>AP028434.1:18518803-18579696 GCA_036509395.1 Antheraea yamamai | reverse complement strand
AAACACGATCGTTACTTATTAATTAAAATAACACAAGCGAAGTCACAGATACTTATTTTTATCGGGCACAAAATTACTAAACAATAATGTGATTTTAACTTTTTCCAGTACCAATACTAATAATATCAAAAAATTGGTGACGTGCTTTGGGACCTTATTGAAGAACCTAACACTGTTACTTCTAAATTGTTTTATTGAACCAAGTCACATGGGATATGATGGCTAATTTATACTCATTTTTGTTATTAAAATTGTCCCTGCCGTTTACGAAGCTGTTTACCTCGAAAATTTTCCTAAGTACAGCTTATTGTCTAGTATTGGGACTTTCATAAATTGGTTTATGATTAAGAGCCTTTAAAATTCGGTTAAATAAGGTCACGGTTGAGATGGTCGGGACCAATATGTATGTGAGGTGTATAAAATTGATGGAACATTCAATGTAAGTGGTCTCTTGTAATGTGAACAATAAAATGTTAGAGGACGTGCAACGCGCATGCGCGGACGGGCTCGGATAGATCTCTATAGCCGCGGGCTCGGGATATGGGATTCCAAAGTTTTGTATGGAACTTCTACATCAAGTTATATATTAAAAATAGTAATTTCCCACTTCTTCTACATGTTTCATATGCGGTCATTATTTTCGAGTCTTTAGTTTATATCTATGTATTAGGTATATCTTATATTAAGGTGGTAAAAACAAGGAATATTTTCTACTATGCAAATTTTTACGTCCCTAGTCTCAATAGTTGGAATGTTCGTTAACATGTCAATCAGTATGTCAGTTATTCTTTTGTACATGTAGATAAATTCATTTTATACATATATTTACGTAATATTCATATTTTATTGAATAGTGTCTGTTTACGGCAATCTCTTCTCCATTGTATTTTTAATGAAATAAAAGCCATGTTCAGTTTATTGTCTCGCGTTAAATTTACAGAAAGCGACGCGTCGCGTCTCTTTACCCGATTGTCGTATTACCTGTTCAAGTAAATCTTTTTATGGAAGGGTTTTGAAATTCTGACCGACAACCTTTTTGTGTGACGAAAAGTGATGAGGGTAAACATTGTGTCGGATAGAGTGTTGAAAATACCGATTCTTATCCGATCATCAAATTTAAGCAACGACGGGCGCGGTCAGTACATGAAAGTTAGGAAGCCTAGGAACATTGCATGAATTTGCCTTTGTAATGTATTTTTTCAATTAAAATGTTTCCCGTAACACAAAAGTTTCACTCCTATAGCGTATCTTTACGATACACCCTGTTTTTTTATTAGTTTGGCTTACTTTATACTGTATTGCACTCGACTACTATTTCCTAAGGATTGTATGATGTAAGATATACTCCCTAAATTTTGACATCTATTCATTTCAGAGGTAAGCGCGTTCCAATGTGAAAAAAAACAATCTCTTTACCTTTACAATATTATTAATTCCACCTAATGCTACGTATTAAATATAGCCTATAATTATATCCAAGGAACTTCAAAAGAATAGCAGTCTATTACAATAGGTTAAAGGTCATAACGATGAAGCAGGTTTCTAAACCCACACCTGAACCGTTCAAAGTTGAAAATATTTTTTGTAAGGTATATCCATGTTAACTAGCCGGTTTTGTCGCGTGGGCGTAGATGTGCCCGCGTTCGCACATCTGCCGCACGACTTGCTCAGCTCCCATTGACTCCGCGCTGATAGTATTGTGACAAAGCCCATCCGGCGTGCTCTCCCGGTGTCTTATCATCACGCTATACCCCTTACAGCGCAAGCAATAACCTGTACTTGGTTTCAATTTTGGCTTATTTATTTATTGTATCTATCTTTACCCGTGTGATATTACTTTTTAAGTTTTTTTTATCCTTAATGCCAATCTTTGCGTTAGAAAATTTTTAGAACTAAGTGGCACACCAGTGTTATGTCCATTTGCTTGCAAATCGTGCTAATTTTAACATATAAGTTGTAAACATTCTAGCTACATGTTCGTAAATGTTCGTAAGATATGCTCGCTTCCATGTTAACTTTTCATATAGATACTTAGGTTTTTTTGTTTTGATCAAGTCAAAAAGTAAAGTGGCCGTATGTAGCTCCCTACACGATGCCATTTTTAGAACGGAATATTATATATTAACTAGCCTTGCAAGAGATGAGTTAGCATTTTTGGTAAAAAAGCAAATTTTTAAAAAGCAACAGTATCACGACTAGTTACTCTCAAAGAAGATATAATGAAGATGGAGATATAATGGCAAGCTCGATAGTGTACTTTTAATCCTAATTATTTCGATAAAAATATATTTACTAAAGCAAAAATTAAGTTAACAAAAGTTCTTTGAATACATTTCAGTTTTGTATTGTTTATATTTCGCTTCGACTTATACAGAACGAGTTTCTGGTTTATAAAAAAAGAGGGACAAATGTTTTTATATATGTAATTAGATAGCGGAACTCGGACTAACCAGGTGTTAACAAAGGAAGAGAGATGACCCATCATTGACCTTATTCCGGTTCACAGTGTTTCTCACAGCAAATGAGGTGATGATGATATTTTAATGTCGTCTAAGTGGACCCGGGTTCGATATGCACCGTTACTACCGGCCGTATTTTATATCGAATTCTGTGAACCAAAGCAATTGTTATTTCTTTTTGTTTTTGTCTCATTAAGTACCGGTATGGTGATAATAATTTGATATAGTACTGCAATGAAGTTATTTCTTCAAATAAAATTCTTCTAGCGGTTTTGGTAGATAAAATTATAGTGAATTAATTATTTATATTTGAACGTATTAAGCTCTCAAATGGCTTAATCTCCTTTCATGAGATTTCTACCGTCAGATAGCAAACCTTTCTGAATCTCTTTACTGTTAGAAAAAAACGTGGACTTCGGTAATATGAAAACAAGATTATTTTGTATTAGTATATTATAGTTCACATGACAATGACTCAGCAAAGGAAAGGACGAAAGTTGTGTATGACATCTCAAACGATGTAACGTTTTCGTTTAGTTACATATCTAACAATTACTGCTACATATTCAAATAAAGACAATTCTCCGTGACTATATGTGTATTTTTTATAACTTATAAGTTTTGGCGTTTGACTACAACTTTATCTAATGTTATATGACGATCTTACCTAGAATGGTAAACACGCCAAAACAAGGACTCGCTCCCTAGTACAGCTGTCGGAACACACGAACAGGTGCCTGGCGATAGATTTTCAATTTTATAGGTGGTAGAGCCACGCTGAAGCTATTACTGGTTTCAGCAAGAATGGGTCGGCTTGTCCGGGGTAGTACCACTCCACCCACAGAAACACCCACGTGAAGTAATAGTGCTTGCACTGTTGCGTTTCGTTCGGTCAGTGAGAGCGCCGGAGGCCCACTTCTCCTGCCTCCCTCTCTCATCTCTCCCTTCCTCCCCTTCCCCCCAAACACAAGCTGGCAACGCACTTGCGAGTCCCCTGGTGTTGTTAGCGTCTATGGATGGTGGTGATCACTTAACATCAGGTGACCTACCTGCTCGTTTGCCTCACATGTCATTAAAAAAAAACTTGAGGGTGGTAGCTAGGTGGACCTAGAAAAAATCCTACCACCATGCTATGGTATTATCACGATGTTTTCCTTCACCGGGAGCTTTCCAACGTACGTCCATCGACACTGTTTCCGAACACGCTATCAACTAAGGTATCATCGCTTCAGAAATACTATTAAGTATATATTATTATTATTACATTATATATACAATCTAAATGTAAATTGCTACAATTCGTTTTAAATTGCAAAAAAATCATTGCTTCAAACCGTAACAAAACTTTAACCGTAAGTACCTTAAAGCCGTACAATATGGGTTATAAGGTTAAAATATAATAAAAAGATAGTGGTAAGTGAATCCAGCTAAAACACATAATTCAACAGCAAAACTTTTTTCACGAGAATAAGCCACGGGCATTAGCTAGTTATAAATAATTGTGTGCTTTGAATACCAATGACTTGTATATTATGACTGTGGACGGGGTATTTTGTAGTAAGAAAATACAATTGTCTAAACCACAATTATCTGTGTTGTAACAATCTAATGCTTACTAGATTTATAGGGTGGCAGTTCATTACATCTTCAATTTTAATAGTTTAACTGTGACTGCAAAGAAGTAAGCTCTAAATTAGATCAGACAACATAATTATTTAAGAAAATAAATAAAGTACCTTATATAAATAATATTATAATCTATTCAAACTATACTTGGAAATATATTCAAACGAAGCAGGAATACCGTGACGTGTCCAATTACACAGGACGAACACAGACGTAGCTTATAAAACTTATTATGAACTTATTTAATAATAATAACAATGTATTTAATAAGGCATCGTGGAACCGCTGACGCTGGGTTTAGCACGACATTATAAGGCAGGAAGTACACAGGACGCTTGGTTGAAATTTGAAGTATAAATGCATTAATCTACACAGTTTCGAATCCTAAGATTAATTTAAAGTTTGTTGGAGTAAAATACTGCGATGAAATCATAGAATGGTGATAGGGAATTTTTATTTTGTGGAATGGGTTACCGTGGTACGGTGCTCGCGTGATGTTATGTCATGGGGCTCCACAAAAAAGTAATGAAAGACACTCTTCAAGGTCGGCGACACAACAGCTATGCTGCTGGTTTTGCAGTTGTCCAGAAGCGACTATAAATATGAAACATCAGACGGGCCATCTGTCTGTTTGCTGCCCTCAGAAATAAAGAATAAATAGATAAGTGTGTTGCGGCAGCTGCACTTTAGAGTTATTCCCTCCTCTATGCTTAGCTTACCTTCTTAGACCATTACTAATTCCACAACGAAACCTGGCTTTGAATGAAGAAAACCGTATTATGTAAGGCAATTTGTAGTGCGTGTGTGTCTTATTATCATATTAAAATAGAAAAACTAAATATTTATCTGCAAAATATTTATTTTTATATATTTCATACACATTATACTTAAATATTATATAGCTTACATCATTCTCACAATTCATTCTCTAGCGACATCTCATATATTAAAATCCATCCATAAGTTAAGGCTACATACAGATTGTACCAAATAAATAGATAAATATACACGCGTAAAAATATATTACCCTCTGCGCAATCCGACAAAAAGGATTATCGATCGATCCAATATATTATTTAAAAGAAGTTTGCGTGTATCAGCGTACACGCGAAGGTAGTAATATTTCTCTGTTCTATGTGTATTAAATAATATATGTATGAGAATGCTCATAAGCTATATAATATATGAAGTCCCGTAGTATAAATACTTAACTAATTCATAAAGAATATTTTGTTATGTATACACTCTGCCTAACTTTATATTTTATTTACTGAATACTTCTCAAATATCCCGTTTGCATTCCCATCGCAATTCCTATTCAATATTTGAAAGACATTCTGTCAACGGTAGTCTAATGTTGCCTGTACATAACACGATTGTGAAGTACCGCGCGATTTCATAACGGAATATTGGATAGTAGCTGGCGTTCGTTCACTTAGCTCAGTGGTTGGTAAACTCAAGCTTGCCTTGTAGTGTTTTGTGAACAATCTTAACTATTAGTATGCGACAAGATAGTACGACTGTAATTCTTTCATGCTAGTTGTTCCTATTATCTATATATATAATATTGTCTCTAGCTATTAAAATTAAGTGATTATACTGAAAGTATGCTTTGAATATGGGAATTATTTCAGTTTCTCGCACACTCTTTTGAAATAACGACGTAGTCTAAGCTAGTAAGCATTCTAAACTTAGAGGAAATGACAAACACGCCAAGCCTAGAAAGGACTGCCTCTCAAGTGTGACTCCTGGAACACACCAACAAGTACTTAACAACAGATTTCCAACTAGAGGATAGTAGCTATCCAGGCGGACTTACAAATGATCCTACTACCGTACTATGGTTTCATCATCAAGTTTTTCTTCACTTAGTTGCTAGGATACGAACCTACGTCCATCGTCGCTGGGTACGAACACGCTATCAGCTAAGTCATTATCGCTTCAAATATATTATTAATGATATATTATTAATATTATATTAAATGCACAATCTAAATGTAAATTGCTACAGATTGTTTTAAATTGCAAAAGAATCATATCGTATATATCAATTTAAGTCATAGATTTATGACCTCTATTTAATATAATGCTTACTACAATATAGATATGGTTTCAATTTATGAGATACAAAAATGATATTATTCTATATTAATATAATTGTATATGTGCTTTTTAATAAAAATGCAAATTTGAGATTGAACTTCTCGATGATTTTACCTTCTGTTAGTGAGTGTATTTTAAAATTGATTTGAAATCAACAAAATCGAACGGATTTGGCAATTTATGATCTCAATAAATTATATATATGTATATAAGAAATACATTTTTGAGTCAAACAACATCTGTATTTATTCGAGGCAATGACGTCTCAGTAGTGGCATATTTAGAAACCGTATGAAATAACGAAGATTGGTAATTTTGACGTTCATAAACGCCTTATTAGCGCCTAAACTGAATAAAATATTTTTGATTTGATTTAATTTGATTCAAAATGAAAGAAATCATTGTGATCAAACATACTACAGTTATTTTTCTATTACCTGTTTGGTTAACTACCACGTTTAAATCGACGATCTATCGCGAAACATCTATAGGTGTGTTCCATTCCCTCTTCGCCACCTAAGGGTAGATTAATTAATTAATTAATATAGAGTGATATAGAAGTGAAACGTATTTAAGAAAAAAAAAAGTCGAGGCAGTTATAAAGACCGCCGACAGAAGTTACAACTCAAAATAATAGAATTTTAACTGTGTTCTCTTTTGAATTTATAAATTAATTATAGTGTGAATTATTTAAAATTCATAATTTGTAAATTGAAATTATTATCATTAGTGTCTCTTTCACATCTATTGGCACTCCGAATAATAATTCTACGACGCAAGCCACGCTAGCGCAATACGGTTGGTCACGCTTACGAGTATGTCATAACGCGAAATTATAAATTTATCTCCTGCCAAAAAAAAAATACCGTTCAACTCGCCTAAAGAAGTCTTCACTTCAAAAATATATTTAATAACGTTTTTAAGACAAGTGTGCAAGTAATGTTAGTTAGGCTGGCGTGCGCGATATCGCTTGCGCGGCGACAACGCGCGACTCCGTTAAAGAGTTATAACTCATGAATGTTTTAATACAGTAAATGTTTCGCCCTTCTACTTTCACGATTTATTTATACTGAATATAACCGTTTTCTTTTTAATATTAATCTAAACTCAGAATAAACCATAAACTCAGCATTAAATAACGTTTATATTTTTTTCCGAATAAACAGTTCTTTATGAAACCTATTCATTGACCTAATTAATAACAGAGGTATCATTAAAGTATTAATTTGTTAGAAATATATTGTCGGATGAAATATATAATTGTCTGAAGTAGTATGATTCTATTTTTAAAGATTATAATCAACAATTTTTAAAAAGAAGTGGTCGTCTATTTGTCGAAATTCGTATTAAGGAGTATAACATTTTAATACATATTATTATCTCTATTCCTTTTTGGTTATGGTTTTGTAAATGGTGGACATTTTATGAAATACCAGCTGAACCGGCCATGCCCTTTGTGGCTCAGTTCTTACATGTTGAATTAAAATTAGAACAAGTGTAAAAATAAAAGTAAAATGGAGTTAAAATAAATTTAAAAGTAAAATGTGGCGCCATCTATGCGATATCTATAACAGACGGTCCTGCAGTTTTCTGTCAATACACTAGTTTAAAACACCACCTGTTCGAGACTGATGAAACTTACAATTAATAACAATAATCAATATTGACAATCATTTAATTGGCAATTTAAAAATACGGAGGCCATTAATCGAAATATAACTTGGACCAAATTATAAATTACAAAAATGCCAACTGTCATGAAGATGGGTTCAGTAGTTTTAGAGTTTATCGTAGACTAATATCGTGACACTGGATTTTTATATATTTAGAAGATTATCCAAATATGAGAAAGTGTGATGTCATCTATACTAATATATAAAGCTGAAGAGTTTGTTTGTTTGGTTGAACGCGCTAATCTCAGGAACTACCTGTCCGATTTGAGAAAATCTTTCGGTTTAGATAACTCATTTATCGAGGAAGGCTTTAGGCTATATGTCATCACGCTAAGGCCAATAGGAGCGGAGCACCAATGAGAAATGTTTCAAAATCGGGCAATTTTTTATTTTGAGAGATATCGTTAGCGTTAGTATTATATACGTTGCCATGGTAACGTGGTAAGTTTCTATCACAAACATTTTGACAGTTTATTTTGTTTTCCTATTCAAAATTTGTAATCTATTACGTATTATAAAAATAAAGTTTGTGTATGTACAATTAAAATAACAACTTTTTGATGAATGGATATGGCTACAAATTACCAAAAAAATATTTTTTTATATTTTGTCTATATTTTTATATTATTATATTTTGTCTGTTTGTTTGTTTGTTCCGGGTAATCTCCAAAACGGTTGGACCTATTTTAACGGGAATTTTACTACCAGATAGCCGAAATTATAGCGGTTGACATATTGTACTTTATTTGTCCGCGGCTTCGTCTGCATTGCTATTTTGCAAAATGGTTGCACCAATTTTCACGGGGTGTTCACTGGTAGATAGCTGACCTCATAAAAAGTAACTTAGGTTTTTTATTCGCCTTCGGCCGCAGTGGAATATCCGTAATGCTTGAACTGATTTTTACGGGACTTTCACTGGCAGATAATTCACCTTATAAAAAGTAACTTAGACTATTTTATTTTGTTTCTCAAGACTTCGTCCGCTATATCCTACTATTCGGTTGGACCGTTTTTCATGGGACTTTTACGGGTAGATAACTAGCGAGCTTGAAAGACGTTGTCCTGCCCCGATAATAAAAAGAAAATTTTGACAAATTATATTTAAACCTTCCCCGTGAATCATTCTATCTACTGGTCAAGTTTTTGACTTTATCAACAGATAAACAGACAGACCAAATGACTTTGTTTTGACCGACTTCGAAAAACGAAGAGGTTACTATGTTCGGTTGTATGTTTTTTTTTAAATGTATGTTAATCGATATTTTCGTCAATTGTGAACCGATTTTAATGATTCTTTTTTTATTTGAATTGGTATACTATGTAGTGATGAACTGATACCTGTACATTCGTCCGTGTGAAATTTATCAAAAATATGTTATAACCGCGTGACACATCTTAGAATCTTTTTTGGATAGTAGTGAAGCGTTAGTCAGTCGTTTTCAGTATTCAAGTCTCTGTACGCCGAGTTTCTCATTCTGGATGCTAGCGGGATCCAAAGCACGGTGCACCGCTGGCCGACCGCAGGTTGTAGGGGGCCCAAGTAGTAGGTTAGCCACCTATGAAAGGCTGCCTCGCCGCCTCGCGAAAAATCCCGGAATGCTCCGTCGTGCCGGTTGGCGACCGAATGGGAGGACCCGACGGTCATTTTCGGGGGGGTTTGGGCATCCCCGCAGTCTCCGAATGAGCTACTCATCGGCGTTGCATTGCTTGAAGGCTGCTTGATCGGACACGCATTACCTCATCCCCTAATTCTTCTCCTAAAATTCACTCTTCAACAAATATGAAAAAGTCTAAATACAGAAGAAAGGTTAAACAGCGGCAGCACTTCCTCCCACTAAAACTGCACCTCACCAACATCCGGGGTCTACACTCTAACCTAAATTCAGTTCACCACCATCTTGAAACTGTCAAACCGCACCTACTCTTCCTGACGGAGATGCAGATACGTTGCCCAGATGATGATGCCTACCTTAATTATCCAGGGTATACCTTGGAGCACCATTTCATCCAACGTGCTGGCGTCTGTGCATACATTCGTGATGACATCTGCTATCGGCGTCTTCGAAACTTTGAAGATCGTTATTTCTCGACTATGCATATTGGCTGACTCAGGTTTGGAAAGGACTATATACGTTGGAGCATACAGGTCGCATACCGGTGACCAGGAGACAACCAGATTCTTCGAATACCTCACGGCAACAGCAGAACTTGCACAGCAGCGGTAGACACTATTAAGGATATAAACTCACGTATGATTAATTTGGAGCAAAATGCCAGGTCTAATAATATTGAAATTCAATGCGTGCCTCAAAAGAAGAACGAAAATTTATTTGATATTGTAACTGAGCTGGGTAAAGTAATAAAATGTGACATCAAAGAAGAAAATATTTCACATTGTGTTCGCACGCCAAAGTTCAACAGTGATAGCACTCGACCGAAGTCAATAGTTGTTCAATTCGCTACTGCTAAGCAACGCGATCGCTACTTAGCAGCAGCGATCAATTTTAACAGGCTTAAACCCTTAAAGGAAAAATTAAATACCTCCCATATCAATCTAGGCGGCGATTCACCAATATTCATTACTGAACACCTGTGCCCAGCTAACAAAGCCTTGCATGCTGCTGCGCGGTTAAAAGCAAAAGAGAAAGGATTTAAGTATGTTTGGATCAGAAGTGGCCGAATTCACATGAGAAAAAATGATGACTCTGAACATAAAATCATCAAAGACATGGATTCACTCAACAAAATAGTTTAAACTTAGTTATAGTTCTTAGTCATAAACAAACAAAAATTCTGTACCTTACGAATTTATTATCAAAATACTCGTGGTCTCCGTACGAAAACGGAGGAATTTTATCTAAATTTAGTTACTAGCAATTATGATATTATTGCATTAACTGAAACCTGGTTAAATGACAACATAGTAGATAGTGAGCTTTTTGATCATAGATACAACATATTTAGACGTGACAGATCTTTGAAACAAACAAAAAAACGGGATGGTGGGGGTGTACTGATTGCAATTTCTAAAAAATATAATGCTGTAAGAATGTCTTCTTGGGAAAGTGAGTGTGAGGATATGTGGATATTAATAGAAACAAATTTAAAATCCAACTTTAAGGTTTTAATATGCATTGTCTATTTACCACCACCAGTCCAGTTAATAACATTAAAACATTACATAAACAATTGTAATTCAGTCTCAGAAAAACATAACTATTCATCCTTAATATTAGGCGATTTAAACCTAGGTTTAATAAATTGGAACAGAATCAATGACTCAACAAATTGTTTTAGTCATTCAAACGTTAATGAATGTCTAATTGATTTTGCCAACATCAACAATCTCAAGCAGTGTAATTCTATTGTTAACAATTACGGCAAAATTTTAGATTTAGTATTAACTGATTTACCGTCTTGTGTTGTAACAGAAGCAACGAATACTTTGAGCAAAATAGATTTACACCATCCTCCACTCGAGATATTCCTTCATATGCATTGTGATCCTACACTAATTCCTAATAACATAAGAAGACAAAATTTTTATAAAGCCGACTATGAGGCAATCCATAAAAACTTAGAAAATGTTCCCTGGAATACGTTTTTTTCGGATACAAATAGTGCAGAGCAAATGTTGTCTATATTCTATACCAAAGTACAAGAAGTAATTAAAGAACATGTGCCATTAACTAAAGTAAAAAATAACAAACAACCGCCTTGGTTTAATAATACGCTAAAAACACTAATACGCGAAAAGAACAAATACATACAAAGATACAACACCTATAAAAATCCCTTAGATAAAATTTCTATGCGATTGTGTACAAAGAGATGTGAGAAACTGACACGCAAATGCTATAATACGTACATTACACAACTTGAGCAAAACATTAAGAAAAACCCAAAACACTTCTGGACGTATGTCAAAAGTAGGCGGCACTCTAGAAGTAATTACCCTGCTTCTATTACGAACGGCTCTGCAACAGTCAGCGATGGCAACGACATCTGTAACATGTTTGGCTCCTTTTTCGCATCAGTATATGACTCTAATTCCCAAACGAATATTACGAATGATGAGTTATGCAACTCCCCCTATTTTAAAACCCTATCGATGAACTATGACAGCCTTACGAGCTTGCAAGTAAATATAGAGGAAGTCCATACCAAATTAAAACATTTAGACATATTCAAAGGAGCAGGATCAGACGAAATACCACCATTATTTATTAAAAATTGTGCTGCTCAATTAGTACACCCCATTACTTGCATTTTCAATAAATCTCTCGAAACAGGTATCTTCCCTGTACAGTGGAAGCGCGCAAAAGTTGTACCGATTCATAAAGGGGATGCAAAAAACTTAGTAAACTCTTATAGACCGATATCCATACTTCCAATTCTAGCAAAAGTTTTTGAATCATTAATCTGTCCAGTAATACAAAACTATTTTAAAAAATACATTTCTTGTCATCAACATGGTTTTATTTCGGGAAGGTCAACCAATACAAACATGGTACTGTTTCTCGAAGAAATTATCAACTACGTGGATATAAATAAACAAGTTGATGTTATTTATACAGATCTCGCGAAGGCTTTTGACAAAGTTTCACATCAACTACTTCTCCAAAAACTTTCAGCCTACGGTTTTGATGGATCAATCCTCAAATGGCTAAGCTCATATCTAGAAAATCGCACATTTAATGTAGTTGTAAATGGGTATACGTCCAAGTCATTTAAAATTTTGTCAGGCATTCCTCAAGGCTCACATTTAGGTCCAATTTTATTTAATATATTCATCAACGATCTGCCACAAAACTTAATTCATTCTACCCCATTCATGTTCGCAGATGATCTGAAAATAGCTCGTGCAATAGAGTCACAGAATGACGCAGAATTACTACAACAGGACATAAATAACCTTACTGATTGGTGCGTCAAAAATGACATGAAGCTCAATATAAACAAATGCACACACATGATATTTACGCGTAAACACACTGTGAATTATTTTCAATACAATATGCACGGGACGATCTTAGAAACAAAAAACCTCATACGAGATCTAGGAGTGTTATTAGACCGTAAACTTTCCTTTTTACCTCATTTGGAGAATCTTACTACAAAAGCAAGTAGAATACTGGGCTTCGTTATTCGTAATTCTAAACGATTTCAAGATCCTAAAACTAAGATTTCTATATATAATACATTAGTAAGAAGCACCTTAGAATATTGTGCAGTAGTATGGCGTCCACATTATGCAACACATACTTTGCGTTTAGAACGAATACAAAAACGGTTTACTAGGCATTTAGCTTATTCCTTAGGTACCAAGAAAAGAGACTTTAGCTATCGTAATATACTAAAGCAATTCAAAATTGAAACCTTGGAAGAGCGTAGAAATATTCTTGATCTAGTTTTTTTGTTTAAGCTCTTCAACAACTATATAGATAGCCCTGAATTACTAAACATGTTTGGATTCCGGATTCCGTCTAGATATCCTCGTCATTCTATTAACCTTTTAAATTCTCCTTTTAGAAAAACTGTATTAGGTAAAAATTCTCCAGTGTCCAGAATAAGTAACTTATATAATAAATACAACAACTTAGATATATTTGGCATAACATTATCAAAATTTAAATATTTAATCAGGTATAAGAATTGTTAACATACATAATTTTTTATTATTTTATTTTTTGTTTTAATTCAGTTTATGTTATAGCATGAAAATGTCTTCACTTTTAATTAATGTGTACTATGCAAGTTGTGTTTACTTAAGAAATTGTATATCGTAGTCAATGATTAAAGTAATAATTTGTGTTTAGAATAAGCCGATGTAACAATTATTGTAAACCTATTAAATAAATAAATAAATAAATAAATAAAACTGGTATTTCTGGGGGACTTCAATGCCCACCATCAGGATTGGCTTTTTCCATTCCAGAGAACCGATCACGCTGGGAGAGAAGCGCGCAAATTTGCTCTTTCTCTTGATCTCTCCCAACTGGTTAATCAAGCGACGCGGATACCTGATATTGACACTCATACTGCCAATTGTTTAGATCTTCTGCTGACTTCTAACCCAGATAGATACTCTATTTCAGTTTCAGCTCCTCTGGGTAGTTCCGATCACTGTCTGGTAAGGTCCATTTCATTTTATCCCCATACCGACAAAGGTTTCAAGGGCACCAGAAGAATTTGGCGATACAAGTCAGCTAATTGGGATGAATTGCGGCACTTCTTTGCATCTTATCCTTGGCGACAGACTTGTTTTACCTCTAAAGATCCATCAAGCTGTGCAGTAGCTGTCACGGAGGTGATGCGTCTGGGTATGGAATACTAAATTCCATTTTTGGACGTATCTCTTACTGGTGACACTCGCCCATGGTTCAACTCAGACTGTGCCGTAGCGGAAAGGACAAAGGAGTTGGCTTATCGAGCATGGGTTTCAGCACGTAACCAGAAGTCCCCGGATCTAAAGAGAACAAAAATAGAATTTAACAAAGCTGCAAAAGCTTGCAAGAAAGCTTTTCGAAAGGCCCGCTTCGACCACGTTGGTCATGTAGGATCAAAGCTTGCTAAGTGTCCGACTGGTAGCAAAGCCTTTTGGTCTCTTGCTAAGACGGTTGAGGCTAACTTTCGAAGGCCGTCATTGCCTCCAATGTTAAAACCTGATGGAACACTGGCTCATTCAGCTATGGAGAAATCTGACGTGCTTGCGAACTTCTTCGCAGAAAATTCACACTTAGATGTCAATAAAAATCCGCCCACTATTCCTATTTGCGATTATAATATGCCGGAAATTGCAATACGTAATAAGAACGTACGTAACATACTTCGCAATCTGGATGTAAGTAAAGCCAGTGGTCCAGACGGTATTTCTGCTATGGTTCTGCGAAAATGTGCAGCAGAAATGTCTCCTGTTTTTACACGCCTGTTCCGCCTCTCTCTTAAATTGGGTAGAGTTCCAAAGTCTTGGAAGCTTGCCAACATACAACCCATTCTTAAAAAGGGTGATCGTGCTGACCCTGCTAATTATCGTCCGATATCCATCACCTCTCTCCTGTGCAAAGTTATGGAACGAGTTATCAACAACCAACTCATGACATACCTAGAGAGCAATGACATCCTAAGTGATCAACAGTACGGTTTCCGCCAAAAAAGATCTACTGGGGATCTCCTTGTGTATGCCACTCATAAATGGGGTGAGGCTGTTGAGAGACATGGCGAAGCCTTGGCTGTATCTCTCGACATTTCCAAGGCTTTCGATAAAGTGTGGCACGAAAGCCTGGTAGGTAAGCTCAGATCATACGGAATTCCCAACAGTTTGAGGGCCTGGATCAGGGACTTCCTGAGTGAACGTACAATTCAGGTAGTGGTGGATGGTTGTTCTTCCAACCCTATGACAATTGATGCTGGAGTTCCTCAGGGGTTAGTAATCTCTGCAACGCTATTTCTGCTATTTATTAACGATCTGCTCAAACCCGGTACCCTCGGGTACGCAGACGATAGCACCGTTACAGAGAGTTACATATCGGGACCTCGTGCTGACGGGAAAGTAACTGATAGTCTGAGAGAAGATATGATCAACCGCATGAACTCGGCACTTAAAGTTGTATCTGATTGGTGCGATGCAAACCTTGTTAAGTTTAAAGCTAGAAAAACTCAGGCGTGTCTGTTCTCCATGAAACGTAGCCCATTTTATCTTAAACCTACTCTCCAGGGTGTACCCATAACCGTTGCCGATAACCTCGAGCTCCTCGGGATAAATTTAAACGCCAAGCTCAACTATGGACGTTCTATTGAGGCTAAGGCTAAAATGGCTGCAAAAAAATTGGGGGTCCTTTTCAGGGTGAGGCGATACTTTACGCCGGAGCAACTTCTTAATCTGTATAAGTCGCAGATAAGGCCGTGTGTGGAGTATTGCTGCCACCTTTGGGACGGGTCTGCCAAATACCAGTTGGCCTTGCTAGACTCCGTCGATCACAGAGCTCGAAAACTTGTCGGTAACGACCCACTGATAACAGCCAAACTGCAACCACTTGAACATCGACGCAGAGTCGCCTGTCTTGTGGTATTTTATCGGCTACACTTTGGGGAATGTGCACAAGATCTGCACCAACTAATACCACCGTCTCCATTTCATCTCAGGACTACCAGACGCCGTACAGACCTCCATTCATTCGCGGTTGACATACCCTTCATCCGGACGAAGTGCTTCGCTTCGTCATTTATTATGCGAACCGCGAGGGAGTGGAATGCGCTGCCTGCGTCTGTTTTTCCTGAAGCATATGATGTAGCAATCTTCAAAAGAAGAGTGAATGTGCATTTACTGCGTGAACGCGTTATATCCTAGGCCTCGTCCTCACTTTACATCAGGTGTGACTGAGGTCAAGCGTCGCACAGTTTATTATAAAAAAAAAAAAAAACATGTGCTTTACTGGACTCCAAGAATAAATATATATAAGTGAAAGTCATATATTTGTATGTAATATGAATTATATCATCTTTTTGGTCAATTTGGCGGCCATATTGTTTTATTTACCGCGTTTGCGTCTACATAACTTAGTGATTATAGCGACGTATAAGTATAACTTAAGTATATCGACAAAATGGGCATATTGTTCGTTAATGTATAGTTTAAAATTTTCATTACTTATATAGTGTTAGTGAGCACTGAGGATGGTATATAGTGGTTAAAGTTCCAGGTATGTTGCTGATGATAAATCCCATCCCATTCGATATACTATTCGTATTCACATATCTAATGTACACGTTACATGGTAGTGTAGATGGCGTGCGTGTCGTAGTTACATATATTTTTGAAAAAGAATTCCTATAATGTACACACCCACTCACAATTTTACATTTCTTTAATCCATTTTAAAAAAGCGCGTGCGACGCCGCGGTTAACAGCTAGTAATTTATAAAAATATAAACACATACGAAATCACGAGAGACTACTACTAACTAATATTATAAATGCGAATGTAATTTTGTTTGTTTCACGCCTTAACTACATAACCAATCATCAAGAAATATTACAAACATGTTGTTAGTGTTATAGAAAGAGAAAAAAGTAGTGATTCTCAAGGAAAAAGGTACTGTTTCTGAAAGATAGGTCAAGCTAACATTATCACGAGAGAAGCCGCGGACAAAAACTATAATAGCTAAAAACTATTTAAGCGGCTATAGGAGGGACCGTTGCATGTAAAGTGGCATTAGTTAAATAAGATGAATTTAGAATTATAATTAATAATGTGAAAGCGATGATAGCATAGTTGAGAGCGTGTTTGAACACCGCGTCGATGAACGTAGGTTCGAATCCTACCACCCTAATACCACCCTCAAGTGGAAAGTCTGTCGCCAAGCACTTGTTGATATGTACCGACAGCTGCAATTGACAGACATTCATTTAACAAAGATGATAATAAAGATAAAGATTTAATAAAGATGATTTAAATGCTATAACCTATAAAGTTTATATAAAAACCCTATTTAGATATGTAATGGATATTTACAAGAAGGTTTATTATTAGCAATCATTAGCCTAAAGGTTCTACGGATATGACCACGATCAGCTAAGTTTTCTAATTAAAATAACTTTATGTATCAACATACATGATTACATCTGAGTTTATATCTAAATGTACGTTGCTTAGCGCATTAGTATCAACAGTTGAGGTTATTATTTTACGCAATTAATACGGTGACATACAGACGATAAAGACGGTAAGCATGAAAGCCAACTTACTCAAAATTGATAACAGAGTTTCGGTTAAAAGAGTCTTTAATAAAACGTGTGAAAAGCGAAATAGTTTTGTATTAATTTATTTCATTTTCAGTTAATATTCAGTAAACATTGAAAATACATAAGTAATTACTATAACATTTATTTGTACGAAATACAAAAAAATACATGTGTGTAGTTCGCGGTAGAAATAAAACTTTTAAGAAGAAAGCGAGAAGAGCGTATGTATCACTGTTCTCCGATACCCGAAGGCAAGTGAGACACTGTTCCCATTAAACCCGACACAGTATACCACCATCACTTTTCATCAATTAAAAAGATTGCTCATCAGAATTTTAAAGCCCACCCATAATAAGTTTGACTTCTATTAAATTATGGAATGAAATAAAACGCTTGGCCCGACTTTTGAGAGTACCTTTCACTTTACCCCTACTCCGCGACCCGTTGTAATGCGACACGCAATAGATGGACGAAAAAAATTGAGGCGATGGTAAAAAGCATCACTTTAATAATAACACTATGTATTTAACTACCTTATAGCTTGAAGTTTCACTTATATATTTAAAAAATGAATCTTTATATGAATGTGAAATTATATATTTTAATAAAATCATTTCAACAATGTTTTTAGAAATTTGGATTTTATTCGTCTTAAACTAATTAAATTATACTGGTTATTATTAACTAGTTTTGTCCGCGGTTTCAATCACGTTTATGTAGATCTAATCTGACCCTGGAAACAGTACCATATTCCTAGATGAAAATATACAATCCTATCGTATGTCCTTGTCTGTAGTACTGAAAACGTATATACAAAACTTTATGATGATCCGTTGAGTAGTTAAAGCGTGAAAGATAAACAAACAAACTTAATTTGTCATTTATAAAATTAGTTAGAATTCACACGTTATTTTATATTTTACATGCACCATGACCGTATGTATAGTCTTACATACAGGTGTTTGATAATCAGGTAAGTTAACCAAACTAATATTTTCTATAAATCCAAATTTATAGCTGTCTTTCAACAGATAGTACCTTAAATGTAACGAAATAAAGTCGACTTCACCATATAAACTATTTTCATAAACGCAAAAACATCTTTGTTTTTACTTTGTATCAATATTTTTCATACTATGTAAGTGGCAGATGGCATACGTTATCTTTTATTAAGTGCTTAAATTATAGCAATTAATGTTAATTAGTGGAGCGCTTTTAAGCTAGAATGTCTGTTTAATTTATTTATCAATTACGTACAGGATTATAAAAATATATAGTTGCAATAATGCAGTTTATGAACAGAAAGAAGCCAATTCTGTAATATTTGTTATTAAGAAGAAAGAAAACATATTTGTATCTAGCACACACGTACACGTATATGTATGGTACAATTTAAATAAAAGAAATAAGAAATACAAGTAAAGCAAATGAAAATCTATACTGTGAAGGAGTGTGTGACGAATGGGTGTTGAGTTATCTTTTGTTCTTTTCTATGTTAAAGATTATAAATTACTAGCGTATGTCCACGACTTCGTCCGCGTGGAATAGTACTTTAAGTTTACGCTAAAACGCAGCGATAGCTCTCAAAAGGAAAAAAAAAACGATTTTGAAACATTCTTCATTCGTGCTCGGGTCCTATTGGTCTTAGCGTGATATTATAGCCTTCCTTGATAAATGAGCTTTATAATATTTGTATAGACTATACGTATATATTAACTGGTGCGTGCGTTTTCGTTTTCGGAATAATAGAATTTTAAAAAAGTAGAGGCAGGACTGCCTACAGAAGTGAAAACTCAAAATTTAACAACTGCGTTTTCTTTTGAATTTTGAAATTAATTATAGTCGGAAAGATTGAAATTTCATAATTTGCATATTTGAATTATTATCTTTAGTCTGATTTTCACTCCGAAAAATAATTAAGTAAATATTCATATAGTTTATGATTTTTTTTAAATATGAGTGGTTGCACAATCTTAATGCAAAATATCCATATTAGAGGTACATAGGCCCCTGCTTGCTAGTCTGACGCAAGCGCAATACGGCCGGTCACGTTTACTAACATGTCAATTATAACTTTTATCTCGTGAAAAAAAAATAGCGCTCAATACGCCTAAAGAAGTTTTCTCTTCAAAAAAATTAAACCGACTTCAGTATTAAAAGACAATGTGAAGCGAAAAGTTAATCAATTATAAAATTGGTCAAATTAAATAAAAGAAAATTAGTTTATGTGTTACCTAATAATCAATTTGAAGTCGGTACCAATCCAAATTCAAAGTAGGCAGAAAAATATATATAGTATACTGTACAAATATCTCCCTATATATCGCGGGACCCAAGAGTGGACCTAAACTTTGTATGCAGATGTTGTGAATTTGTGTTTGTAATCTCATGCAATCTAGTTACACCACACATCTCTCACACTTCTACCACATGTAATATCTATAGTCACCCTTCACAACTCTACAAATCCACGGACAAAGGTCTAGGTAGCTAATTTTTATATATAATTTAACTAAACGGAAGACAATGAGTCGATTTATTATAAGGATTGCGGTAAGTTGAAAATTAATGCTTTAATCTCTTCAGTATATGTATGATATGATTTATGGATGAAATTATCATATGTAAGGCTGCACAGGGTTATGTTTAATCTTGAGTTAAACCATCGTAAAGGTTTGATATAAGGCGGTGGATGTTATCGCGTCGATCCGCGACGTATCGCGGCCATTACCGCTAGTCTTGTGTCGGGATTAACGCCATTTATTAGTAGAAACACCACACGTTTGGGTTTCCATGGATTTTTATGTCTAAATATAAATATTGCCATCAGATTTCGATACGATCATGGTTGCTACGATTGCTAGAGATCTTTTAAGATTTCAATGAAGAGGTATATCGTCTATATTTATCTTGACGCTATGTTACAATTGAGATAGAAAAATTGATAGACTACTGTTATTTTAATTCATTTGAAACAAGAATATATTACAAATGTTACAAATTATCTTTATTTCTTACATATAGAAAACATATGGAAAACATTATGATATGTAAAATGTAACATTTGTAATATATACTTGCTTGAAATAAGTTAAAGCATCATTTTTGCTGCACTCCGGTACTTTGGAGTGCCCTCGTATCTGCGGCGGCTGTTGGAGGCGTACCTCGAGGATAGGGAGGCAGCCTACGTGGATGGCGACGGGAGAATGGTTCGGCGGGTGACACGACGGGGTGTTCCACAGGGGTCGGCCTTGGGGCTGCTCCTGTGGAACATGAGCTACGACTGGGTGCTTCGCGGCGCGCTCCCAATCGGAGCGCGTTTATTATGTTACGCGGACGACACCCTAGTCGTAGCCCAGGGAGTGGGAGTGGGAGAGTTTGATGCACCTGGCCACGGCGGCCACAACCCTCGTGGTCGGGCGCATCCGGTGGTTGGGCCTCAGAGTGACCCTCGAAAAGACCGAGGCCCTACTATTTCATGGGCCTCGGTAAGGGCCACCACCTAGGGCTCATATAATTGTGGATGGCACCCGTATCAGGGTGGAGACCCAGATGAAGTATCTGGGCCTCACCCTGGACGGGTGCTGGCGGTTCGAGCCCCATTTTAAGGGGCTCGGACCTCAATTGCGGGGGCGGCGGCGGTACTCGGCCGGTTGCTCCCTAAAATAGGAGGGCCGAGCACTGGGTGCCGCCGATTCTATATGGGAGTCGTGCGGGCAATGCCCGTCTATGGGGCCCCGGTGAGAGCCGACGTTCTCTGCACCACCAATGTTCGGGCGTTGCGTAGAATGGAGCGCATTTTGGCGCAGAGAGCCGTCAGGGGGTACTGCTTCGTGGCCTCTGCGGCGGTCTAGATGATGTGTATGAGTTCACGGCGGCAAGGAAGAGAAATGGGGAGCCTGCGGCTCCCAGGAAGATAGAGGAGAGGTGGCGAATCCTGAGGGAAGAGGCAATAGGGTGGTGGAGGCAGGACCTGGCGGACGCGCGTTACGGGCGTTACACAATTGACGCCGTCCGCCCGGTCCTGCCGAAATGGATAAACGGGGATTGGGGCTCCCTGTCGTTTCGGCTGGTGCAGGTACTCACCGGACATGGATTTTTCCGTTGGTACCTGCACTAGATCGCTCACAGGGAGCCGACCACTGCATGCCACGAGTGCGGCGCTGACGAGGACACCACGCAGCATACTCTATCCGAGTGTGCTGCGTGGGAGGGACAGCGCTTCATTCTGGCTGCGGTGGTAGGGTAAGATTTATCGCTGCCGAGTGTGGTTTCGGCCATGCTCGGCAGCGAACAGGCATGGCAAGCAATGGCCTCCTTCTGCGATGGGTCATCTTGCAGAAGGAGGCGGTGAGGAGGGCCTGCGAAGAGATTCCGCAGTTCGCCCGCCTCCTTCAGTCACCGTAGCTGGACCTGAAGGGACGGGCCGGGGGGCTGTCACCTCATTCTACAGGTCTGGCTGACGAGGGATGGCAGCTGGAGTGTACTCAGTCTGTTTCCCTGTTAGGCAGAATCCCGGCGGTCACCTTCCGCCGGGCGGGCCGTTGTGGCGGCTATCCAAGGTTGAGTAGCTAGTACGATCCCTTGCTGTCATAACATAATAACATAACCCACTCTCTCCCCCGGGAGGGTGGGTAACCATAAGGGATTCCCCACATTAATAAAAAAAAAATTAAAAAAGTCCATCATTTTTGCTTACCTCAATTGTAACATGAAGTCATGATAAATATAGACGATATACCTCTTCACTGAAATCTTATAATTTCTCCTGTTCAGAATAATATTATATTTGCTGTTAAAAGGCTTATTAATTTTAGTTCAGCTCTTTCAGAGATTTGCACTGACAAATTATTTATATGCATACATTGGTATCCAATAAAATTGAAATTACGTTTGAGTATAATTATTAATATATATAGGGTACCCGTATCGCTGGTAACTCTTTCGCTGGAAACTGTCTTCTTCTTTTTACTATAATCTCACCTAAATAGGGTACACCATACACGGTACAAGGTACACCATATTTTGCCTTTTCACTCTTCCCTGTGAGAAGCCTATGACTTTCATTTCTACTCATAATATGTCCGTACCACGCTAATCTATTTCTCTTCAACTCTTTCGTCACTTGTGCTATTTTCAAACTTCCTTTGACATACTCATGTTTAATTTTATCCATTCTATTTGCACATTCGTATCTCTGGCATATGTAATCTTTTCTCATCCGTCCATATAACACGACTGGTCTTATTATAATTTTATACACCTTTTGCTTGAGTTTCAACGGCATTTGTGGGTCATAAACTACCCCAGACACCTTTCGTCATTTCATCGATCCCACATTTATTCTATTCCTCATATTCTTGTTTATGCCTCCGTCGTTTTGGATCAATGATTCGAGGTACCTAAAATACTGTTTTAATACGTATGTTACGAAAAATAAATGTATCCAGTTATTAATAAATCGAGGGAAAACTAAATTATGGTCACCCTAGCTTGGTTTCGCCCGCACAACTGGACCTCAGGTGGAGGACAATAAAACCCGACTGTGCACCTCCATAGACCTCATACATTGCTGCCACTTGATTGAGCGTTTAACTGTATTGTATAAATATATATATTGAAACTGAACAACCAAATTCACCGGGAGACTTCGTTGCGGGATGCGACATTGCAAAACTAGCTTTTGCTCGCGACATTGCTTCGGTTATCTATCTCACATAAACAGCACTTTTTTTCAATGAAAAGTACCCTATGTTCTCTTTTGTAACTCTCACAACGTGTATGCAAAATTTCATAATGACTATTTGAAACAGTTAAGGGGTGAAAACATAACTAAAATACGAACAAACTCATTTTCGCATTTGTATTATTAGTTAGGATGACATCCTCTTTTTTTGCCTTGAAATTCCGAACAGGTTAATTTCTTTGATTCGAGTATGTTCGAATATCTTTAAAGTAGTAACTACATAAATAAAAAAAAAAGTAGAGGCAGTGATAAGGACTGCTGACAGAAGTAAAAACTGAAAACAACGTAATAACTGTGTTCTCTTTTGAATTTTTAAATGAATTATAATCTGAATTATTTCAATTTCATAATTTGCATGTTGAAATTACTATCATTAGTCTGGTTTTCACATCTATTGGCACTCCGAACAATAAACATATATATTTATGTGTAAAATAACTATATAAAATATTTTTATAACAGTTTATTAATCAATCGAACATATCATGGGCTGCATAACAATACGGCTGCTTATGCGTACGTATCATGTCTGGATGTGAAATTATAAATTTATCTCCTACCAAAAATACCGTTCAACGCACCTAATGAAGTTTTCACTTCAAAGAAAGTGAAACAAATGATTCTATATATATTATATAAATAAAAATAAACGTACGTTATTCGTTTGAACTAATATTCGATATACTCGAACTCGAAATGATTGATCTGAACACGCCTTTCAATAGGGAATAAGTAGTAATGATAAAATTAAATATAGGTTTATTAAAATCGCTAAAAGGATTGTCTAAGTTAAGCCGTAATAAAGTTTTTAAAATGGAAATTTCTGTGTTGAGCGATTTTGTAGGTAAAATATATTTGCTAGCGGAAGAACTTATGGGTTCGTGTCACCGATGATGTCGACATGCTCGTGACGTCTTGCGCTCGCGTCAGACTAGCGACGCGTAGTATAGCGACTTGTATACCTGTAATATTAATAATGTGTATTGAACAAATTACAAGATTTAAATAATTCGCTCTACAGTTGATTTGGAATTTCAAGTTACAGCTGTTTACATTTTCAGTTTATGACTTGGACGGAATAAAACCGGCTTATAAACGACCAAACAAAACGGAATGGCGTGTAGTTCTATCCGTGAATGGTGCTACGTCCATTCACCATTAATCGGGGATCGAACTACAATTCTTTCTTTATATGGAGACGGGACAAGTTTCTTTACGATATATACGCAACTTGCAATTGTTTCGCGCTTCGTGACCGCGAAAACTTATCAGAAAGTTTATTTAATTATTTAAATGCAATTAGTAAAGTAAAAAAAATCTTATCCTTATTAATAATCATCATCTTTTTACCCTTATCTCACCTAAGGTCGGCATAACATGTTTTCTTTTTCCACTGTCAGATGTCATCTCAGTATTCACACCTTTTACACACATAATTTTTCAAACAGTCCAGCCATACCCTTTTCGGTCTTCTTCTACTTGTATATTCGTCCACCATCATACTCAAAACTTTTCTAGTTACATGGTTTTCATCTCTCCTCAGGATATACCCGTACCATGCTAACCTATTACTCCTCAACTTCTCTGTCACTACTGGTGCTATTTTCAAACTTCCTTATCCTTATTAATATTGCAGGTGCCAATTGGAGTCTATTTATTTGTTACGCTCTTACGTCTTAACTATTCAAGGTATCAACATGATACGGATTTATTTAATCGTATGACTAATTCAAGTATACATCTTTTATTATCATCGATTGATTGTTTACTCTATTTGTCACTGTGAGGTTCAATTCATATGGAACAGTGCAGGGGACGAAAAGTTGTCACTCTTTAGCAGCACTCTGGGAGCACGTGCAGGGGCATGAGAAGTATACTTTCTGCGGACGCGAGTAAAATCAGGCCAGAACAGATAAGTACAGAGGATACATTTCATAGATTAAATCTATATTAATGAGAACAAAGACACGGGTAAAAGCTAGTTATTATTATAAACGAGTAAATTTGTGAGGATGGGCAGATGTTTATTACTACTCTATCACGATAAAATTCCTAAACATATTTTTATTATATTTTATGTAAATATAGCCTCGGATATCAGAGTAATAGACTGTAATCTTGAAAAACATCATACGGTCTAGAAGCTATCTCTGCGTATTCTGAGTAATATATGGTGTCGCCAATTATAAAAACGAAAACATAGACGAAGTCGTGTGCGGTTGTTAGTTCTCTATGAATATGAATATTATGGAATAGAGGATCTATTGTCAAAAGTACTTATTATACCATCTTAGAACCAAATATAACCAACCATATCCTATAACCTTCCTATGTATAATTACAGGTATACCTAACAGTATACTAACAACCATAAGTAATATTAGGTACGTTATAAAAACGTTTCCATTCGTATTAGACACTAGCTGTGCCCGCGACTCTCTCCGCGTGGAACTTAAAAAAAAAAATCAGTGACTAATAAATTCAGATGAATTTATTAAGTCCATTTACTTATTTACTTTACTCTCGTATTTAAGGCGCTACGTCATTAACATTCCAATAACATTTGATAAAGTGAACCAATTTTAAAGAAACCAAGACTAATTGTTACTCGAAAATATGATTTATTATTTTCTTTAGCAGTGATGCGTGTTCAAACAAACAAATAGACAGATATTTCTAAAAATAATTGAAATGTATTTTCTTACTTAGTCTAAGGCACTTGCAACATTTTTTTCACAAAAATCTAAAAAGTACAGGCACGTTGGATTTGCATTCTTATTATATGTATTTTCTAATTTAATTACAAGTAAAATGCAAAAACTGTAATATTAGGGAAGGCACAAACTTAATTCGGGTGACATGGTTCAACCGTGCTTATTCGTTTAGAATATTTGTTGGAAATAATCTATTATTATTTCAAAATATACACTCAAATAATACACGTTTATGAATTGGAATGAAAACCATTACACAAAAAATTTAAATCCCATCAAAAACTCATAATTAATGTCTCCTAACTTGTACCAAGTTATAAAACAAAAATACACGCAGAACGGATAAACGCGTATTGTCATTTGAGCATATTCCGATACTAAATAAACATTACCCATTCATTGGGATCCGAATGCCAATACTATACAGAGGAAAACAACTTCTAGTAGCTGCAGTATATATTGGATTGTAATAGAACTCACAATAACAAGTATTTTTATGAACTTGTGTAACAGATTGCCTTGATAAGAACCTTTGGAATCTCAAGAGTCAAACAGAGACGATTTTTTTAATTTTCAGTATCAGATAAAAACATTATCTGTAATGAAGTCTGTAATTTGTCTGAGGGGGCTGATGTCCGTAGAAAGTGTAACTCTCATCATTAATTCTCGTTGCATGTGCTCCCCGGGTGCTGTTAAAGAATAACAAATTTTCGTCCGTTGCACTGTTCCACATAAATTGAACTTCGCAGCGATAAATAAAATACTGAATCAAGCTACGATAATAAAAGATAGATACTCTATCTACCCAGAAGAATAAATAAAATTAATAGTCTGTAAAAGTTAGCCATTTTTAGTAGTACTAGAGTTTAATATATATTCGGAATCAGAGAAAACGGTGTATCTAATTTGTTTTCTCACCTATAAGCTTCTGATCTCGAATTAGACGCATGTCACTAAAGGTGCAAGCTATAGACTTTTCGACTGTTCTCCTATTTGTGTTTTAGTTTGATGCGTCGCTTTTACTTACGGTAGCAGAGTTTTATATAAACGTTGTAACCCCTCGGCTGTTTTTTTAAGATTCAGATCTCAAAATGGCGAATCATAAGAAGATTCACTTCAAAAATCAAAAAGTAATAAAGATATTGTTTTATATATAGATATGAATACGTCAAAAATCTTATATACCTTATTAACGTCGATTTAGACCACTTGATCAACACTAGTTTTCGGTAAAATCATCTCCGAGACACTTAGTGTAACTATATATCAGAAACAATAACAAACTGGTCACTCCATGTTTCAGGCTCACTAAGACCAGTTTCAGTTCCAGTTAAGACTAGATCAGTTTTTAGGTAATAGTGTTAGATTTTATAACAAAGTCCCAAAGCACATTAACGATTTGCCAGATAGTAAGTTTAAGTACCATATCAAGCGGGTTTTGATGCATAAAGGCTATTAAAGGGTGGATCAGTTTGTGAACGATGGTGACGTGTGGAAATGACGCCAAAAACGAATGTACTGTATACGTCTATAAAATATAATGAAATTTGAAAACGTAAGTTCGAGTTTCTAGGCGGTTCTTCTCGATGACTGGGTTGTTTGTCGAAATCAGTTGTAGTTTTGACGTTAAGAATCTTCTCGTGGCTTAAATTGAACAAAAAATGAAAAAAACGTCTAGGCAGTCATAAGGACTACCGACAGAAGTGAAAACACAAAACAAGAAAAATAAATGTGTTCTCTTTTGTCCTCCCAAAGAAATACCGCTCAACGCGTTTAAAGAGGTTTCCACTTCAAAAAAGTATAGTTTCAAACGATCTATTGAACGCGTGCAATGTTAATATTGCTGATAACAGATATGCGAATACTCCATTAACCTTGCACAATTTCATGAACAATATTTATCTTAAACGTAGTCATTTTAAAGTATACAATAAAACGGAATTCCAATTTGTACGGGTAAAATTCCCGCATCGTATAGGCTGGAACCTCATTATCTTGGACGATAAATTCTAATTTTATAGGGTTCACGTCTAAAACACTGCGTTTAAGCGATATAAAATTTGCTCATGCCACGATGAGGTATATTTTATGGTAGTAGATTCTTATTTATGTTTTAATATGCGATAGAACATTTGCTTACGTTGACTGTAATGTACAATTTTTTCTTTCTGATAACGAGAGCAGCCTACTTCCATACATTTTTTGAGCGGCTCATTTCCCTGAGTAGTTCATTCGGCTGAGCATGCGAAGTTATTAAACACAGGTCTGTGATATATTTTTTGTTTGTAATAGCAATAGCTATGCGTGGCTCATATATTCATTTATTATTATTAAGTGTCACATTTACCTAAAAAGCTTCTTGTCTTATTTTTGAAATGACAACTTCTTTATGTTCTTATGTCCGCATCACCGATAACCTCGACATGCTTGTGACGCATTACGCGTGTACCAGACTAGCGACGCGTAAGTTAGCGGCATGTCTACATGTAATATTATTATTTTGTATTGAACTTGTGCAGCTCATCGTATGTTTGACTGATTAATAAACTGCATAAAAATGTATATAATTATTGCCTAAAGTGCGAATAAATGTGACAACCAGAGTAATGTTAATATTTTCAATATAAAACTTATGTAATTTAAATAATTCAAACTATTTACTTAACTTAACATTACATTTCAAAATTCAAAAGAGAACACAGTTATTCCAATGTTTTGAGTTTTCACTTCTATCGGCCATCCTCATGACTACCTTGAGTTTTTTTTGTTTGATATACATATCGATATCGAATTACGATATACGAAATCGATATACGAATCATATTGATATCGAATTGTCTCTGATTTGTGGCAACAACCCAATCCGAAACAATGGTAACCAATGACATATACACAAATGGCCACTCTTGGCTATTACACTGGCCTACAAGACCCTCGCCAGCTCTATTATTGGCTGATTTGAAAGCAAACCAAAAGAGAGTCACTGTGACGAAATTAATGTGTCGCTATGGCGACTGTGGCGTAATGTGGCGATAGCTAGTCGGGTAAAGTTAGCTTACTATTCCGCATGAATTCTGGACACTAACTGAGTGATCTTGGAACATTACGCGCCAAAGCGTGTCAGTCTTGTGACTGTGACGCTCAATTAACTCTTTTGACTTTGTATTAATTACGCAGTCCAGTCCAGTCCATATAGTAAATTGAATCACGGTTATGGATCATGTAGGTATGTAGTTTTCGAATTGTGCTTAATTTCAAGGTCTATTTACATGTAGTGTTTGCTCTGTTATGATTTTATATTCAGATAAAAACATTCAAATAATAATTTAGAACTCGAGTGTTTTTGCTAACAAAGTGCCTAAGTACTGTACATATGTAATTTTAAAAGTTCAACGCTCATTATAAAAACTAGACGTTACGAAAGATGACTATGTTTTTATATATGCCACGAACGAGTAATGGATTTATCTGTATCAAATACTAAATCCAATTCATCAAGTGTTACTAGCATCAAGGATGCGTATATAAGCGTACATAAGCTGTAACTGATGGTTACACATACCAAAAAGTCACAAGCTGGTTCGTTCCTGTTCCCGGAAAGTTGCCTTTTTTTACATGGGGAGATCCCTAACGGATACCCATCCCGCTGATCAGCTGAGGATGGGTTATGTCCGATTCGCACGGACTAAAACCCCATGGTGCTTACACCACTTACACCATTTGGCCAGGGGAGCAGTGACTGCCAACTGACACTGCGTCCTCTCCTCCTTCTCCGTAGGCCCCTGCGAGGTTCCCCGACTGCGGTCTCAGGGGTCAACGTGGTCTTCAAGGTGAGTGTTAGACTCCTCCGGAAAGTTGCCTAGAACTTTTTTTTTCAACCTTTTCACGCACATCATAGTCCAAGAAATTTGGGCCTTCTCTTACTACTGATTAAAATTTTATCGCGACATAATATGAAATCTAAAACCTTCCATCTAGATTTCTTCATGAAATATGTTTTATTGATATTTTATAGGTTATAGCGTTTTCTCACAATCTCAACTAAGGTTAAATGACGATGTGGTGCAAAACGGTAGATATGTTAAACTTAGAGAGGGAGCTGCAGCTACCGGAACACATCTATATGTGCTTGGCTATAGATTTTCAACTTAAAGGTGGTAGCTAGCCAGACAGGATTCAAAAATACGTGATGATAATACAAATCTATCTATCTGGTTTATTCCCAGAAATATTACACTATTAGGAGTGGTATTACTGTTGTTATTTTTTTAGAGTATAACTAGATCCATCGCCGTCAGCTATGATATCCACGATCATTTGTATTTCTGTTGCTATCTGTACAAAATAAATACCAGCGGGAACTGTAGATAACAAATTACACGCGTATATCATAGCATATTCTCTTATTTTATCAAGACCTAGCATGTCTTCAGAATTATGTAATGTGGTAGGTATCGATTACACTAAAGCAAAGAATGGAACTGAGCCTCGATTACTGCTAACAGAACACTTGATAGATGAACTTGAATGTGGCTAATCAGTTCAGTATTAGGATATACTATAGCTTCATTACACGGTTTTTGATAACCAAAAGCTCATACACATCGTAAAATTATAACCTATACTGTTTTGTTAAATTTTGATAGTGTGTGATAAAGGAATATATAAAAAAAAACAGATATAGTATAATATTCAAAACTAAAACAGGCAGGCTTCTAACAGTTTTATATTCCAGTCTTAAAGAATGATTGGCAAGACATACTGGATTATGACCCATCCCAAATCCCAAGTCATTCTTCATGGAGGAGCAACGTATTTGTTACCAATTTGTAAGAAATCGGTCTGTATTTCGAGTGCATCGATAGTCTGTAGGGACAACTTAAATCCAGGTTAACAACGTACCGTTGTATAACCTATAAGAATCAAGGATCAATAGAATGTATTCTAAATAAAACGTATTACCTTTGCATTTTGTTCAGCAATATTGTATATTATATTAATTTCGTATAGCAAATGCGAACACACGTACATATTGCATTTTGATTGACGTGACTGGTTTCATTTGCGCGTGAACCTCGCTCACGGGTCACGGGTTCGTGGGAGATCATCCGAAGGCTGGGCATTACCGACTCGATCGTCTGTATAGATGTGCAATACATAAAATATCAATTGACATTTTCTATTTTAGAGATATTCTGGTTCTTATGATATACTAGCAACCTGCCCCGCTTCGCATGGGTGCAATGTATTAAGAATTTTCACAGACACAACTTTTTTTTGTTGCGTAAATTTTAAAATTGACATTTATAAATGCTAAAATACATCACGATTTTCGGTGCAATAGTCAAAGAAGCAAAGAAAATTTTAAGAACGTAATTTTTAGAAACACTTTTTGTTACTATTAATATTAGGTGTTTACCTATGAAATTGCCGTTTTGTATGAAAAATTTTAAACGAATTTTTTTCATGTATTTTTTATTTGTATTAATCGAAGTAATCACCCATGTAATCAATGCACCTTTGCCAACGCAGTGGCAGTTTATTGATGCCCTTCTTAAAGAAATCAGCTGGACGCGAGGCAACAAATTCTTCAAAGGCATTTTGTACTGCCTCTGGGGTATTGAATTTTTTTCCCGCCAAGGAGTTATTCAAATTCTGGAAAAAGTAGTAGTCTGTAGGCGCAAGGAATGGTGAGTAGGGCGGATGACGGAGAACTTCCAACCCCAGTGCTTGCAACTTGGAGACCGTCTGCTGTGCAGTATGAGGTCGCGCGTTGTCGTGCAGGAGCAGCGGAGACGAGCGATTGACCAATGATAGTTGGAGATGTGCCAGCTTCTCCATCATTGTGTTCAGTTCTTCACAGTACACATCTGCAGTAATGCTCACCCCGTTTGGTAAGAAGCTGTGATGAATCACACCGGCGCTAGACCACCAAACAGTGACCATCACTTTTCTAGGGGTACGTTTTCGTTTAGGGCATTGTTTAGGTGCTGAACCAGGATCCAACCAACTTGCTGAGCGCTTGCGGTTATCAAACAGAATCCATTTTTCATCGCAGGTAACAATGCGGTTCAAAATTCCTTAATTTGTGTGTCTGTTGAGCAGTACAAGGCACGTCTCGATGCGTACTTCGCGCTGGCTATCATTGAGTTCGTGGGGCACCCATTTGTCAAGCTTTTTTACCTTACCAATTTGACGCAAATGGACCAATATTGTTTGACGCTAACGTCGAAAGCTGCTGCTAATTCAGCCGTAGATTGTTTATCATCAGCTTCCACAATCGCCTTTAATTCGTCATTGTCGACCAAAGTCTTCGGACGACCGCGAGGTTCATTTTTCAGGTCGAAATTCCCAGAACAGAAGCGAGCAAACTATCAACAGGTGGTGCGTTGGTTTGTAGTGTTAGTTCCGTAAACGTCGTTGATGTTGCGTGCCGCTTGTGCCGCTTTGCTGCCACGACGGTACTCATATTCCATAATTACTCGAATTTTTTACGTATCCATGATGACAAAAAAGATTGAAATGCGATGAAAATGTAACACTAATCAATAAACAAATGACTACTTTTGGAAAAAGAATTCCATGTTTTTAAAATAAAATTAATTTGAAATTAGAATTCTTAGCCAAACAAAAATTATTTTGATTTGAAATGGCCAGTACTGCAGAACGGCAACCTATTAGTTGTCGCTAGAAAGTTTCTAACAGCATTTTAATAGGATGTCGTTTTATGGGTGAGTGTCATCAGATCTCTCTGTTCATGACGGTTGGCGTCAGTGTTTGAATTTAATGCAGTTCTTTCTTATCTTGCAAATCTTCCTCTCATCTTTTGCACTTCTCTTTACTTTTCTTTCTTTCAAATATTTGTGACCTGTTAAATAAACACACAAGATAGAGTTTCGATACATTTTGGTAATTATACTAACTCATTACCATTACAGATCCAAACAATCTTCTTTTTGTTATGTTTTTAAGTTTTAACGTTTATCCACAATCTCATCGGTGTTAAATAACGATGTAGTCTATGATGGTAAACACTAGCGGGGACTGACTATCAAGTGTAGCTGCCGGAACACACCAACAGGTGCTTAGCTATAGATTTTGAATATGAGGGTGGTAGCTATCCAGACAGACTTAGAAAAAGCTCTATTACCAAGCTATGGTTTCATCACATTGTTTTCCTTCACCCGAAGAACCGACTTACTTGCTAGGATTCGAACCTACGTCCATCCACGCTGTGTCTAAACACGGTATCAAGTAAGCCATCATCGCTTCAATCTTAACAAAACATGGAGCTTTGTTGATAATTATATGTTAGTTATACAAATCGACTCTAAAGATTTAACAAGTTGATCCATCGACAATCAGAGTAGGACGATTTACGTCTGTCATTCCGAATGACAGCGACTCCGATCCGAATAGATTTTACAAGTCACCCAACTTTTTACAACTAAATTCGCATCCGTTTGCTCATGGATCAACAAACATATTTTTTGACCTTACTTGAATTGGAATTAAAATTTGAACGAAATCCTCGTTTACTACTTTGGTTCCGCTTATTGAATTTATTTATTATTATTAAAGTATCTTATTAAAGTAATATATGTATAATTCTCCTTGAAAAATGCTACATAAGTCTCAACATCTTGACAGCGCAAAGTTTAATTAACAGACGTGTAAAAGAAAAAAACAAAAGAAGCAAAAATGTATTATAGCTTACCCGTATTTGCTACAATTACAATAGCGACTATGTTATAATTTTAATAATACAAAAAAAACACTGTAAAAAATTATATAATTCTTAATCCTATTGTACATTTGTCGTTAATACTCGAAGAAAAAGTTCCTGATCGCAGACTCAAAAGCATTAAAATTTATTCATCTTCTAATTTCAATTACATTAATTTGAAATTTAGAACTAACATGAAATTTCAAGAAAGTTTAATTATTCATTATGAATAAATTCTAAACCGTCTAGTTATTAAACGAATAAATGCGGACCTCTAATAACAATCAAGCGTTTTGTTCTATTGACAAGGTGTGATAACCCTTGATATACAGAAGTGTATGTTTTTAAAGCAAAACATGCAGCAAAAAGTGATTCTTAACAAACAATGTTTTGTATTTGCACCTTCAAATGTTATATAATTAATCTAAAATTATATTAAAATAATTTCAGAATAATACATACTTAGGTGGTTTTAGGACTAAGTAAATTTTAGCTGGTCATGTCTAGTCAAGGTTGAGTGAACGGGTGTGTTTATTGCTGCATACAGAGAGAGAGAGAGAAAAGCGCCATATCTATGATCTTCTGCAAGAGATATGGAGAGAGGAAGCTCTCTCTCATCAAGATGAGAGTCCCCTTTTCAACATCTAATGGTAGCCTGAGCGCTTGACTAGGGTAGCAAAGCATGCTTGCTCGATCCCACGACTATGGTCCCTTTGTGCGCAAAGAAGCGAAGGGGCTTTAGCTGGTAGCAGTCTGGCATAACCCTCTGTTTGTCCCCTAGTAGGTTATCCGATATATCGTGACATATCCAAATGTTTTTTTTTTGAGTCACAAGAAAATACCTACATTTCTCTTAACTAAACTATTTATTTCTGGGCCACCAGTTCTTTGGTAGCCTAATGTACTTTTTTATAATAAAGGTTTGGTGGGGCTTAACGATTTTAAAATATATGTTTTTTAGATGCAACTATTGTCGCTTAGTAGTCTAGACATGGCCCTGTTGTGAACAAAAAGGAAGATAAAAGAACAATATCTGTATATGAATGGAAAATCCTTAAAAGCTAAGATTTTAAAACAGGTTTAATGTCGCTTCTTACGTAAATTACAAAAGAACGTATGCCTTTTGTATTTTCCTCTATATTTTTCTATTCTACATTAATGCAAGCGAAGTCACGTGCACAAGCTAGTAAGTCTATAGACTGACTTTGAAAAATTCCTGAATAAATCAATAGGCCCTTGCCCATTCATCTTTAACATCAACCTAACCTATTACTATTGTGTTATGAGTCTTTAGGAAAGACTTATGATTGTGCTTAACATATCATTGCATGAAGTTTAATAAATTTTCTGAGATTAGATAAAATCAGGACTACATAAATGTATATAACTTAAGGATGTTAAAGGAAGATAGTGTTTTTACAATTTACTATGTCGCCACTTCAAATAGATTTCAAGATAATTTACAAGAAGTATACTTAGTTGGTATCAATCAGCAGGATTTGAGGTAACTACAATATTATAGTTTTTAGGATATTTCCTTTATATGTTAATAATATGTTTCAGTGTAATATATATATATATATATTATAAGTTAACTATATTTCGGCATTATGCAAGGAAGATATCAATCAGATGTCCGCTGGTTTAAAACCTAGGCATGTATTAATATTTTTTTAAATCTCAAGTGCATCGTCAGCTTTACTTGTAAACATTCAATAAATGTAAGCTATACTTATGTCTCACTTCTTCTATACAAAGAAGATAATAATTTATCGCTGTTTAAAATAAGATACATTTTTATAAGTAACATTAGAAATTAATTATTGACATTACTTGAGCTTGAATGTCAAAGATATGTTTCATGTCCATGTAATATATATATACTCATTTATAGAACATACAAAGGTACTATATCAAGGCGATAGTATGAACACCTGTGACTGGATTGGATAAATCATATTACTTGTACTTTTATATTTATTATAATATTTGTTAGTTACAAAATAAAATCAATCGACACATTTAGATCATAGTTGAGCACGTTGAGTAAATATAGACATCCGGTCACAGTGTCTTATTTTAGTATGTTCCGTGATGGTGATATACTAGTATAACTTATATAAGGATTTTTAATCTAGTAATTATGTGCAGTACAAAAAGATTATGGCATTTATTGAAAGAAGGTCGTTCACAAGTCATCACTATTATTAGGATGTGATATATTTTCCGTTTCACTTCAGTATTACGCATACATCTATAGCAGTTCATTGATTATACTTGAAAATATTCTCTAAAATTCTTGCATATTTAGTATAAACCGGTTAATAAGAAAAAACAATATTTTTTCTTTGTCCAGGAATAAATTATTTGAAATGGTCACCGCAGTAACACCGAGTACACTAATGTCCCAACGTTGAGATTAAGGTCACATCTAGTTGCTTTACCGAAGATCGTGTTTTTATGTCACTATTATGATTTCAATGGTTCTACCTTGAAGTTTTTACCATGAAATGTAAATTATGGATGTGGTAATTTATTCTACTAATATACAATAATTAAAAATATCATAAATAAAAATTTTGATATAATATCGTATAATCAGTACACGGTAACAGGTGTAAATAATAATTTTTGGCTGAATATTGAGTTTGGTTGGCATTCGTTGTCGAAAATTGGGCGTAAGGAGCTAACCTGCTGCCACTAAAAAGAGCAGTGTTTATCTAATAGATAACTTCAAGATATGGAGACATTATCCTAACTAAAATTATAAATACGAAGGTGAGCTTATTTATTGCGCTTTCACAACTTACCTAAATTTTGCATACACGTTGTCGGGGCTAAAGTGAAGTGCATAACATACCTTTCATCCAGAAAAATATCATTTATTTAAAATTAGGTATAAAACAGTAAATATGTAAAATCAATGCTAACCTAAAAAAAACGAATAAGTTTCAATAAAATTTAGTGCACAGTTCTCACTGTTTGAATTTCGATACTCGCACTCACAATCTCTATACAATAGAGATAAACACAGAGAGAGAGAGAGAAATTCACATAGAGACGGAGATGCAGATAACCTTAACACTGATTCCTTTTATGACGATTTCTGTTCTTAACTTGAGTTGTAGTAAGCCATAAACTGCCTACTTAAGGAGCTTCGTTCCAAAATTGTGCAGAAAATTAGACACGGTAAATCAATGTACCTTATCCAAATATTCATAACTCGTGTAAGTATAATCATTACCCGTTCGCTTACAATCGGTCACCTTGACTTTAGCCGATCGGTACGAAATAATTTGACATAATACTGCATCTGTCATTACCGTAGCTATTACCGGCCGGAGCGCAATATTGTGCACGGCTTTAATTTAGATTCTATATTTATTTATATATCTCGTATTATACTCGATGGCCTTTATATTCGAGTTTTTATAGACGAGGAAGATCAATTAGCGTGTTCATCTTTAGACTTATTCATACCGACGTAAATTATGTTTTTTTATTCTAATATTTGTGTTTCTTTGTATGTAAAGGATGATTTTTTTAATAATTCGTTCGTGTCAGACAAATTTTGAAAGTTTAGATGATTAGGTAGATAAGTGCGAGATGTATTCTAATACAAACTTTGTAGTAATCGCGAATGAATGCATTTACTTTTGACTTTGTTATTTATTTTTCGTTGATTTAATTTGATTGATTGCTAAATAATTTTGGAGACATAATTATGAAAGCTGCATTGAATTGCAAAATAAAATAGCTTATGGATTAAGACGATTATTTTAGTTAGATTTTTTTAATGATATAAGACCAATTTATTTCGATTTGTGCCCTCATACTTTTCAGGTACGTAACGAAAGTATTACGTTAAATGTAATTAACTATATTTTCCGTAAAAGTTCTAATTAAGTTTATTCATTGAGTGAATTTTGAGAATCTATGTCGAAATTAATCGTACGTTCGATGGCATTTCCTATCAGCGACACAATAACAGTTATATTTAATTCCTTATTAACCCCTTGGGGGGATGAATTGTGAGAAATCTTTACTTAGTCCTTGCAAGTGCAAGTTGATAGCAGAAGAAGTTTAATATTGACTTCAAAATCCCTAAAACGAGAGTGCTGTTTCCTTCTACGGAAGAAGAATGTACGTTTTATTTTATATTAAAAGGTAGCTCTAAAATTGTATGTATTTAAATTTAAATACACGATTGAGAAGAAAATTTTAAAATCATAAAACATAACAGTGGCGACAACCCTACACAGTTATATATAATTACACCTTTCACACATTTATCGAAGGTGTGAAATCTACATAGATTGTCAAAAATTGCCTATCGATTGTTTAGGACGGTTGTCTCACAATAATTGCTGTCATCTTCATTACACGCGTTGGTACTAGTTGTGTGGCGTGACGTGCGTTTAATATAGGGTTATAATTGTTCGAACAATTTTATGGATATATTTTAAAATTCATCTATAAGAAAAACCTTTACTCGCACCGTTTGTCGAACAGTAAAAAGTACGTAGAACTTATTACCTTGGTGTTATAACAATTGCCTTTAATTAATGTTATATAAATATTTAATATATATTTTATATATGTGTGTTTCAATTTAATTACATACAAGTATTTAAAATCCTTATCCATTTACCAAATCCTAAATATTTCATATTTAAATTAAAATATCTTCATACGTTTTAAAAATCTTATGTTATTCGAAAACATTATATAAATCGTAATGTTTCATTGACATAAAACATTGATATTGGCAAAGGTTTCTGGGTTGCCACAACAAGAAAAAGAACTTATTACCTAATTATAAAGGCTTTTACTACAAACGCACTATTTTCAAACACACAAGAAATATCTGGACCAGTCGAAAGTTATCTACAAACCTCTCGCATAAACTTATAGTGACACCTAAGGAGCATGGTGACTCATAAATTCGTGGGACACTCACACACTAAAAGATTTCATTAAACAAAAAAGTGCAAAAATAGAGTACTTCAAAACTTCCATCTTATTTTAAACATTGTCGGTGTGGTAAATCAAATTTAAATTACATAAATAATTCTGTAGCTTGTAATTTGTTATGAAAAAGGTACAAAGGGAAGTGAGTATCCGGCGTTCTCACTGACCGAACGAAACGCAACAGTGCAAGCACTGTTACTTCACGTCGGTTTTCTGTGAGAGGGTGGCACTACTCCGGACGAGACGGCCCATTCGTGCCGAAACCAATAATAGCTTCAGCGTGGCTCTACCACCTACAATAAACAACTTGATAAACAGGGCATCGTTTTCTCAATACCAATGAGCTTCTTCTGCATTTTTATCTAAGAAAAATATTTTTGATTTAAAACTGCATTTGATTAGGTATGGGTGTAGTAATATAATTCTACGGAACTCCGAATATCTATGGCGGACACACACGCCGTTTGATAAGTCCAACAAAAGGCAATACCTGTGAAATTGATTTGTCACCGTCGCATTTACGACTCGCTAATTGTTTCAATGTTATGTGAAAGCTTTTATATACGTTCATATAACAGAGTTGTATGATATCAAACACGCACGGGCCTTAACTGTTTATAATATTTTCGAAAATATGCAAATTTTTATTGACAACTCTATAGTTATAACGTTTTCATTGTAATTTTCTTTTTATTGGCTTTAAATTGGTAGTTTTATCGCTCTTTCTCTCTTATTATATCCATATTTTAGTAATCATAGTGATAAATAGGATATTTTTGTATTATTATTATACTGACTATGTTCGCCGCTCTGTAGGCATTTATTATATAAATAGCTGTCTGTATATTAGGGTGTTCGTTATTTACCAAGTTGGCTTTTTGACTTGGGTATCTTTTAAATCGTTAGTAACCCAAACCTAACTTAGTACCCTAAAAATATTTCGTTTGACCGTGCCTAAATGACGATACTTTTGCCATGTAGTAGTAGGGGGGAAAACGTAGAACTGTGGATTTCTAAGGGTTTGAAATCGCCAAAATGTCGTGGGCTGTCGTGGTGATTATATACCTTCCTTCAGGAAGAGGCCTATGGCCCTGCTGATGATGAATAGCATAGATGTCTTTTCCATGAAATACATAACACAAACGGTGTTGGAACTTTTATTATTAAATATATAACAATATACATTTTATATAGAATACGCTACGACCAACTACTTTATTGATGTTAAACCATAGATTATAAAACGCACCTTTAAATTTTAACCATCAACTACACATTAACTCAATGTCATCACGTTTTTTTATCTGTATTCAAATGATCTATTAATATTTTTACATTGAGTCTACGGTGTGTTTATTGTTTTTTTTAGTAACAATAATAAAAAAATAAAGAAGTAAAAAACGACCAATTAATTTTAAATGTAATAACATATCTAAAATATCAATAGATTAATCGCTAGATGTGAAACGTTTAGTGAATCGAGAATTGATGTAATCTTTTAATGTAAAAACAAAACGATGTTTATGTTAGCATCTGACATATTAAGTAATGGACGCCTTCAAATCGATTTTAATCTAAAAATCTGATTTATTTTATAACAACTTTTTATTGCGTTACCATCCGTGCAGTGATTCTTATTTGAACCATGTAATCATGGTTTAAGTAGCGTTATGTACATAAATATATTGAATAAGTAAAACAGATTATAATTTTTTCCAAGTCTTCCAACAATATTTGGTTACCGAATGGTTACGTTGCGCTGAACAGTAATAGCAATTGTCACAGGATTATATATTTTTTTGTTCTTAAGGAGCCGCCTGTTTGTTTCCTAGCTATATTTAAATCCGGTAGGTGTCACTATTGTCGCGATCCACATTTCTTTTCGGATTATGATTTTTTTATTTCTCATATAAAAAAACATAATCCTAAATTTCCATCTTCCTACCACTTCTCAATATTTTTTTAATACTTCTGACTACGGCAGTATGAGATTTACCCACTGAGTCAATACGCTAGACTCAAAGAGGAGCTGGCTCTCAAGTGTATCTTCCGAAATACGCCAATATGCGCTTGACGACAGATTTTTAACTTAAAAATGAAAGCTCACAAAAAATCATATAAACCATGCAGTTATTCTTAACTGAATAACGTAGTCCTAATTAATTTGTTCTTATATAAATAAAATGCTAGAGGTTTGCCGTCGTGCGCGAGTCACTCAAAATGTTTTTGTAGTATAGTATAGTTTTTGATCAAATGTTTTTTAGTCTTAGAAACTTGTTCCTTATTATTTTATTTTTTTATCGTAGCACAGCAAAGTGACTGCACTGTGCCTAATGGTGAGCACAGTACAATCCAAAAACAATGGCGTCTATGGAGAGACACGATATTCCTCGCCGGTCGTCACTGTCATGCCGGCCTACATAAATGGCTCTTCACGTTACGCTTGAAGGACCCCATGTTATAGGAAGGAGGAAACACACTGGCAGGGAGATTGTTCCACAGCTTCACGGTACGGCAGAGATAAGAAGTTGCGAACTTTTTAATTCATGCGCAGATAGGATTTACCGTAAAACTATGGCTCCGAAGCCCAGCGCACGTGATTCGGGTACGAAAAGGAGAAGAAGGGATTAAATTAAATAGCTCTTCAGAACACTCGCCATGATACACGCTCAGTCAGGCAATGTCTCTGCGCAACTGAAGGGGCTCAATAAATAGTGTATAATTAATTATACATCGACATAATCATCCTAACTTCTGCGTAATATTATACATTTGAAAATGAGTTTGTTTGTTTGTGACGCATTAACGTCTTAACTTTTCAACTGAGCATTATTAGATTTTGCATACACATTGTCAGGAGTACAGAAAAAGACTAACTCTTCAAAAAAGGTACGATGTGTCGGATAAACGCAAGCGAAGCCGTGGGAAAAGCAAATTTCAAGTAAGTTTCCTCAAAGAAGCAACCTATCAACAACACTATAGGATGTCCATTTTTTAGGACAAAAAAAATTATAAATAAAAAAAGTTTAAGAGCGCTGCTATCTAACTATGTATTTAAGATCATTATTTCTTTATTTACAAAATGAAATGGAGGTAATTTTGAATGTGCTTTCATTAAGTTTAACTGAGTGCCATTTTACGAGCTCGGGTCGAGCTTCAGGTCAAACGGACTTACAAAAAGTAGAATCGTATATGATTTCACGAATGACGGGTTCGGTATGGATTAAATTATTTTATTATCAAATAGCTGTGCCCGCGACTTCGTTCGCGTGGAACCTTTTGCAAAAAACTGGCTTCCGATTATTGTATCCTATATATTATTTATAAATAAATAATACTAAGCTAAAAATGAAACAACTAAATATAATAATAAACATATAATAAACTGTTTTTCTAAGAGTTTAATTTTTAATTATGATATTGAAATATTCTTAATTATTACTCCGTTCTTGGTCTTAGCGTGATGATATAGGTATAGCCTTCCTCGATAAATAATCTATCTAACAATGAAATAATTTTTAAAATCGGACCAGTAGTTCCTGAGATTAGCGCGTTCAAGCAAACACACTCTTCAGATTTGTAATATTAGTATAGAAGTATAGATTATATGGATTAACTAAAAATAGGTTATAATAAAGTGATATTTAAATGTAAATTATTATAAAATATTTTGAAGATATTGGAAAAAAACATTAATACAAGACATGTAGAACGCAGAAAAGAATGCCAATAATTTATGGTGATAATTGCTACCTAATGTTTCCTTTACCATTGCAGTTTCTTGTAGTATTCTTAAAAATAACACATTTATATAATCTGGGATGTTATATCCGTATACATAGATAAACAATATTATTGTTTGAAGAATAAAAATATATACCTACCGTTATTTTGCTGACCATCATACGTCGTAATGAGTCACTGTGATAGGATTAACAAGTCATATATTAGATAACAGTAAAATAGGAATATACTATCACTTTCTTATGTCTATTTACACGATTATCACTACTGATGGTGTATTAACTATTTATGGATGTCAATAGACCGGTTTTTAATGCGCTAAATACTCATAAATTTTAAGTGTAGCCGCAACAAGTTATCGCTAAAGTAAAATAACTTGCAACTTTAATACCGATGTCACCTCCCGCGCTGTGACAAAAAAGACGTGTCACACAGTAAATCTTCATGTGCGGTTGACTAAATGCAAATATATTATTTTAAATCGACGAACATATATTATGTGAATGTTTCGTAAAATATTTGTATGAAGTTTTGATATTAATTTACCCTGGACGGGCGGTAAACTTCACTCCCGCATAATCGCCGCGTCTTCCTCTTTAAGCGACTCAAGCGACTATGCGCAATCCTTCTAAAATGTGCCTTTGAGCCCTCTTCTGCTGCGATTCAGTGATACTATCATTCACTAGTTTACGACACACATCAAACTGCACTTCGTATTTACATAATAAGTTCATAGGTCATCTGTGGGACATTTTATGGATCGTTAGACTTAGGGCAAACTGTTATATGAATTAAGTATTACGTTACGCATATTTATATAGCATTTGGCAATTTGCCATTACTGCATTTAATACTAATTAGTATTTTTGATTATTTTTACTTTATAGGTTTAGCTTTTGATAACAATCTCATCTTACTATCTATATATCTATATCTTACCTAGAGGGGACTGGCTTTTAAGTGCAGCTGCCGTAACACGGAAATAAGTGATGGCGACAAATTTTCAACTTGAGGCTGGCAGTTAGCCAAGCGGACGAAAAAAGCTCTACACCTATGCTATAGTTTCATCACGATGCTTTCCTTCACCGAAAGCTCCGTCTCGGTCGCAAGGATTCGAACCTGCATCAATCGATGCGTTGTCCGAACATACTCATAACTGAGCCCTTATCGCTTCAAGTGCTTTCTATATTCACTACCAATCCCGTTTAAGGTAATCATTGCTTTTTGATTAAATAAGATTACTATATTGAAAAATTTTCAGTGTTTCATGCATACATGAAGCTGGTTTTTATGTTACAAATATTACCGCCTTACATTTATCAATAGATTTAACTCGGATCATACAATTAACCAATAGTGGATAGTGATTTTTCGAAAAGTTTATTTACAAACGGAACCCTAAAACCGCAATATAGACTGTGTCCACACCACACTAATCAACCGTATGATTAATGTACATAGAAATCGACACATGAACGTGAGTTTGCGGATTATTTTTAACTGTATGATATAACGCTTTGACATATAACAGGATAGGCAGAATTACTTCGACTGAATGAATGGCGCAATATTAAGCAGTCCTTTCACTGGGGTCGTCGCGCTTCGTGTTCTGTGTTCGAATCCCATAAATTAATATTATGATCAACAGATGCTTCTTTGGAGTTAGGCAGTACTACGTATCTATTATATGTATAATATATTGTATCTGTTATGTGTATAATAGCATATTGGTGAAGTTCTTCAAAATACAAGGGTTGATCACTGATACGTTAGCTGATTTTAAAAATACGTAAAAAGAAGCATGGCTTTATTTACTAATATTGGAAGCTATGTAGCATTAAACTAACATAGCAATAGCTTCATCGCGATTTTTTCGTCACTAAAAGCTCCTGTTTATTATTAAATCTGAACATACGTCACTTCAAAAAATAATTCAATGGTCTACAAATCGATTCAATTGAACGGTAAAATTGTTGTTTTTTTTGTCCGTCAACGAAGAACGTGATAATACATACAATGTTAATATTCTAATGGTAAATTCCATTCTGAATTGATTTCAAGCTGTTACGTAAGATCGACCTCCGAGAGGTCACATAAAGCTCACATAAAATGTTCTAAATTGACCGTTTGTGATAAAACCTGCATTAGTGTATTCCACTTGTCTAAATCGTTTACGCCCACGCCTTGAGTCTCGGTCGTATAAATAGCGATCAGCGATTTTATAAAGAAACTCAATCTATGAGTCGTCATGAGAAGTCTGACAGATAATGTTAAATGTCTAAAATTTGTTTACATTTTTATATTGAACTACATATATATACTTCTATACTAATATTATAAAGTTGAAGAGTTTGTTTGCTTAAACGTGCTAATCTCAGTAACTACTAGTCCGATTTGAAATATATTTCCGTCTTAGATAGCTCATTTATCGAGGAAGGAAGGCTATATATATCATCACGCTAAGACTAATAGGAGCGGAGCACCAACGAAGAATGTTTCAAAATCGGTCTTTTTTCCTTTTGAGAGCTTCTGCTTATTAGCGTTGGCCCAAAGTAACTATTCCACGTGGACTAAGTGGCGGGCAGAAGCTAGTTTTTGAATAAATACGAAAAAAATGCAAGAAATATTTAGGTTATTACTCTTATGTTTATTTTATTGCAGTTGATAGCTGGCATCCATAACTTCACTTACATTAATTCATTTTATAATTACTACTCAATCTGTAAAGAAATCAATACTCGTAATGTTAATTAGCCAAGATCTTTCCGCAGGTTGAAGTGTATATTATTAATCTAAAAGTATATCCAAATTGTTTGTATAGCTTTTAAAGTATACGCGTTCAAACAAGACAAAAATGTATGTTAATAACATATAGTATTTGACTGTCTAAGAGTTATTAACGATTAGTCATTACCTTAAATCACTTTTACAAATTTTAAATCACCTCTATTATATTTTTCATCAATGCTTGGCCGCTTTGAAAAAGAATACTGATGTGTGCTTTACATAATACTCTCACAGTAGCTATTAATATTCTAGCAAATACTTTCAAAAAATCATTAAAATCAATTTAGTAGCCTAAGAGAAAATGTGTAAATTGTTTTTTTTAATTGCACTTTTGTTTAACAATAGATAAAGCCGTAATTTTACTGTATTTATATTTTTTTTTAATAAAGCCTGCCGATAGAAGTAACAACTCAAAACAGAAGTAAATGTGTTCTCTTTTGAATTTTCATATTAATTATAGTGTGAATGGCAATATTTAAATTTCAGAATTTGTTTATTGAAATTATTAACATTCGTTTGGTTTTCATATCTATTGGCACTCGGAGCAATATATATATATATATATGTATCTTAATATATATATTTCTTGTGTGCGTGTGTATGTGACTGAACTCCTCCTAAACGACTGGACCGATTTTGATGAAATTTTTTGTGTGTGTTCGTGGAGATTCGAGAATGGTTTAGATTCACAATTGGACCCGGCAGGTGGCGCTGCGATCGACTTTTAGGATTTTTTTTGTTTTCAAGGCAGGACAATGTCCGCCCGGTCCGCTAGTATATATATATATATATATATATATATTTTTATTTATTTATATATATATATATATATATATATATATATATATTTATATAGTCTATTAACCAATCAAACGTATGATGAGCTGCAAAATATCAATATTACATGTACACAGGCTCCTATACTACGCGTCGCTAGACTGACGCAAGCGCAATACGGCCGGTCATACTTATGTAGCATGTCAAGACGCGTAATTATAAATCTCCTGCCAAAAATACCGCTAACCCACCTAAAGCAGTTTTCAATAAAAAAAATAATTTATAGGTAATTTAATAGTTTGTATGCAATCTGTGATGTTTCACTTTTATTTTGTTCCGTTATGACACTGGACTTAAGACTCTAATAACGCAGTTAACATTTTTACGCCCTTATATGTCATCTGCTAACAATATAACCCACACTTTACATTGAATAAATCGCTATTGGTACAGTAATGCCGCCTAATACATCTATACAACATAGTAAATGAGACGTGTTTACATATATTTTAAAAGTTTATCAAAGGGCGATTGACTTTTGTCATCATATGAATATAAGAATTATCAGAATTGCCTCCCACTATATTACTTTTTGATGTTTTTATTTCAACCTAAATACGGTGTGAATCCGAACCAAATTTTCGCTGATACTTAATTCGTATTTTAATAAATATACTCGAATATCTGTCTCTGCTTTTGTTATATTTTTTACAACAAATCGCATCTGTAATGTAAACAATCCGTGATGAATTTTAATATATGTTTTATATTATATTGTCAATTGTATTGTAGATATTATCTAAACTAAAAAAAAAAATCGAAGGTAAAAAAAAGTTGTAGGTCCTTTTGACGTAAAACCCTATCGCACAGCTGTAATACGTTATTTTTGCAATTTTGGAAGATTTACCATAAATCAGTACTTGTAAATACATGTATATGTGGTTCCATGCAGATTAAATGCTTTTTTGATACACTTAATTATGCAGCGTCTTTATTTCTTTTTATCATAATGTTATTGTTAACTAGCTGTGCTCGTGACACCGTCCGCGTTGACTAATGAAATCATCTGAATGTATCAAGTCCATGTACATTAGATAAACATTTAAAGTTCAAGTCACATATAGATAGAGTGCGAAACAAAGCCGCTATGGTCTTGGGTCGCCTCCATCCGTTGCTTTGTCATAGGAGTAAGATGTCCCTCAGACACAAGCTCACTTTGTATAAGACGTGTATCCGTCCCGTGATGATATATAGCAGTCCCGTTTTTGCGCATATGTCGAAAGATAATTTTCATAAGTTGCAGGTTCTTCAAAGTGCCCCGTGGTATGTCCGGAGAGTCGATCTGCATAGGGACCCGGAGATGCCTTCTATCTGGGCGTACGTAAAATCACTTACGATTTTTTGAAAAAGCCGTGAATCATCCCAGTGTGTTAGTGGTATCCGCCGCAAAATACGAACTCGTACCGAACGCTGCGCGTTGTAGAAGACGTCCGCGACATATTTTTACCGACCCTCCCGATGAAATAACGGCAGTGAACGATCAGTACCAGACTGTCTCTTCAAACAGAGCGTGCTCACGCCCACGCCCGCGTAACCACAGTTCACGCCGTCGTGGTCTGGGGGTAAATTTCGCTCCCGCACACCAGACTAGGCCCCCCTCGGCAGCGGCTCAAGCCTAGGTCCGTTCCCTTGGCATGGAGCCCTTGAGTACGCTGCTCGCGCGATACAGTGACACAAAATCTTACATCACTGCGACAACATTACACATATCACCTCCACACACGTGCACGCATACACGCTTACACATGCAAGTGGAAGGGTTTTATATTTTTCCCTTATCAAACTGAAATAGTTTAGAAAATTATCCGATACGAAATATATATAAGAGTTGTTGAGGTATGTATACTTGGTACACATATATGCTTCAACAACTCATATATGTATGAATAGTTAGATTAGCTTAGGTTAGCTCAGATAGGTCGCGAATTGCATGTATCAGGCAACAGCCCAAGCCGAGGTGTGCCACGCACCCTTGAGCTAGTTGTCAAAATAAAATCGCTGAGTGCCTTAAGCTCTCGCCTTAGTAGTCCGGTGAAGCTGTTAAGACCTTGCTAGGTCAATAGCGTAGTCAGTTCGAGAAGAAAAAAAAAAGTATCAAGTCCATTTACTTCTTTATTTTTCTCCCGTACTTAAGTCACGTCGTCATTAAAATTACAATAACATTTGATAGAGTGAACCGATTTTAATGAAACCAAGACTATATGTTACTCGGTGATGCGTTTTACGATTTTCTTCGTGAGGTGTTATTGTGAACGCAGTATTTTAGCAGTGATGCGTGTTCATACAAACGGACAGACAGACAGACATTTCTAAAAATGTTTGAAATGTATTTTATTACTTATTCCAAGACAGCTGCAACATTTTTTTTTCTCAAAAATCTATAAACTACAGACACGTTAGATTTACATTCTTATTATATGTGTAGATGATATAGATATTTAAACATATGTTATGTTAACTTTTATAATTTATGCCATTACTGCTGAGCCTTGTGCAAAAGTGTAATGATAAATAGTTTAGATAGTAATTTTTTTTTATCTATCAGTAAATGTCATTAAAATCGGTTTGACCGTTTTCGAGATTATTCCGGACAAATAGACATTTCAACTTTATTTAAGTATATGCATAGACTGGAACAATAAACATTCAATATAATAGAATCCAATTTGAATATTTCTATAAAAGGCAATAATAGCGTTTTGTTAAAAACGTACACAAAATTGTATACATTTTTTTATGACGATTTCAAATTAATAATTTCAAATTACATAAAAAATGTATATTCATTCTAACATAATGATTCGAGATCTTTATAAATGAATTCAATTATTATAAGGAAAAATCAATTGGGAAATATTCTGAAGACTCTGTATCACTTTTTGTTCGATATTTTATTATTGACTTTACGTTGATCGAATCCTTATATGTTATATATGATAACATATCTCCGTCTGTCTGTATGTCCGTCAAATTTACATAATTCCAAATCATGAGTGTATTCTTTAGTAAAATATTATATGTTATTTGCACCACAGCTAGTTAAACATAACTAAAGAAAGAACTCCGTTTTACAGAGATGTCTTAATGTGTATGACAATTATATTAAATTATGACAGAATAACAAGACCATTTTAAATCAGAACCTGAATTCCAAGGTAAAATAATATTGGTAAAGTATCGAACAGGAACATAGCAGATACACTTATACATAAATTAATAGATCCAATCTCACTTAACATTATAATTAAGGTCAAACCTAGAGTACACTAACTTGAATATACAACATCATTAATTGAATATGGGTACTATATAAAATGTAACAACAATTACTTTGTAATTGGCACAACATATTTGCTAATAACAAAATATATTATGTGTTAATTATGCTGTAAAGTAATATATAACAAATAAATTAAATAAATATTAATTTATGTGTGGTAACATTAGCTAAAATCGTCGCCAAACTTTTTGACCGCTCTAACAGGGAGACTACTTAAGGATAAATGAATGCCATTTTTAGATTTCTATAATAATTCTTTACCTTCGTTTTGTATTAAAACCTTGACCATGTTACGCGTAAGCCTAAACTTACAGTTACATTCAGAGCAACCAAAAAAAATACCATATAATGACTTGTAACCATAATGAATTGAAAAATTACAAATAGGTTTAATGAAGTAGGCAATTAATGTTAACGATTAAGAGCTTGATGAAGGTTCAGTGGTTGCGAGTGTGGATAGCGCCTCTATTAATGTAGGTTCGAATTTTGTAATGAGCCAAAGCTTTCGCCGAAAGAATACATTATGATATAATGTTGGTAAGGATTCTTTCATGCCTGCCTGACTAACTACAGTCAGATTGTTCCCAAGTACCGACAGGTGTTTTCCGATTGCACATGAGAGCCAGTCTTGCTTTTCGTTTTGTGTTTTACCCTCTTAGATCATATAAAACTTACTTACTTAGGTTAGGTTATAATGAATAACAAAAAATCGAGGCAGTTACAAGGACTGCCGACAAAAGTGAGAACTCAAAACCAATGGAATATCTTTGTTCTTTCTTGAATTTTAAAATTAATTATAGTGTAAATTACAATATTTAATTTGTAAATTAAAATTATAAATATTAGTCAGAGTTTCACATTTATTGGCACTCGGAGTAATAATTATATACATTTTTATAAGATTGTTGAGGTGTGATGAGCTGCAAAATATCAGTATTAAATATATACACGCCCCTATACTACGTGTCACTAGTCTGACGCAAGCGCAATACGTAACAAGCATATCGAGGTTATTGGTAACGCGATCTCGTAAGCTTTTCCCTTACCAAAAGATCGCTCAACGCGGTTAAATAAGTTTTCACATAGAAAAAGCTAATAATCTTATATATATCAAGGGCAGATCCACGGCCATAGCTAGTTCTAATAAGGAATCATTAGTCAGTGTTTATTTTTTCTCATAATTCTTCGCATTTGATTGAAATGAAGAATTTAATGAGCGATTTGATAAAAGGATCCTCCTTGCCCGGACCTACTTTTTTGTTTCGGTTATTGAAACCAGCTATGTTAAAACTCCGACTTCAAATCGATGTTTTTTTGTACTTTATATCGACAGAATCATGTTGAGTTATTTTAACTGAACATTATTGAGAGAAATAACAATGCACAATTTTTACTATAGAACAAATACGTTCCATAAATCATGTACCTTGGTTATTATTAGATATATATAGTTTGTGATTTTTTTTTGTTGGGCATTATCTTTAGTACTACTGCTCGCATTCTGAAATTTTTTTCACCAATTGAAAGCTCCTTTATTCCCTAGATATATTTTGCTATTAATAGATTTTTAAGTGACTAGGTAGCTCAATCAATATAAAATATAAATATTAGATGTACACAGGCCGCTATACTACGAGTCGCTAGCGTAAGTGCAATACGTCACGAGCATGGCGGTAACGTTTCATTAGCATGTCGCTGAAGCGAACCAATAAGTTTTCACTTCAAAAAAATACAACATACATAACATAAATAGAAAGTTTGAATTAAACACAAATATAAGTTGAAAGCTTTCTACGATTTGTAATCGTACGTGTCAATCCGGAGCGGGTTGATATATCTGCTCCTCGCTGCCTCCACCCGTCGGTCGTGATGATAAAACTGTTACATGGACCACCCATTTACAGACGCGCGACGCGTACGACCACGGCCCGCTCAAGCGCTCGGACCTTGCGTGTAGTCATAATGTGGATATGACAGTGCTTATACAGTATACATTTCTCGGGAATAATCTATACATGTAAATAAAAAGTATTTGTTGTTTGTCTAATGTCATCTCCAAAATGAATTTGACAAGACTTTTTCTTTTGCATACAAGTATTATTAGAGCCATACATAAAATTATGCTTTTACATAAGAAATAATCGTAAAGTTTAATAGAGGTAACTTAAACTCGCATAGTGTTAAAATTAGTAACAAAATTACGATTTAAAAAATTAAAGAAAACCCATAATTGATTCTCTTCAAATGTTGAGTTCCCAAAATACAAGAAAACATTTTTTTTAACAACGAGGTCACAGTTTTTAATATAAATCCTATTTTTACTAATAAACCACGTAAAATTTAAACCCTGTGGGTGTTATTACAAAAAAAGTTAAATACGTATTGAATACTTGCTTTAAAAAGGATTCGAATTAAATGCACTGCTGTCGCTGAATTTTCGCCATCTTGCTCTTTTGTCACGCTTTGATTAAGTTAGCTTAGACTTCCGAAAAAGGATAACGCGAACTTGCCTTAGACGAGCGCAGTGCATATAATTAGAAACCTTTTTAAACCAAGTATTTAACTTTTTTGTAATAACACCATGTGTGTCTAGAAACATGCCATTTTACACAAGAGTTCTCTATGTACTGTGGAGAAGCAGTCAGGATTTTTGAAAATTCGTCTCCGAGAAGGAATACATCTATTTAAATTTCTACTGCTGCCAATCTGATTTTTTTTTCTGTTATTTTCGATTTGCGAATACTTTTAATTACTGTTAAGAAATCGAACACCTAATATAATCGATCTGCCAGAATTTTCTTACTGAAAAAGAAAACACTTAACTGGGTGTCACTTTGTACTTTCAGATGTTATTAATTGGCTATAACAAAATCTCACTGTTAGAAAAATCGTCAGATTATTGTTGCTCCAAGTGTACCTGATAAAAGTAAATTCCGAAATTAGCAATAAAATCATCTATGAAACACGAAATTACTAGTTTCTTATGTACACTTTATCAGGTATCAATCCAGTATATAAAATATTTTTTTTGGTGCAATGAGACTTGGCAGTAAATGATTGATTCCAGGCAGTAATGCAAAGTACCATCCAATGAAGTGCATTTCATGGATTTCTGCAAAGCAATATCTTCACAATCGATTTTTGACTCTTATTTCAATGTTGAAGGATAAAAATAATAATAGTTTTTTATTTATGTTTATCAAACCACTATAGTTTGCAGTGTACATTACGAGTGATTTGACACGCTATTGTCGGTCAACTTTAAGTGTGCCAATCCAAGGTCAAATAATGCACATATATATTATTTTCGATTCAGCGACATTAGCGCTAATATTATATTATTTGCAGTTCGGTTGCGATAAGTATTAATATTATAATACTCTACTTACTATAATATTGGTATGTAAATTTAGTAGGTAATTATCATGACACGCATTTACTTGTGTAGTATGATTAATTTTAATTAAAAATATATCGTTAATTCGATTCTATGATTGTAGACATAAACATTGTTAAAGTATCAGGTCACGCTTGTGATGTTGCAGTTTTATATCAAGGCAGGGAAATCTTTAACTCCATACGACATTTATGTAATGCATCTATTTGTATTATTTTATAGATATAAAAGTATTTCTGTGCTAATTATTGTGTGTGTGTGTGTGTGTATTGAGAAAATGCTTCATTTCTTATAAAGTATATTTTAAGAAACATATAAAATGGCTTATCCATAATATGTCAACACATGCTCCTATGTATATCATTGTAATTGGATTAAACGTTTTCTTTCTGTCATTGTTTTCCGCAGGCGTCCATTGTTCATTCGCTCTTGTTTGTTTGTTTGTGTGTTCGTGAACTCGTAACTACGAAACCTTGTGTGCTAATAAGCTTTAATGTGATTCAATATTTCATTCAGATAGTGATGTTACGGTCGTATACTAAGATTTGTTTTTGTTTAAAAGTACCTATTTCACTCCTTATAACAAAAATATTGTGTCGACACGATTTTTAGAATGTTTAATTGAAAAATTATGAATCGTATTCGATCAACTGTTTCCTTCTTCTCTCTAGTTATTTATACTAGGAATTGTTTTACGTCTCTATTATTTACCTTTGAACCTTTGAATATAAATTTAACAAAACGTTACAAAAAATATTTTTTTTAGGTTTTTACACAATCAATATATTTTGTAGTATACATCAACTATATTATTAAGCGAGGATTATTCCATAGAAATATTGCCCAAATGCATTGTAGTTACCTAACAGTTTGCCATACCTTAGGAACGAGTTGCACCAAAACTTTAAATCATATTTAAACTTGATGAGACTGACATTTTTGTACGTTTTGACAAAACAGAACTAAACTTACGACTAAAATAATATTGAACTTTTTGGTGCAAGTGACCCTAAGCTTTTGCTTATCCAGAAAAGAAATATATGTTGTTAACACTTTAGTAAATATGTACCATTAGTTATCATTCGATCATAGTTTAGAATAGTAGTCATTTTAATAAGTATTTGATCTAAAATAAATACCAGCATTCCTTAATTTTTTTAAAATGTCGTAAAGACTGCCGACAGAAGTGAAAACTCAAAACTGAAATAAATTTTCATATTAATTATAGTGTGAATGACAATATTTAAATTTCAGATTGTTTTACTGAAATTATTAACATTAGTGTAGTTTTCATAGCTATTGGCACTCGGAGCAATAATTACATACATTTTTATATAGTCTATTAATCATTCAAACGTATGATGAGCTGCAAAATATCAATATTACATGTACATAGGCATCTATGCTACGCGTCACTAATCGGACGCAAGCCTCGCAAGCGCAATACGGCCGGTCATGTTTACGTAGCATGCCTTGACGCGTAATTATAAATTTATCTCCTTTGAAAAATACCGCTCAATGCGCCTAAAGATAATAGTAGACACACAGACATTTTTGTAAAAAGACTAATTTATCTTAACTCCGGCGACAGTGACACGGCGATCTAAACAGACTTAAATGTATTATTACAATGGATGTAAGATTAAGTGGGGCATTGTTTTATGTTAGAACAAACATACGTTCACACGATTATATTTTTTATCTTAATAAATAAATAGATTTCGTCTCCGCAGCGAGATTAGCGTGAAAAGTCATTTGTACATATATATCCTCTTCATATTATTTCTTTGGTGAAATATATATGGCTTCTATCACGTCAGTTTTTGAATGCGATTATTGATTGTTAAACTTATATATGGTAACAGTATACCATCACGTTAACCTGTAAGAAACCCACTTCAGGGTCATAGGCTTCTTCCGAAGGAAAGTATGGTGGGCATAATCATCACGCCAGCCCACGCCACGAGGTATTAGAGATTTCATACTCTGAGAAATCCTCCGATCGATATCACATACAGTACTACGAAAACATTTCTCAGGTTCAGGTGTCCTCACGATGTTTTCCTTTACCGTTAGCCGATAGTTTTACTAATCTCAATTAGCAATTGTACTTAAATTCTGAAAAATTTAATTCTATAATTCTTTATTCTTTTTATATTATTCTATAATTTTGCCATACATTTTGACCGGTCTCTACATAGATGCACAAACTTCGGTATACGCACGTATTATATCATATCTATAGTAGGCTGGCCCAAAAAAACGATATTTTTTTTCGAATCTCTTACGAAAGTATGTTAGTTTATCATGTTTTAAGAGCCCCCTCCAAAGAGCACCTCAAAATAAATGTGTAGAATTTACTGAAAAGGTTTAAGGAACTCTACTTGGAAACTTTAAAAAACATTGAGCGACCTTTAAATATTAGAATATTGACTTGAAAACTTCAGGAGCCTAATTATTTTAATTGTAGAAAATAGTGAAATAACGAAAAAATTATTTTCGAGGATTTTGAAAAAAAAAAAAAATTAGTGACCTAGTCTACTGACATGAATAAATTACAATAAGATGCGTGGTTTACAAAAAGTAAAAAAAGAGTGCGTTCATTAGTGTGTAAACGGGGAGGAAGTGAAGCTTATTTGACCTATATTTATTAAGTTATATATATATATATATATATGAGAATGTTCATAAAGTATATACTATACGAAGTTTCGTAATAGAAATTGATAAAAACTTTTTGATTAACAACAATACCGCTGGTAAGCTGGAAGAAAACGCCTTGTGGCATTAACCTCGCCAGTATGCAAACCCAAAAGTGCAATAAAGTATTCATTCATTCACTAATTTATTTAAATACTTAACTGCATATTTACTCATTTTGGTATACTACTAGACCTAGACAGAAACTTATACATACTTACATATACACAAATACATACCTACTTTACATTTAACGCGTAACATACATTTTTCCCTACCGTAACTGAAGTTACATTTCAAAAATCAATATTAACGTTAGCGAATCCACAGCCAAAAGCTAGTACGGTTTATACATAAATCTTACTGCAAATTTTCGACCAAGAATACAAAGATTTGGGCCACAAAAAAACGGCTCGTATATCAAAACGGTAATGCGGCGCCCGAAATTACAGATCAGAACAATAATAAGACTACGAGGTCTCGCTCGCTACTCGCCGGGGACTTTAATGTCTACAATCAAGTGCCGGCGCGTCGCAACGACTTTAATAGTCGAATTTACGAGGTGTTCCAATATCGATTTCGCCAGAATTCACTGGCATACACGCTGATGAAAGACCTCGACAACCTGATTTTTTAATGGGAGTAAATTGTGTGATACGTACCTATATTGGGGGATTTTTTGAAACGTGTAATGGAGATTGAATCGAGAACCGTTCGAGAAAATTTCTTACGTGTTCTTGTGGTAGGGGGTCGATTAAATGCAATGGTATTCGAATAATATGTAAAAGGGAGTTTTTGGCAGGATTGTAGTCTGCCATATAAAGGATTATATATTCTACTAGTTTCTGCCCGCGACTTCGTCCGCGTGGAATAGTTACTTTGGGCCAACGTTTATACGCAGCGGAAGCTCTCAAAAGAAAAAAAACCTGATTTTAAAACATTATTCATTGGTGCTTCGCTCCTATTGGTCTTAGCGTGATGACACATAGCCTATAGCCTTCCTAGATATATATATAAAATTGCAAATCGGACTAGTAGTTCCTGAGATTAGCGCATTCAACCAAACAAACAAACCCTATGTTTGTAATATTAGTATAGATTCATTGTCTTGTGTTATTTGACTTTATAGTTTGTTACATTGGGCACATATAAGAGTAGAGGAAGATCGTAAAAGGTATGGACGGAATGTGTGAAAAATGATTTGTATAAAATGTGTGAATAATGAGATGATATCTGATAGAGGGGAGTCGAAAAGGAAAACATCTTGTGCCGACCTTACTTAGGTGGGTTAAGGGTAAGGAGATGATAATGATGAGTTTGTTACATTTATGGTATTTTACGTAATATATTTCGTCTATTATGCATAAGTGAAGTGGATGGAAAATAATTATTCTGGATGCCACAAAAGTTTCTTGGAAAGTTCTAACAAGGGTACCATCATCTTGTTAGAACATTGAAATGATCACATGATACTTGTAATATTATTATCTACTTAAGAATGGGTGTAATAATCTAGAAGATTGGTAGCCAAAAATAAAATTAATTAACTATATTTTTTTTTATTCAGACATTACATCTATTTTTGTTAGTAAGCTTAGCCTATGTTAGATAAAACCTGTTTTAGGTACTATTATATTTACTTTTTACACTCACACAAGCTAAGTCATTAACTTATGTGGGTGCACACACTTTTTAACAATTTCGTCCAGTTGTAAGAAATCAAACTATCTGGTCTACCTGATAACATTCATTATTTGAGTTAACACACAGCCGATTTATCAGGGAGTTTGAGTTTTTTGAGTCATTGTGTAAAATCATTAACTCGAGCTTCGGCAAATATGCCCGATGCAATACAGTATCGATGCAGAAATGAAAAAAAAGCAAAAGAATACTTATAGTCAAACTGTGTTGATTCGACGGCCCTGAAAAGTGAAATATTGATTGAAATATGAATTATGTGAATAACGCTATCGATTCTTAAAGTAAATATGGTAAAAATAAATAAATATAAAGTGGTAACAGCATTGCTAACTTTTGCTAATGAGGAGGAGGGGTTAGAACTTACAAAAAATCTGCTTACGTAATACTTGAACGGGCTCAAACTCTTAAAATATACGATTCGATCAATTTATCTCCAAGCTACTGCGGATCTAATTCAATAAAAAAGAACCTCTAAGTAATAAACACTGAAACGGCGCTTCGACGGACAACTAATGACCCTACTCATGCATCATTATTGATCTAAATTACCGACATTTACAATCAATATAGTGCGATTTAACGCGAGTAAATTTAACGTACGTCTAACAGGTATTTAGCTCTATATCTGGTTTACGAACCATTACAAATGAAGATTATGTAACATCTAAAGCAGACATAAAAATATTGCCTTTATTTTCTTTGCTAGTGTTATTCTTGTTAAGTTTTTTCAGGTAAAGTAATAGACATTTGACGGGCTGCTATATGAAGATTTTTTTACATGTCTTTAATTAAATAGTGATGTGGTCTACGATGCTTTATTTTATTTAATTGTACGGCTACCTAGAATATCCAGCTTTTATTATCGTTGTTTGACTAATTACTCTATTTGTCGTTGCGAGGTTCAATACATTTGGAACAGCACAGCGGTCGAACTATTATTACTCTTTCACATCATCCGGGGAGCACGTGCAACGGAATGAGTGGTACACTTCTTCTGGAAGCGATTTATACCAAACATAATATCCATAGGGGATTTCAAACTTAAGGATGATACCCTAGCCAAGTAAGCTTAGCTTAAACATGCTTTCATCATGACGTTTTCCTTCACTGAAAGCTCTGGCTCATTACAAGGTATCAAATCTACGTGAATCGACGTGGTATCCGAAATTACTAACACTAAGCCATATACGCTTTATAATACCTTCCATTTCAATTTAAACAAAGTCTGAAAATTTTATATACCCCTATGACCTTTTTATGCTTACCTTCGCTCCTTTCAAATATAATTTAATGGAATTCTAAGTTACACCAGATATGATAAGCTTTATCAGTTTCAGCTCTATATTTATCTCTCCTCCTCAGTCAGGATTACATTAAATTATTATTAACGCTCTCAAATAGTAACATAATATACAGTTGTTATAATTATATTTAGCTATCGTTCCAGAGGTCAACGTGTCTCTAATATAAGCAATAACGATGCGAGATTAATGTACCAGAAACCTAACAATTTGAATTCAATTTCTATTTACTGCCAATTATGTGTGATACCATTAATCTTGTTCACATATCGATCGGTTTGGATTATTACTCTGCCATCATTTTTAAATGGTATAATTGACACTTCAAATTTTTATTTAATAATCTACTTTTATACGTTTATTAAATATAATTTTTAATAAAAAACGTGTTGACACAGATTTGCTTATATTTATCAATTATAATATTATTTGATTCAATAACTGAATAGATTTCACTTTTTTGTGATTCTATAGTGGTGTAACTTATGGTCTATTCGTTTAATTGTCAGTTCTATGTGACAGTATTTTCTAGAACTCGGTCAGTCAATTGCTATTGTACTATGCCTGATGGTAAGCATAGTACAATCCAAACATAATGGCAACCACTGAGAAACAAACTATCCGTCGCCGGTCGCCGCTGTCATGCCGGCCTGCGTAAGTGTATCTTCACGTTATGCTTGAAGGATCCCATGTCATATTATAAAACAACGGGATAGTTTTGATTTACTTTTCACTTTTTAAAGGGATTTTGGGAAGGGAAATGAGGATTATATTTCAGGACTGTGCCCGGTGCAGTGGTATCTTCACGGCTCGTCAATACGAGACAGTCCTTATGTTGTTCTACTTTTGTTAATGGTGATGAGGTTTGATTCGATATACTGTTGTCTCCTTGTCCTTCATTTAATGCAAGTCCAGAGAGTATAATTCACGTGACGGTAATATTTATACCGCGATTACACCGCTATACAACTATTTAAATAAAGTATAAAACGCCATCTATTGACACGTTTACGACTTAACACTACCATATGACTTGGTTTAGATATAAACTACATAGCATCTTTGAAATTAAATTATAAAGTCGGCGTCCACAGGGTATTACCCCAAGTGCTAGTTAAAGGAACTTACATAAATATTAAACGCCTAACCGCATACTATAGAACTTCCATTTCTTGACATGATTAGCATAATTGTATACTATCTTCATTGAAGTGTTGCGCATGCGCCGAAGATACTTCATACCGCCACGAATTATCATTTATTTTTTACCAGAAGAAATCAATCATTGATAGTCTGTAATACTTTTTTGTACTAGCTTTTGCACGTGGCTTCTCTCTCCATGTCAAGCGGGTTTTAGCGTCAGAAGACTATTATAGAGTGGATCAATATTTGAACTATGATGATGTCTGGAAGTGACTCCTCTCTGTGCATCCACAAAAACGATTATGATATGTTATGTGTCTTAATATTATACCAGGTGACTTTTAAACACTCACAGTATTCTAGGATATGGCACTTCATGGTCACATTTAACATATAAAATAATAATATTAAAACAAATACTAATAAACAACTAAGAAAACCTAAGTCAAAATTTGTTCTAAGACTTTCAAAAATATAGCTACAAACATGTAAATAAAATAATAAACCTAAGTGTAGTGACCGGTGCTAATAGCTATATTGGGCGACACGGAGTTAATAACTGTCGATAGTAAAACGGGTAATAAACCCTTTTGTTTTGTTCCTGACGATCCCATGTTCCCTTTCAAATGAAAGTGAAATCACCCGACGGCCATAGACACTGTGCTTTATCATAGACGCGTAGAGGATTGTGGATATTTTTCTAGATAATTAGGTCAAATATTAAGCACCAATTTTTTTAATTGATCTAGAACGAGAATCGAGTGCAGAGTATCTTCCAGAAATATTGCTACTGTCTAAATAATCACCTGGTATACTATTATAGAAGATAGACCACAATGAGTTTCTTGCCAGTTCTTCTTGATGACTAGATTGTATTTCAAACCAGTAGTAGTTTTGACGTTCATTAGTTCCTAGTAAACAAACAAACAAACTTTCGCATTTATAATATTAGTTAGTATTGGTTATGAAACCATTTAAAAATGTAGGTCTTGAGTCGGTTTTAACTTATGTCAAATATGTTCAGAGACTTTCTTTGTCACATATCGTATTATTTTTTAAATTCATAAGCTTTTATTATAATACGCTTTACTAGTCACTCAGTCCCTAAGTTAGATTGCTGCCTCTAGATTTTACTGTTAATGTTTAAGTAAGACTAAAGAATTACCTGAGATTGGAGACCATTATTTTGTAAATGTTGCCAGCCTGAAACTAGATTCTGAGTGTATTTACCTAAAGCGTT
>AP028434.1:18408883-18518780 GCA_036509395.1 Antheraea yamamai | reverse complement strand
GGTAGGGAACTTTGTTTTATACTATGTAATGAACAGTATATAGACAACAATATGATATGTGACTCTATGAATTAATTCCAGTCCTAAATAATGAAAGTCCATTGTTAATCGCGTTCACTTTTCGACTCAAGATTGGACTACGACTATGTAAGAATTACTACAAAATTAATATAATTCCTCTATAGACAGTATACCTAATTATGCATAATTATTTATGTTTAGTATTACTTCGTCATAGTCGAAGTTCCCAGATTAAAGGATATTAAAATGTGATGGAATTTTTGAGGTAAATATATCGTCATAAAATGCGTTTATCAGTTAGAAAATAGTCACGCTATCTCTTTTGTTGTAACTAGGATATTTATTACAAAAAAAATGTCGAGGCATTCATAAGGACTGCCGACAGAAGTGAAAAGTCAAAACAATAAAATAACTGTGTTCTCTTTTGAATATTTAAATTAATTATAGTGTGAATGGCAATATTTAAATTTTAAAATTTGTTTATTTAAATATGAAACTGGGGTGTAGCTAATACAATGTATTTAATGATGTCAAAATATAATCACATCTTAACGTTTCAGTTGTTTTCCGTTGTTTTTGCTACAGTAAATAACTTCGTAAGTAACATTCTAGACAGTCGATTCGGATGGATTGTGTTTATATTAGTGTAACTTATTAGTAACGGGGGTTATTTACCTTAATCTCTTTGATAACCGTAATAACTATATGGCTAATATAAATATTTGTGATGAAAAACGACCGATGCTACTGTAGCTTTACTTTTCAAAAACTGGGGTCAAAGCTAACTCATTAACATAATTGTATAGTGCAATTGTAATTTAACAGTGAGTCGACTTATTTATAATAATTACAATACCGTACTACAGTCGCGAAATATTATGACCAGGTGGGTGGATTGAATTGCTCTTTTCAGAACCAAATTTGATTTCATTTTTTTTTATCTTACAATTTGCTAGCGGTGTCGTCGTGGTATAAAAATTCCAAACAGAATTCAACGTTATGTATAATATGAAATAAGCTTCAAATTTTAAAAACACTAGCTGTGCTCGTGGTATTGGTTGCGTTTCTTATTGTTTGACGTCAGTCAACTGTACATACTTTCAAACACTCTCCTATTATCTACAAATTGCGATTTGGTTCATTATAGTAGCATTAATTGTTGCTAAGTTAAATTAAATTGAAAAATTAAAACTAAATATATCTAACTAAATGTATCTTAAACTTTAAAATGAAAAAAGTAGTTAAAATTAAATACTCAAATTCTCCATTTTTTTTTCAGTATATAGAACAATGTTTTCCTTGAGGACCCAAAAAATAGACGTTTAAAACGAATAACCTTAATCTACATTTACCAACCCAATCAATCTCAAGAGGATTATTTGAACGCTTTGTAAGTTGATGCGATACGGCGCCAAGTTGCGAGATATAGCAAAATGAATAGCATTAGATCCTTAAAATTATAGCTAAGCTTGCAAATGTTCATGATCAGAGTCGAAGGTTTTTATAGTTTAGTAGCCTCAAATATATAATATACAAACGTCAAGTTATATATAAGAATTGATTGCCATTCAATAAAAGGTAAATAGGCTTTATATAAAACGCATTTTAAATGAAGGAACGATACTTATTTTTGGAGGGATTATTTTGGTGTTTTAAATTGTTCCTGTAAGCAACCTTTAGGAAGCAATTGCAAAACATTCTTTTTTACGTTTTCAAAATATTTAAAGTAATCTAATAACTGGTTATTCATCACACTGACGGTTAATGTTTCCATAATAAGCATGAATGAATGAATACTTTATTGCACTTTTTTGTTTGTACACTGGCGAGCTTAATGCTATAAAGCATTTTCTTCCAGCTAACCAGCGGTATTGTTGACAATCAAATAGTTTTGTAGGTAGTGCATATACAGAGGCCAAATATATACATAAATAAAATAAATGCAAAGCATCATGGAGGAAAGCAAGGTACTGTCCCTTTCACACCTATTGATCATTGCATTAAGCTTGCTTATTTGCACGATGCCATAACAGTATAAGACAATGCCCACTATTGTCATAATCAATAATATTAACGAAGAGGAGATAGTCGTCAGCAGAATAATGGTATCTTTAATAATTTGTTATGGATTTCATGGAAATAATGCATGAGATCTTTTATATGCATTTGGAGGCAAAGGAATACTTGACGGTAAGTAATTACTGCCGAAGTCGTGGTGGTCTAGTGGTTTGGCCGGTGGAATATGATTTCGATGTCCGCAGGTTCGAACCCCGGCATGTACCAACGAATTTTTCGGAATTCGCGGACATACCCTAATTTAAATTGGTAACACTATCGGCTGACGGTGAAGGAAAACATCGTGAGGAAACCTGAACCTGAGAAATGTTCTTGTAGTGCCACTATATGTGGAAAAACATAGAACAATGGATTTCTCAGAATTTGAAATCGCCAATTCGTCGTGGGCTGGCGCGGTGATTATGCCTATACGTTTTTATGGGAAGAGGTCTATGGCCCTACAGAGGGTCTCTTACAGGCTGATGATGATGATGAATCACTGCCGCCAATAGACACCTGCGACACAAGGGGCATCACCAGCCGGCCTTCAAGAATTAATTATTAATTGTCAATAGTCATAATAACGATCGCCTCTATTCGCACTTATAACTGAAGTATATCGACAATATTGGTGACTTGAGACTGATGTTAACTTACTACAATGTAATAGTTTCTTTTTGGTAACAAATCCTCTAGTACATTATTACTGCCATCACCGAGTAGGGTTCTTGGGAAGTTCCTTGGATTCATTACAATGAACTAATAAGATGGGGCGTCTTGTTAGAAGTTTCCAAGGAATTTTTGTGGCGAGTCATTATCCATGCTATTATTAGTATTATTTCCCATCCACTTCACTTGTGAACAATAACCAACCTATATTACGTAAAGCACCATTAATATTGCAAAATATAGAGCCAAGTAATACAAGATTATGAATAAAATATAAAAAAAAAACTACATAACATTCCAAGATCTCGCAAAAAACTCTCAATATAGTATGTACTTAAAATACAGAGTTATCAAACTGTAAAATCGACAAACTATATGACAAAAACATTCGAATAACTCTCACGTGTACCATATAAATTACACGTCGGAACCGTATCGATCAGACGGTCAAACTGTAACACAAATAAATCACCCGCATCGACCATGATCAATCAATCAGATCATCCAAACTGATCCGATTCATCAGTTAGAGCGGCGCGAATAAGCGAAACTGTCAGGGATTATGAACAGGTCAGATAATGGTATTTTTCTTAATGCAGCGTTCGATCACATTATCTCAGAGATTCCCAAACTATTTTGGGCAAGAGACTATTTTTCCAAAATGAAGTGATACCTCAACTTCCCATGATCAAATTACTATTAATTCGCGTATATGGGTTAAATATGGAGCAAGTTTTTATCCTGTCAAGCTGTAAAGGTATATCAAGCCAATACCGTATTGTCAGTTAAACAAGACAAAACGTGCCTGAAAGACTTGTACACTTCAACACATTATCTTGCACGGACTTGTCTACTTTCAATCACTGGCCGTGTTTTTCATCTTGTACGAATTTGTGCACATTTATCAAGTTTTTTTTTAATTTTTAAAAAATTCTTGTCTGACTCTACTTTTGGTAATCATTCGCGTAAATATAAAGCTCAGCTTACACATCGTGGAAAGTACTTCTAATAAAATATTAGTAATTATTCTAACGAGTTGATACAGGTAACACAACTTATATAGTGCGTTAAAAGTTTCAAATAAGAACCTATGATATGAATTATCAGAGGGGTCGATTTTAGACCTCGTTGACCCCCAAAATCAATTTTCGTTTATGTCAACCGCTCTGAGAATATCTGCATTACCTGATATTAAGTAAAACTATCACAAACAACCACACAAGCGCAAAATTTAGTTTTTTTAAAGTAATGTTCTATGCTTGTCATCGCAGTCCTTTTAATATTATCCCAACTAAGTAGGGTCAGCACAACATGTTTTCCTTTTCCACTCTCCCCTGTCAAATCTCAGTATTCACACCTTTTATACACTTACCATTTGTCACACAATATATCCATATCTTCTTTAGTCTTCATTTACTCCCATATATTCCGCCAATATTTTTAATACTTTTTGGCTATGTGACTTCTCATCATCTCGTCGTGATACGTCCATATCATGCTATCCTATTATTTCTCAACTTCTCTGTCACTCCTTCCGCCTTTAAACTTCCTCTCATATACCTAGTTATTCCTAATTTTATTAATTCTGGTTATTCCACACATTTATCTTAACATTCTAAATCCTCCTATATGTAATCTTCTCCCATCTGTCTTCTTTATAGCCCCGCGTTCATATCCATTAACATGACGGATCTTACAATGATTTTATACGCTATTCCCTTGAGTTTCAATGGCATTCATAAGTCAAAGGCTACCTGAGACATCATACATTCTATACTTGTATTACTATACATTCCTTTATAACAAATGTTCTTCTTCATTTTACTTTTTTTTATATAATAGGGGGCAAACGAACATGATTATCGCGGTTTGTAGCTCGTAATATTTTGGAAACACCGCCGCTGGGACTCGATTCCACAGGGTCGAAGTACGAGGCAGAGTAACTAAAGAGCAGACTACTACAACTAAAAAACATAAAGAGTTGCAAAACTCCAAACCACTATGCAATTCTACCATCATTTTTCGGTTAATATGGCCACTAGTCTCTATTCTCATAATAAAGTAACCTAGCTTTTGGCATAATTTCTCACAATATTTTGATCGCAATATTATGATATCAAAATTTAAACCGCAATATCCATGAATAATATGACAGGAATATCTATAATATGGCAGCAATCTATAAGGTTTCAGTCTATCTCGTTGTCAAATTATGCAAATGCTCAAGTCGATATAGAGCCAACGATACGCGTATTGTAGCGCAAGGGCTATTGTTGCGAGATGACTAAGAGCTAACCAAAACTTCTGGCGTCGTGTCTGTGTCATAGATTAAAATAGATATAGAGGGTTTAGGATAAATAATTATAAATATCATGAAAACTTAATGTTTGAAGTGAAAACTTCGTTAGATGTATTTTGCGTTCTTTTCATATAGTAAACCATCATAGTCTGATCGCTGAGGCTGAATCGTATATACTCGGCTCCAGTCTTCAACAGCCACGTGTTTTTACTTCTATTGTAATCATAAACACAACCACTTTTTTCTAAGTAATAGTTTGTTTTTTGCGATCGAATTTGTAATGACAGCTGTTCTTTTTCATCAACCGTCCCTTTTAATAAATACAATGCGGTTTATGCTTTTACAGACACATTTAATATTAGGTCTTTACCTATGAAATTGCCGTTTTGTATGAAAAAATTTAAACGAATTTTTTTCATGTATTTTTTATTTGTATTAATCGAAGTAATCACCCATGCAATCAATGCATCTTTGCCAACGCAGTGGCAGTTTATTGATGCCCTTCTTAAAGAAATCAGCTGGACGGGAGGCAACAAATTCTTCAAACGCATTTTGTACTGCCTCTCGGGTATTGAATTTTTTTCCCACGAAGGAGTTATCCAAATTCTGGAAAAAGTAGTAGTCTGTAGGCGCAAGGTCTGGTGAGTGAGGATGAGGATGACGGAGAACTTCCAACCCCAGTTCTTGCAACTTGGAGACCGTCTGCTGTGCAGTATGAGGTCGCGCGTTGTCGTGCAGGAGCAGGGGAGACGAGCGATTGAACAATGCTGGTTGGAGATATGCCAGCTTCTCCATCATTGTGTTCAGTTCTTCACAGCATACATCTGCAGTAATGCTCACCCCGTTTGGTAAGAAGCTGTGATGAATCACACCGGCGCTAGACCACCAAACAGTGACCATCACTTTTCTAGGGGTAAGTTTTCGTTTAGGGCATTGTTTAGGTGCTGAACCAGGATCCAACCAACTTGCTTAGCACTTGCGGTTATCAAACAGAATCCATTTTTCATCGCAGGTAACAATGCGGTTCAAAATTTCTTCATTTGTGTGTCTGTTGAGCAGTGCAAGGCACGTCTCGACGCGTACTTCGCGATGGCGATCGTTTAATTGAGCCGTAGATTGTGTATCATCAGCTGGGGCACCCCATTGTATTGTCAAGCTTGAGCCCCCGAGGGTCTTTTTTCTCGTCTCGATTTCCCAAACGGAACCAGGCAACCCAATTCCAACAAAAAACCAATAACAGGTCGTTGATGTTGCGTGCCGCTTGGCCGCGTTGCTGCCCACGGTACTCATATCCATAATTCTGGATTTTTAACGTATCCATGATGACAAAAAAGATTGAAATGCGACCAAAATTGTTTTGACGCTAACAAAATACTTCTTTTTTAAAAATATTTCCTTTTTTTTAATTTAAATTTATTTTTAATTTATATTTCTTACCCAAACAAAAATTATTTGGTTCGAAATGCGTGCTGCTAATTCAGGAGACCTTTATAATATATTTACGCAATTTGAACATCTTATTGGTTTTTTGGACTGATCTCTGAAATTTGACTTTTTTTAATTTGATTTGAAACTGATTTTGACAACAATTCTACTAATAGATATAATACTTTTTAAATATTATATTGTAGACTAAATATCGTTACACTTTTCTATAACATCTAAGCGGTAATTATAATTTTTTACAGACTGGCCCAGTAAAGAGTTGTAGGTAATAATAAAACTAAAAAATAAAAGCCACTTCAGAAGAAACTAGATGTAATATTTAGTTAATGTGATATAAAAAACTACTTTCACGCAAACAAATCCGCAGGCATGAGCTTGTTAGTAGCAATTCGATTATTGACTCCAAATTACGGTGGCAAATTTAATATAGAATATAAACAGCTCTTCATGGAATGTAAAGAGTTTTTTAAGTGCCTGTATTTTTTATTTTGTATCTTATTTTGTCAATAATTAAACAATAACAATACTATAAGCTTTAACTGATGTTATGTCTCATCTATACTAATATTATAAAGTTGGAGAGTTTGTTTGCTTGAACGTGCTAATCTTAGGAACTACTGATCAGATTTCAAAAATTATTTTAATGTTTAATAGCTAATTTATCTAGGAAGTCCATATATATCATCACGCTAAGACCAATAACAGCGGAGCACCAATGAAGAATGTTTCAAATTCGTTTTTTTTTTCATTTTGTGAGCTACCACTGCGTGTTAGCGTTAGCCCAAAGTAACTATTCCACACGGACAAAGTCTCGGGCAGAAGCTAGTGTATAATAATAATATGGTAATAGCAGTTTTTTTGACATGAATACCCTGTCGTAACATTACATAAAAAATATTTAAAAGTTTCAATGAATTCTCAATTCTGTATCTACATTAATCTACAGGTCATTACAAATTCTGTATAAATAATTTATCTGGAGCCGCGTGGGTGACTTAGACAATGCTTTGTGAACGCACGTTGGTGAATTTTTATTAAAGGTCCATGTCGAAACGTTAACCCTGATATTCACAATGTCGTTCACACTTTCAGTGTCTGTTATAGAAATGTTGCTGAGCGAAGCTTAGCTCTTCTAGTTACATGATATTATTGGCACATAGTTACAAGTTTACTGGGTGGAGTACATCTGAGTACATAGAATGGTCTCGTGCCTATTGACGTTTTTTGATATGAAACATTTATAGCGGCGAGTCAGAGTGATTATTGGCGTGGTGACGCGTCGCCACGCTATATGATTTTGAATTTTTGTATTTAAATAATATAAGTTTTTATTACATAAACAGTCATCTTTTTATATCCATACATAATTGCCATATCCAGTTGCATGCCTATCTCATGATCAAGCAAATATTTTAAGAGCAATATACAGTATTGCGTGTAATGTATAGTAATAAGACATATCTGCGAAGGAATAGGCACGAATCGCATTCATAACTCGTCGGCTTTAAATAGTGTGGTTTTAACAGCTCGTGATCTGTCCGTTTCGATACTCGTATCTATCTATACCTTAATAGAGTATGTTTTTCGAAGTATAGTTTAGTATAATGATTATTAGTCACATAATTTTGAAGAATATACTTCAAACTTAGTATCAAGATTTTTGGGTATTGGTACCTGATATATTAACGCTTAGTGTGATTCAAACTCACGCCTGACTTATTCGAATTTAGTCAAAGTATGATACATCCGAACACATTAAAAATTATGTTCTTTAATCATAATTCGTTTGATTACAATTTTGTTTAATCATAATTGACAATGTTATTCAAAATGATAACATGTTATGCATAAAAATTAGACATAAAAGGCATCAAAAGTTAGGAATAAAAAATCGAATCGTTGTCATTCTTTAACTGAGCCATAATCGCTTCATCTCGTGTTATGATCATCTAACGGAAATTAAATTAGATATCATATATTGAAATAATAGCTTCGGTTATCACATTGTCAGGCTATCATGAATTATCGCAGTTTCCATCGAATATTCTGCTTTATTCAGAATGAGCGTTGAATTGTGATGTCTCCCGTATTGATGTCAATGAAGCGACGATAGCTCATGGCTTGCGTATTTGAATAACACATGAATTGACATAGGCTTGAATCGCCGTGAATTAGCTGGAGCTTTTTGTTAGGCTTTTAGGCTCTTTGTTCAAGTTGAAAGTTTGACATCAAGCTCCTATTAGTGTATTTCGCACCTATACAGCGATATTTGAGAGCCAATTTCCCTAGATTTAGCGTGCTTACCATCTTCGTTCAGCTTCTCTGACGGGGGTCGCACTTGAGACTGATCTCCCATCAGCCAAGCATCCTATCGTGGTGCTCTGCCGCTTAGGATTTGTGTAATTTTTTATATAGGTTGTTTTCCTCGCGATCCAGGCAGTTAAGCCAAGATCCTCGGTCTCATTGGAGCCGCGAGACATGACCACGACACTCCAACTGGGATTACGAGATCGATAGTGGGGGGTAAGGCAAAATGCCCTACCAAACCGTCCGACGGCAGTGTAAGTGCACGCCGGACTCGCCAGCGTCCATCATCGAGACGACGAGAGAAGCAACGTCCATTAGGCAAGCCAAGGTCAGAGGGACCAGTGTTGCCCGAGGTGCACCACGTGGAGGTTCCTGACATCGTCATTTAACATCAGATGAGATTATTATCAAACGCCAAAATTTATATGTATAAAAAAGTAATACACTCGTAAAACTGACAGTAGATATCGTATGCAACTGAACATAGATATCAATGATTCATTTTAAAACGAATAACACAATTAAAACTTTTACCAAATAAAATTCAATATTTCAAAGGAATTCAGTTCCAAATCTTAATAACCAAATAGAAATCACATAACTTAAATTTATATTAAAAAAAAATTAAAACATAACTATGACTTATACGTAGAAATCCCTTGTTAATTTTTTAGATTTTTATCTCAAGTGTCCCATAAGTTTAGGCAATAAATAAAGATTTCTCCCCCCAATAAACACAAGGCTACGTTCCTTACATACCGAATATATTTATGGGTATGAGCTTCTAACAAATCATTGCTTTGTGATGTACATTCATACCGATATTGTATTGAGAGTCAACGATGTGTCAAGATTTATGTTTTTGTTCATGAACTTCATCTACCTCGATTTAGAGTTGTATGGATAGGACATTCGGTTGAGCGTAGTTTGTACAACTAACTTTTTATTATTATTATTATTAAAGAACTAGTGAATGATATGACAAAGACTAAGTACCAGTTGACAAATATTATAGCTTATAAATTTGCTAAGTTAGATAGGTATTGACAAATAGCAAATACAACAACTTAACAGCCTATAACAGACATGGAACTTAATTAGTGTAATTAAGTTTTACTAATTTAATATAATTGACATTAAAAAGGTAATGATTATTAGTTGGTAGAATTAACTTATTTCATATATGTTAATGCCAAAAAAGAAATTGGTTGTAAAATTAAAATAAACTAGATTTTCATAACACGTGCCACCAACCTTATCCAAATATAGCTGAGAACTATCCAGGTGATTTCATAAGTATGAAAAGAAATTTTGTCAGTATCGGTTAAGCCGTGTAGGAGGAGTATAATTAGGAACACACGTAAATATAAAAATAAATATATAAAGTATCTTTTTTTTAAATAAATAGCATAGCGTATAGTAAACAATGATATTAAAGATTACTACTTTCCTTATTACTACATAATATCTGTGAAGAAATAGATGGAAATGCTATAATATCATAGTGATATATCATCTTATATAAAGCTTTGATGGAATTAATACCCAGTCTAATACTTTGCCAGTACAATCCGGTTTTACGATGACAAACAAGGCTATTCTAGACACTGATAAATCTGCGTTAACGGACTTAATAAATGTCAAAATATTTTCACCCCTCGCCTATTAAGGGTTAACTAGGGTGGCAAAAGTTCTCGATAAAGCGTTCCGTTTAATTTTATTTATGTACCGTGATCTTCCGAATTTAAAATCAAAAACACTCTCATTGGTTTCCGACAAAATTACTTTGCGTTTCACATATTAAAATACTTATGAAACACTGTTGGATCTGTATGTATTTGAACGGCATGAATAAGTTTGGCGACGTCCTTTGTGAAATTTATAAATGTAGTTTGGGACGAAAGTGTAACAATTGTGCTCTTTAAAGTATCTTTACCATTGATTCGGGCGCGACAAATCTATTGGAGATTCGTTCTACCTCTTAAATAACTATCGAACACTTGATATCGATTTTTATTTGAGCATTTCTCAGTTATCCGAGATACATTGTAAATCAAATGCTTTGTTCGATTATGAACTTTAAGTTAATCTACAATAACTATTTAAAATGAATATTTCTTTTAAGAAATAATGCAATAGGTACATATTTAAAAAAAAAATTGGTTCCTTTATTTCTCTGTGTCTGTTATTAAAGCAGTAATGTGTTGTAATAAGTGCAAATTTATTTCGCATTCTAAAATGTTCCTTGTTTTATTTGTGTTAAAACTAATTTTACTATAATTATTAGAGTAAATTAGGTATAAGATAAATATAATAATTTTACCCAATAAATTTTCCAACTATAATTTATGTCTTATTTTATGTTGACTATACAATACGTACGAAGAAATTTCTTTTTTTTTTTCTTCTAACTGACTACGCTATTGACCAAGCAAGGTCTTAACAGCTTCACCGGACTACTAAGGCGAGCGCTTAAGGCACTCAGCCGATTTTATTTTGACAACTAGCTCAAGGGTGCGCGGCACACCTCGGCTTTGGCTGTTGCCTGATACATGCAATTCGCGACCTATGTGAGCTAACCTAAGCTAAGCTAACTATTCATACATATATGAGTTGTTGAAACATATATGTGTACCAAGCATACATAACTCAATAACTCTTATATATATTTCGTATCGGATAATATTCTAAACTATTTCAGTTTGATAAGGGAAAAAAGATAAGACCCTTCCACTTGCATGTGTAAGCGTGTATGCGTGCACGTGTGTGTAAAACATATGTGTAATGTTGTCGCAGTGATGTAAGATTTTGTGTCACAGTATCGCGCGAGCAGCGTACTCAAGGGCTCCACGCCGAGGGAACGGACCTAGGCTTGAGCAGCTGCCGAGGGTGGCCTAGTCTGGTGCGAAGAAATTTCCATTTTGTAGTTGTGTTAGTACACTTTAACCACCTTTCCTACCGACTTCCTTTACAAAAACCGTTACGTTCAGATTAACACTGGAAGTCCCAAGCATTCAGTTTCCCTTCTGACTCCGGAAATCATATATATGTTGATTAGCATCGGAACTCAATAATATCTAGTATGTCTACAGACTTCCGTAATGCTAATAGCGTTTAGCATTTAGAGTTATAATTTTACAAGGTAACAAGTTTAGTTTTAAATAATTGTAAGGCTCTAGAATAATTAGGCTTAACTTATAAGATAAATTGAATGATTCGCAAACAATTAAGTGATCACTTACGTATGTATAATATTAATTGATGTTGCAAAATTAGGTCTAATTTAGAATATTTACGTAACAAAATAACACAAATGACACCATTTTCGAATACGAATATCTAGTGGCGTCTAAAATGATTAAAACAAACAGACACCAACAGGCATGTCCCGGGTGTTAGTCATCGAAAAGCATGAGATATATGCTAATGAGATCGGGTGGAAGTAAATCATAGCGGGGCCAAGGTTTTTCAAAAGATTGAATATAGATGTAGTGTTAACAAAGAAACCATTTACATTAACATACAACTAAAGTATTATTATTTTTCGTAGACCCCTCTTTGGGTAAAGGATTCCTCCAGAGAATTGCGGGGTGGTAGGGTGCCTGTACCCGACTGGATCACGACCACCGTACACCAAGTGGAACACCCGCCATAGTGGCACGTTTGGGCGTGTCGCGTTCCGGGATCAGCCGGTGTATATCCAGCAACCGGGGGGCGGGGGCTGTCCCTGACTGGGTCGCTTTCAGGCCGGAATGACAGCGGCGACCGGCGATAGATAGTATGTCTTTCGGTGGTCGCCATTATTTTTGGATTGTACTGTGCTTACCATCAGGCACAGTACAGTCACTTTGTCACTTTGCCGAGCTACAATAAAAAAAAAGAAAAAGAGATAGCCAAGCGTCGCGCCTCCTTGCAACGTTCATCCAGCTCTTACCAGCTATAGATTGCAGTTCGTCTTTCGATCATGCTTTTGGCCTACCTCTACTTCTATATCCATGTGTTTTAATTAGTTACTGTTTAATCAATAGGTGGCTCTCTAATTTTACTAACCACAGGTATGTGTAAATCATGGTCGCTATTTTTATAGTTTCGATATTTATTATATTTCGAACAAAGTTGCTGTGTAGAATTAATTGACCTTACATTATTGTTTCCAAGTTTATAACAGCTACGAAATCTATTTTAATAGTAATTTTCGGTCGATAATACTTGATAAGCTGTTAAAAAGTTAGTAAAGTTTATAAATATAGTGACATAATTTTATTATAAAGAAAGCATAGGGAGTTTTTGGCGGGATCTTGGTCTGTCATGTAGTGGATTTTATTTTTTATTCATAATCTTGTGTTACTTGACTCTATATTGTGTAAAATTGGTGGTGTTTTATGTAATATAGTTTGTTTATATAAGTATTAAGTATCATAAGTGAAGTGAATGTAAAATAATACCACGGACCATGAATTCTGAGATGCCACAAAAACTCCATGGAAAGTTCTAACAAGATGGCCACCATCTTGTTAGTTCATTGAAATTATATCTAGAAACTTGTAATATTGATACTCACTTGACAATGGCAGTAACAGTCTACTAGAAGTCCGGTTGCCAAAAATGGAATGGAAGAAAAACTTGTAATACTATTAACTACTCGACAATGGCAGTAATAATCTAAAAGATTAGTTGCCAAAAAAAAAAAAGAAAGCATAGCTTGTATTACGGTAAGTTGACATATATACATACGAGTATATATATATTTGATCTTCAAACAACAGTATTAATAATTATGCTCATAGCAAAAAGTAATTCATAGTCTGAGATTGAAACTACTACGATTTAGTTAATTAGTAAGTATTATTACCATTACACTAGAACGAATCCATACTAATATCATAAAGCTTGTTTGCTTGAACGTGCTAATCTCAGCAACTACTGGTCCGATTTGAAAAATTCTTTCAGTGTTAGCTCATATATCGAGGAGGACTATATAAATTACAGTAAGATCAATAGAAGCGGAGCACTAAAAATAATGTTTTACTTTTGAGAGCTTCTGCTGCGTGCGCTGTGTAAACGGTAACTATTTCACGTACACGAAGTCGCGGATAGAAGTTAGTATATAATATAAATGGTTACCTTCTATTGTTACCCAATGTCTGTTCAAAAGCATCAAAACTTTAGTCAGGATAAAAGGACAGTCCTCTTAACACGAATCCCATATCATTGGTCTGAACCGCAAAAGCAATATTTAACACAACCCAATAACTCCATACAGCTTTTAAGTACGACGCCTACGTGCGAAACAATTCGCACAGCGCCGTCAAAGTTCTGCTTTATTAACATACATATAGTACTGGTATAGTTTAAAATAATATGGTCTAGTAAGATAAGTGTTATAGTAACGAATGAAATTCCTATCTTCATTAGAGGACAATATATATGTTTATTATTACCAATATTCAAAGGAACTGACGTATAAAAAGATTTGTAACATTGTCATAATCACGTGATTTCTAATTTAACATGAATTGTGTTGAAGAGATAGTGCCAATATTAGAATATTTGTTTATTTTGGAAACGGAAAAACAAATATAATGCAGGTTTTATATTAAACTTGTATTGAGTTTGAGCTTGATTGAGCTTTTTTGCCCCTAAAAAAAGCTCATCAAAATAGTCTAAAAATAAAACATCAATCATTGGTTAAGTTACGTATAGCAAAGTATATGGTGGAACGTAGAGGAGTGTCTGATGAGATGAGGAGATGTTATATAGTACTATTATTTATAATGTAATAATTTGCGTTATTCTATTGAAATACTATATTAGTGCTATTTGGCATTTTTAAATATATGTATTTGGATAATTAGCTATAAGTGAAGTTAAGATTAACTTGGTTAATAATGCATTTAAATTTCCTTCAAGTTTTACTAAATTTTATATAGCCTTTATTATGACGTACCCTGAATGTAGGACCTATATGGAATAAATAAATAAATAAAGTATTTGCACGTTGATTTTCAAAATTATCGAGGTTATAAAAGAACATTTATCATAACTATAGATTTTTTATTAGTAAGCTTTATTCTAGCATTATAATTAGCTTTGCTTATGAAATAAATTGAATGATTCACAAAAATTATGTGATGACTAAATATGTATAATATGAATTATTGGAGTAAAATTAGTTCTGATTTAGTATATTTACGTAATCAAGTAACTCAAGTGATTATATTTTCGACTCTTACATAAGAGAGTATATAAGAATGGTTTCTGGTTTGCTCTTTCATAGATATACTATAATCTAATACCAGAAGGTATAATATATTAAGAACTTGTCTCACTGCGACGAAAATAATACTATTATTAAACCATATCCATATAACTTCGATTCTGAAATCTAGATTGCGTAATTCTATACAATATATTATAACCGATACGTACATTTGAATAAGATAGGATCAATTACATATTTATTACAGTTAAATTAAAAAATAATACTTGACTAACTGACGGTAACAACGTTAATAAACATACTTGAACTTCGTAACTTAGTTAATAGTTTGTGATTACCAGAACTTTAGGCCCTAAAAAGGAACTTATGAACGTCAAAACTAGCACCGGTTCGGAGAACAAGCCAGTCATCGAGAAGATCCGACAAGAAACGTAATCGCGTTTGTCTTTTTAAGATACATATATTCAAAACAATCACTAACGTTACAATCATATTTAGTAGATGCATAAGGAGACTTGTCAATTCTAGATTTTACCATCATTCACATATTGATCCACCCTATAATAAGCCTTTGGACACCAAAACTCGCTTGACATGGTGCTTAACAGCTTACAGTCCGGCAATTCGGTCATATGCTTTGAGACTTTGTTGTAAAACCTAACACTATTATGTATTACCTAAAAACTGATACTACTGGTTCTGTTAAGTCGAAAACATGGGATGACCAGCTGTTCAGAGTTCCTAGCATTTAAATCATGCCGGACTTTTACCAAATCCAGCTTTTCAAATTTTTTCAAAGTTTTTGTAGACTTATATTAAATTATAAAGAAAGTATTGTATGTATTTTGAAACAATAATATTAGTGTCTGAATTACTAACTAATGTTATAAATACGAATGTGAGTTTGTTTGTTTGTTACGCTTCTATGCCTCAAGCGATCATCGTGAAATTTTACATATTCGTGCTTATGTGCATACGAATTGGATGCAGGGTACTTTTCATTCACAAGAAAAGTACTGCTCCTGAGACATAGGTCATTTTGATAATAAAATGAAATAGAAGAAATTAATTAATAAAATCAAAAAGTCGTATGCTGTTGACAAAGAAATAAAATTGACTTAAAAATCTACTTCGATTGGGACTTCAATAAAATATATATAGTAAAATAGAAAGCCTGAATCAACCTTGATATAATAATATAACTTTATTTCAGATAATAATGTATGCATATTACATGAAATAATTAGTAGGTATACCTAGTGGTAGTATTCATTGCATCACATAATTATTTAGTTAATTAACTATGTATACATATGTGCTGACGTACATGTAGTCCAGCCCAGTGATCGATAAAGAGGCTATCCAACATACAAACAATTACGCTCAGAAAGCGTAGGACAACTTTTGAATCGCCTCAACATTGCGGCAATTCGCTGATGCATGATGGCATATAAGTCATCAATTCTGGATTCAGCTCACATATCCGACACACTACAGAAGCGAGCCAATCAATAATACAAATGTGGGAAGTTTTGGTACGAAATAGAAATGTTAGTGTGCAATTTTTCCAACGTAACGTCGGAAAAAATATAAAACGGTATTTGAATTGCAATCAGAGTAACAATTTATTCCCATAAATTTAGTGCCGATCTAAAAGGGTTAAGATACCCTATCGAAGTAAATATTCAAGTTATCGCCAGTGTCAATACCGCGTCGATCGCCATCAACTCCTTTCATATATAGACATAAAATGTTTTCAAGTTATCGTTACGATGAACCATAACTTAATACACATTTCCTATAAATCCGCAAGGGGGCGTTATACCAATAATTACGATCGCATTGATTAATGATAACATAACCGTCAGTGTGGGCCGTAAAAGATATTATCTAGCCGGTCCGAGTGTAAAAACTATCACATAGAGTTGTGTTTCGCGAGCTAACGAAGCGGTATTGTACTCTATTCGTCCGAGTTAAATCGTACACACTATATGTTCAGCTGTGGTCCAAGTTATTAAGCGGAGCAATATCTTAAACTCTACCCTCCTAATACATTCTTGATAATTTAATGTGTGTCCACAAAAACTTAAAAAAACTGGACCTCGTACAAGACCGGCATGATTTGAATACTAGAATCTGTGATAAACTGGCCGGCCTATATTTCAGATGCAGGAAAACCAGTAATCGTTTTTTACGTAATAGTGTTACGTTTTACAACAACATCCCAAAGCATATTACCGATTTGCCGGATCGTTACGCTTAAGTATCACATCATGCGGGTTTTGCTGTTAGAAAGCTAATATAGAGTAGATATATATGTAAACGATGGTGATTTCTGGAATCGACTGCTCTCTGTGCATCCTTTAAAAACGATTGTAACGTGTAATGTACTGTAAATATATGTTAACAAGATAAGCTCGATCGAGTTTCTTTCCTGTTCTTGGGCTGTCCGATTGCTGGGTTGTTTGTCTGAACTGGTGATAGTATTGACGTTCGTAAGCACCTCATTAGAGCCTAAATTGGATAAAGTATTTTTGATTTGATTTAAATGTGGTGGATTTTCTAAATTTTATGGTAATGTGAAACTCTTGACTTGGACCGATGCAAAACGAATGCGAACAAAATCGAACCGACGCGCCACCCAACAATGGTACGTCCTCAATACAAAATTGACAATGGCGAGAGTGAGAAGAAGTGAATTTATCACCTACTGTTTCTTGTACAAAATGCTCAAGTATACAGTGTAACTAAAATGTTGAAAAACGATCAGCCGCCGCAGTAATGTGCGCAGCTTTGTACGGTCACTTCCACAATAGAAGACACAAATGTATTTCGAGTATGTCCTTTTGTTGGTAGATGACGAATTAATCACAACATTTTGTATAAATTCATTAATTCTTCGAGACGTTCGGTAATTGTTTGCTCTGGGGTTTCATACAAATTGCATTAGGTTGTTGAGCTGAAATGCGACATTGTAAATGGTATCGCAAAATATTAATACGAATATTATAACTAATGTCTATACAAAGAATAGAAATATATATTTAACATGTTTGTACTTTTTGTAAAAAAAAACTATTGCTGGTATCTTGGAATACGTAATAAAATACACTTCAATCATTTTTAGAAATGTCTGTTTGTCTGATTGTATGAACATGCATCACTGCTACAGTACTCCGTTTACGATAAAATTAAAAATCATAAAGCATATTCTCGCGTAACATTTAGTCTTGGTTTTATTAAAATCGGTTCACTCTATCAAGAGTTATTGTAATTTTAATGACGACACGACTTAAATACGAGAGGAAAGTAGACAAGTGAATGGACTTAATACATTCAAATGATTTTATAAGTCACTGTTTTTTTTTTTACATTAGGTTACACGAGGACGGAGTCGCGGGCACAGCTATCCTTAATAATAAATGCGAATGTATGTTTGTTACGCGATGAATCCTTAACTACTCGACCGATCCTGATTTTAAATACACGTTTTTTTTATTTTTACTTTTACACGTTACACGTTTTACTTTTACACGTTACTTATTTTATTTTTACACGATTTTAAATACACGTAATTTTAAATACACGTTTTCAGGGGTTCATACAAATATATGGCACTTTAAATCCAGAAAAAAGTACTCAAGAAGTAGATTCATATTAAAAAGCGAGCAAGAAAGCAACGAGCCAAAGGTAGTATAGCTTTAAATATTAAATGTGTTTAATATGTGTTCTTGATTCTTGTCAGCAAAGATGCTACCAAGGTCCAAGAGTAGTCTCGTAAAATGGCGAGAAAAACTGGAGAATGTTGGTTTGAAAATCAGTACACTAAAAACTTAACATTTGTTTTACGCCATTGGTGGTCTATCCAGTTTTTCTCCTATACCTTTAAATGATATATCTTTACCAACCTACTCTGATTTCCGGTATCTCGGTTCTCTGATCCAAAACAACGGTAGCACAGACAAGGACGTGAGGAATAGGATAAATGCAGGGTGGATGAAATGGCGAAAGGTTGTGACCCACGAATGCCCTTGAAACTCAAGGGGAAGGTGTATAAAACTATTATAAGACAAGTCATGTTGTACGCATCTGAGTGCTGGGCGACGAGAGAGACGGATGAGAGAAAATTGCATGTGGCAGAGATGGGAATGTTAAGGTGGATGTGTGGTGTAACTAGAATAGATAAGATTAGGAATGAATATCTCAGAGGAAGTTTCAAAATAGCACCAGTGACAGAGAAGTTAAGGAGTAATAGGTGAACATGGTATGGGCGTGTCATGAGGAGAGATGAAGACCATGTAACTAGAAAAGCTTTGAGTGTGATGGTCGATGGATATAAAAGTAGAGGAAGATCGAAAAAGGTATGGACAGATTGTGTGAAAAATGATATGTGTGTATAAGGTGTGAATATTGAGATGACATCTGATAGGCGAGAGTGGAAAAGGAAAACATGTTGTGCTGACCCTACTTAGGTGGGATAAGGGTAAGAAGATGATGATGATGTGTTCTTGATTGTAGAGATAATAACTCAGCATTTCCCGACATAGCGTCGATCGCCGTAGGCTTAAATTCTGTAATAAACTGGATCTTTCGGTGAATGAAAACATTGTGATAAAATTATGTAGCTAATGATGGTAAAGCACCAGCAAGTCTATCCCTATCTATTTATTTGAGATCCATTCCTCTTCTAGGCTTAGCGTGACACAATCTTAGATCATATTGTCATTTAATATTAGATGAGATTGTGATAAAATTCTAAAACCTATTATTATGTATTAAAAAGGCCATGTCAGTCATATGTATTTTGGACCCTGTTTATTTACCTTTCAATTAAAAAAATCATAATCCTTAACGTACTCCACAAAATCGTAAATCTTAAGTCAGGGTATTGTTACTTTATATAAAATTTCTATATTAAAGGCTAATAGAGTCTGTTTTTCAATACAATTTTGAAAGTAATAGAATGTTCTTCATAATTATACATAATAATTTGACATGACTCTTCCACTTTCATGTGTATGCATGTGTGCGTGCACGTGTGTGGAGGTGATATGTGTAATGTTGTTGCAGTAATGTAAGATTTTGTGTCACTGTATCGCGCGAACAGCGCACTCAAGGGCTCCACGCCGAGGGAACGGACCTAGGCTTGACCCGCTGCCGAACCTGCTGAAGGAATATACGAGCATAATTATCAAGTAAACAGATGACGTAATAATAATTCCCTTTTGTTTTTTAGTCATAATGTTTCTTTTACTCTCAATCGATAGTGATATCAAATTAGATATGCCACAAAAAAAAAATTACCGGTAAGCTTCGGATTTGGAACCTGACAATCATCAATTTATCATATATGATAAATATAAAATCATTACAGAAATAAATAAAAACTGCAATTTGTATATACGTATAAGCTTCTAAAACAATCTTGACAAAAAATACTAAAAATATGTTCACAAACCCGATTGTATATTTTTACAGTCAACAACAGAAACACCATATCGTCGCAACGTAAAACCAATCAGTAAATCAAGCATAAATCTATAAAACAGATAACGATCGGCACCTGGCCAACTGTGCAGCGGTCGCGATGGGTCGCCCGGGCCCGTACGCAAACAGATGCTTTCGACAATACACCAAATATTCGGTAGGCGGTGACGGGTGAACTACGCTTCTAATGGAGACGGGAGTCAGTAGCTGTGAAGCGAGAAATACTATGGATAAGACATTGGTCTTAAATATTGATTCGTATATCAAATAATTATGTATCAAATATTGATTGCTGACAAAATTAATATTTTGCTGTATAGGTTTTACTGTTTAATCACAATCATATCTAATGTTAAATGATGACATGGCCTAAGACAAACATGCTAAATGCATGTAAACATGCTAAACTTGCTAAGAGACGACTGGCTCTCAAATGTGAACTACTGGATCAACAAGAAACGCCGAACGAAGAGAACAGACTATACGCAATAATCGTTGTTTTTAATTTGTGTCTTTAATTTCAAATGCAGCTGCCGTAACACATCAATAGGTGCTTGACGACAAATTTTCAACTCGAGAGCAGTAGCTAGCCAGGCGGACTTAGAAAAAACCCTACAACTATCTTATGGCATCGTCACGATGTTTTTCTTCATGGGAAGCTTTGACTAAGTTGCAAGGATTCGAACCTGCGTCCATCAACGCTGTATCCGAACACGCTATCAACTTAGCCGTCATCATATAACAATTATACTTAATAGCAACAATATACTGATAGCTATTGTTCTTAGCTTAGATTTATTTTATCACGTCTGTCCTTACGATCAAGTAGTATAGAATAATAACAATAACCTCATATGTAATCCTCTACTTACACTTAATAAAGGAAAAGAGAGGAAAATATATAAATGGCACATAGTTACGAAATTAAGTGGTGGTCACTTCACCAGTAGTTATTCTCCATTTTTTTTATTCGAACTGATTACGCTATTGACCTAGCAAGATCTTAACAGCTTCACCGGGCTACTGTTATTCTCCAGATACTTCCTTTTATCTCTATTATCCGCTAACCCTATAAACTTTTTGCTCACTACTTTTGTAAGTCGTCAATTCAATGACCCTTTTTTTTTTTTTTTTTTTGGGGGGGCCCCCGGGATACCGGGGTTACCCCCCCCCCATTGGGACCAATCCCTCCCCTCCTTTTACGAATCCCTATTCATTAATTTGAAGTCTGCTTGACTTTATGCTTATCCCCACTATAACGTTCCCTGAGAAACTTTTGTTTGAAATGCGGGCTGCATTGTTTACATAGTTTTATTTAAAATATGCATGTTTAATTGTAAAAATTGTACAAATATACAAAAAAAATAGATTTTTTTTAATAATTAGCTTGCAATTTAGTATCAGTACTATTAAAATGTATAGATTGATTTTATTATTTACACAAAATATAAATGTAAGGAGATGAGTCAAAATAATTTTCAGGTGTTTTTGCGTAGATCTACGCATATTATAAATATCTTCGATCAACAATAACTAGATAAAGGGTCACGTAAAAAATCGAAGCTAACTGCTGTCGGCGTAAATATATACTTATTTATACCTATTTGTTTACTAAGAAAGGGAGAAAACAGTTTTAAGTTCAACCTAATTACAACTATGGCACCTAGTAATAAAGTCACAAATATTCTAAATATTATCTAATACTTACGATAAAACGAGCAAAGCAATAAATTACGCCCGTTATTTACAAATTAAAAAACAACATAAACAACATTTAGTGTGAATTCAATCTTAACACGCAATGAATAAAGTACTTTTTCCCGTTATTGTGCGTGTTTGTGCGTGGTTAGCGAGCCTTGGCCAAAACATTTGTACCACAGGTTTAAAATCGGTAATTTTGTTCAAAATTTGATATTATTTGTTAGTTTAAAGCTCACAATATAACTTATTCAACATGTATTTAGCGAAAGTAAGATACTCTGACCGTTAAATTGCTTTTTCGGGTATTATTTTTGCATCTTTTGAATACACTGCGGCATTGTGAAAGTGCTTACGTTGGCTGTGTTTCAAACAAACTAAAGAAAATAAAAGCTCACATTTCAAGTGAGCTGTTATTTACCGAGACGTATTTTTAGCGCCGACCCGATATCTAGTTACCATTGATCGAAGATAAATATATAAAAAAATACCATACGACATTTAAAATGTGATTTTTATAATGCACGTAATATTTTATTGAATCCACACAAATCCAACGGACTGCACTAATATCAACAAATTATGAGAATAGCGATAGTAATTTATCTTCGCCGACCACAATAGCATGGGTAACAATGTTCAAAATATTGACACGTTTTTGTTCACAACACTCTCGGGTATATTGGACCCCCCACTTAACTTTTCATTGTCCGTTTAAAGCGAGCGGTTGACGCTGCGGCACTAATGTGGGCGAGGCCCATTTGTGTCGCTCAAAAGGGAAATATTGTATGAAACCGATAAACCTGGATAAGACAAAAACTTTTAATTTCATAAAATTCAATCCTAAGGAGACGTCCATAAACAACGTGAGGGATTGAGGGGAGGGGGTCAAACCGAATCTCACTAAACCCCACGTAAAAGAGTTTCAGAAAACGTTTTTTTTTTTCTAGCAAAAATAGTGTAAAATGTGGAGAAACCAGATAAATTTACAGTAAAGCATGTTTCTAGATTAAAATATGTCGATATCTGACATAACTGTGTCATTACATTGCAAAATGAGTTAAATCCAATTTTAATTGTTCATATAATATGTTTAATTTTTCTAAGATTTTTAGTCTTTATACACCGAGAATAAAGTTTAAATTTTGCCGTTCATAAGGTTTTTAGTTATTTATGATCTTCATATTTTACGTGTATTATAAAATTTGAAGATCTTCAAAAATAACGTATTACGTAACGTAACGTATTAGGAACGGCTAAAATTGGATTTAACTCATTTCGAAGTGTAAAGACTCAATTCGTCTATATATTAATATCCATGAATAGATGTAAACTAATTCTGTATTGATATATCGAAATGTAATGTTATAATAATTATAACTAAATGCAATAATAGTAAAAAAGTTACAGTAAAGGTGAAACGGATAAGGAAAACTGTATTTTTTAAATAAATTCTTTAAATTCCGGTTTTGATTTTGTTATATAACATAATCAAAGATCCTAATAAAAAAAAATTAAAATTCGTGAATAATAATAATATTTAATTCAGACTTATCCTAGGATTATATCCATACTAGCTTCTGCCCGCGACTTAGTCCGCGTGGAATAGTTACTCTGGGCTAACGCTAACACGCCTATATAACCTATAGCCTCCCTCGATAAATAAGCTATCTAACACTAAAATATTTTTTCAAATCGGACCAGTAGTTCCTGAGATTAGCTTGTTCAACCATACAAACAAACAAACTCTTCAGTTTTATATATTAGTATAGATTTGTAGCTACAATTGCAAGTTTACAGTTCAAGTTTAATAATAGTAATAACAATTTATAAACAAATACACCAAAAATACAATCTAACAGTAAGTGGTAATTCCGGGTGAACTCTGTAGTCCTGTGAAGCTGTAAAGACCTTACCAGGTCAATAGCATAGTCAGTTCAAGAAAAAAAAGGGCGAACCCCCATTGATGTTGGAAATTCACTGTATCCGTATCCGGCGAGCCAGCGTCGGAGAGTCCCACCGGTCCGTCAGCACGCGCAGAATGCTGTTGGGGCTGTCGCGCGTGCGATGCATGATAGAAGCGCATCGTTTTCAAAGTCGTCGGTATCAGCATTGACGAACATCACGGAGGCACTGCAGTGGTGTGGCAGCCCTATCAGCATCCGGAAAGCATTCAAAACAGCAACCTTAACAGGTTGTCATCATCTTTCATCTAATCTTATCTTTGCCGTACCGTGAAGCTGTGGAACAATCTCCTGGTCAGTGTGTTCCCTCCTTCCTATAACATGGGGTCCTTCAAGCGTAACGTGAAGAGGCATTTACACAGGCCGGCATGACAACGACGACCGACGGAGGAGGGCGTATCTCTCTGTTGTCGCCGTTGTTTTTGGATTGTACTGTGCTTACCATCAGGCACAGTGCAGTCACTTTGCCGTGCTACAATAATACAAAATCTATCCCTGTACACCGCCAAAACCTGCGGACCAAGTTTTTGTGAAGAATGTTCAAAAATCAACTGTGGATAAACTCTACCTAATTTAACATATTTTATTCTAATTTGAAAAATATTCTTGGTATAATGTATTAAAATACGAGATGTCCCACTATAGTCATAGGTTGTTAATTAAGTACTATGAGATACAATTACTTTATCGGTTAGTCCATGGTTACCTCTATTCTACTCTACTAACTACTCTAATGGTTTTCCTATTCTAGTAACTAGTGACTATTAAATGCCATTTTTGTACTTCATTGTTTTACCACAATCTCATCTAATGTTAAATGACGGTGCGGTTTAAAATGTAGTGAACTATTACTTCTTGAATAATAAGAGTTATTCAAATATTAATTATTTATTTATCAACAATGATAGGATAATTTTTGGTACTAACGAATACTTATTATGTCCATTGTATATTAAACAATGAACAATCTTCCTGCCAATGTGCCCTTCTTCCTATAACATTGGGTTCTTAAAATGTAACGTGAAGAGACATTTACGCAGGCCGGCATTACCAGCGACGACCGGCGAAGAATAGTTCGTCTCTCGGTGGTCGACATTGATTTTGTAATACACTGTGCTTCTCATTAGGCATAGCGCAGTCACTTTGCCGTGCTAAAAGCACTTGAAAGTTATTATAATATAAGGACAATAAATAATAATTCTTATTATTGAAAAATATATACCATGGCATAAAAATCACCCGCATGTATTGAATTACAATATAAAACTTATAATAACGTGGCGTAGCGCCATCTAGCGTCCATAGCGAGTTAAAGCAAAAAATAATAACATAACATAGCGTAGCGCCCATAACGAGTTAAGGCAAAATATATAGCATAAAAATCTTCATAAAAAACCTTAATATCAACTTTCACGTGGTTTGATCAAACAGTGTTGATGGTTAATAGTACATTTTTATTATAAACTTTAAAATCAACTATATCGAATATAATCAAATAATACCAACTTTAAACCAACAAACGAATATTTGTTTTAAAATTGGCTGCTTATATATTTCAATTACTAATATTAAACAACAAAACAACTTGAAGTAATAATTATTTCTGTCATAGAATAGTCAAAGCTGTCCGAAAATTAAATTCGCACTTCTTAGGTTAATAACAGGCACTACTGATACTGCGTTATAAGGACTATCGATATTTTTATTCTTCTCTATTGAATTCTTCTCTATTCTAGTACAAATATATTATACGTAAATTGCAAAAAGAGTCAGTGAAACGACACCTACGAGATATAATAAAAATGTGTCAATAGTTAGCCCACATATGAGTTTGAACTAAAAAAGATATATTTTTAACAAAATAATCGACCTACCTTAACAATAAAAAGAAATAAATAAAGTAATAGTATGATAATAACAGAAAGCACGTGGTATGACCGAATTCTTATCATTACAAATATTGCGATAGTTCTATGCGAAACTAAAAAGTTCGCAACATCTTATCTTTGCTGTACCGTGAAGCTGTGGAACAATCTCCCGACCAGTGTGTTCCCTCCTTCCTATAACATGGGGTCCTTCAGGCGGAACGGGAAGGGGTATTAACGCAAGTCGGCATGACAGCGACCACCGACAAAGGATGGCGTATCTTTCGGTGGTCGCCGTTGTTATTGGATTGTACTGTGTTTATCATCAGGCATACTGCAGTAATTTTTCTGTGCTACAATTAAAAAAAAATATATATACACTTTATTCAACACTTGCTTTTACCCAATATTTTGCATTGCTAGATACAGGTGATTAAATCTTTATAATAAAACATATGATATTTCTGGTTAATGGTTAAACGTTAACCAAAAATGTAAGTAATAAAAACAACTGTAAACATGGAAGTATAAATCAAAAGCTCGAATAAGACGATTTGAAACATATTTCTAATAAGAAGTGTTGTCTAATAAAGAAGCATTTAGATCTTATTCGTAATAACAAATAACCCCCAGCTTTTTCATGTTTCGTAAAGGTCTTTCGATATTTCTATGAGAGAAACTAGCACAAACAGAAAGAAGGAGCGATTGTAAAAAGCAAAAATAACTACAAGATATATAGTGAATAAATAAAATATATTTTATTTAGTTAGTAAGTTTCACTTTTTTTAAATACACCACGCATAAGACATATAGAATATAAATTAGTTGCGATATCTATATATATATAAACGAAACTACAATGTAAATTGTATGTATAGTCTAATCCTATTGTGACAATACTTGAACTGGCAGACAGAGGCCAGAGACAAAAGTTCTCCTGTTCATACTATTATCAAAAATAAATATAATTCAGTTTTTTATAGGGTACTCAGTATTAATGCTTAAAGTTTAATAGAGAAGGCTAAAAATCGATAAAAAATATAAAAAAGCCAGTTCACAATTAATTCAGAGCAACCTAGTTGTTCCTGTGAAGCAGAAAAAATATTTTCACATGAACAAAGTAGCGGCCAAGAGCTAGTATTTTTTTAAATAACGTTAGGTACTCTGGAGACCTTATAAGAAATAACGACACGATAAAAATGAGTAATTCTGTCCACCCTTTAAAGGTATGATCTTTGTTGACTTCCGTGGATGTACATAAAAAAACTGTTTTATGATTAACTGTAAAACCCACAAAGTTAACCACGGTATATAATTCGGATACGGTGCAAGTTACAAGCGAATATATTGTTTTTATTTTCTTAGATTGTTTATTCTTCTATGATACGTTGTGTTCCTAGTCATATTGGATATCTCTCACTTTAATTAATAATTAATTTTATAAGCTCATTAACTATTATATTTTGGGTACCTTAAATATCAATCTTATTAAGAATAGGAAAACTATCTTCAACACCAAATAGTCCAATTGATATGTTTAATATTTTGAAGTAACAGTTTTTATCATATCAAAATATATTACCTTATTTTAATAAGCTTAATGAATCAAAGGTCGTTCAACAATTAAATACAATAAATAGTATTAAGTCCCAATAAGGCTATGAATAAATTTAGTTCGTCCTAGTTAAAGTAGAACTCACGAAAATTGTAATGTGTTTCTCTCTTTATTTATCTCATTAGTCTGATATGCTTAATAATAGTTCTATACTTCAAACTGCCTTGTCTATACATATAATAAAAATGAAGTATCTCTATGTAATATCAAAATCTGTCTGTCTGTTTTTTCCGGGTAATCTCCGAAAAGGCTGAACCGATTTTGACGGGAATTTCATTAGTAGATAGCTGAAATTACAGCGGGTTACTTAGGTTACTCTAAATTAGACTAGCTATTAACTGCGGCATCATCTGCAATGCTATCTCCAAAACGGTTGGACCGATTATCACAGAATTTTCACCAGCAGATAGCGAACATCATAAAAAGTAATTTAGTCTATTTTAATTTAGACTAGCTACTAACCATGACTTCACCCGCAGCACTATCTCCAAAACGGTTCAACCGATCTTCACGAAACTTTCACTGGCAGATAGCTGACCTTATAAAAAGTAATTCAAGCAATTTTAGTTTATACTAGCTATTAACCGTGGCTTCGCCCGCAGTGCTATCCAAAACGAGTAGACCGATTTTCAAGGGCCTTTCACTGGTAGAGAGCGACCCTTATAAAAAGTAATTTAATTTATTTTAATTTAGACTAGTTGTTAACAAGTTTGTCACAAAATCAAAATTATAATAATGGCAATGTATATTAAATGTTATGTAGATGTAAATCTTTATAATAATATTTTAAGATATTGTTTCATTAGTTACTTATATAGTGTAAGTGAGCACTGAGGTAGTTATATAGTGGGTTAAAGTTCCAAATATGTTGCTGATGACAAACCTTATTTGGCATGCTGTTAGTATTTATATATCTAATGTACACGTTATATGTTACTTTTAGTGGCGTGCGCGTCGTACTTACAATTGTCTTAAAGAGCATTTCTAAAATTGTACATAGTCTCACAATTTTATAATTCTTTAATATGATTTAAAAAAACACGCGTGTGGAGCTGCGGGTATAGCTAGATGACAATAATCTTGGATATATTTAAATGCTTATTAGTATTTTTTAATACTTTATGTATCTAGCTAGCATTTAACCATAGTCTTTGCATACGTTAAATAACTATGTCATCCTAGATAGTAAACAGGATAAGACGAAATGGGTCTCAAATACAACTGTTGAAAAACACCTATAGGTACTTGAAGACGGATTCTACACTAAGAGGCAGTAGCAGGCTAAGTGGGCTTAAAAAAGGCCCCACCACCATGCAAATCATACATCAGGTTGTTCATGTTAACTTTTTAAAGACGCGGACTGCAAAAATATTTCAATCTTAAGAAAAAAACGAGCTTTTTATAAATAAGTAATTATTTAAGGTACAGTTGAATTGATTTTTTTAGTAATATCTACTCAACCATTTATTAAAATTAACTGCCATAATATAAACATAATAAATGTTTATAATTATTGCTCTGTTTCAGGACACTCGGTTAGTAATTTATAAATACTCGAATGAAAACTATATCTTTATATATACAATTCTTCAGTCCGTATGTATGTGACTGAACTCCTCCTAAATGACTGAACAAATTGTGATAAAATTTTGTATGCGTGTATTCAAGTGAATTAAAGAATGTTTTAGATTTACAATTAGAACTAGTAGGTGGCGCTGCAGTTGAATTTTAGGATTTATTTTGTTAGAAAGACAGATCATCATCCGCCAGGCCCGCTAATATTCTATAAAATATCTAGTTATTAATCTATTTTTGTCTCCTAAGTGCTCGTGCATTGCGAGACCATTTAAAGGTATTATTATTATTGGGATAGGAAGCCACGTAAATTAACATAGTAAGCATCTAAAGTAACTTGCATTGAAGCTACTTTACAGTAATTATTTTATATTACTATATTTTTAATAATATTTCTGACACATATCGGTTAAAAAATAATATATACACTTCCTTGACACAACATTTCATCAAAATCCATTTAATATAAGAGAAATTTAACTTATTATTTGTTTTATACAGAATTTAAAAATGTTATTGAGATTTTTATATGCTATCCATTGGGAGATAACATACACTTTTGTGTATAAAACTTTAGTAGAAGTCTTCAATCCATTTTTGAGTTAAATTAAGACATACAGAGTGAACAGACAGTTTAATAGACTTTAAACATTTAAATGTGATATTCGAGATCAGAGAGTATCTTAATAAACAGAACTACAAATTTCTTAATCTTAATTCTAATAATGTAAATGCCAATGTAACTTTGTTTGTTTGTTTCACATTGACGTCTTAAATCCTTAGCAAGTTATCGTGGGATTTTTCTACATTTCTACCAGAAAAAAGGACTGATTCCGAGTGCTAAGTGACATCTACATTAACATGAGCGAAACCGCGGACAAAAAATGGTAATATTATAAAATGACAGTTTGTGGGCAAATGTTTGTTACTCAATTGCGTGAAAGCTACTGAACGGATTTTGATAAAATTTTAAAATAATATAGCTTGTACATCGTAATATTACATGTTTATAGTCTTTGTAGATATTCTTAAAATTGGCCAAGATACAACAATGAGTATCAAGCTTAAAACATTCTGCTATCTGAGAATTATCTCGAAGTGTGTTATATAAACATTTAGAGTTCCACAATCCATCCATCATTTATAAGGATATAAACGCAGACAAAGCCACGGGCAGCTTTTAGTTATATTATCTATTTATCTATGAAGCTGGAACAATCGATATAAAGTAGTAGTTCACAAAAAAAAAATTGTAATATTTTTTGTTACAAAAGTCCGTTACTTGGACCATACATGAAAAAGTCATTGCGGAGTTGTTACTTTGTTTGTTTATTACGAGTTAAAAGAGACGTGACTACTAAACAGTACATACAGTTGAAACTGTAAAAAGTTATATAGTACATCGATGCAAGTACAATGTGATAATTTACTTAATTATTAAGCGCAGTAGTCAGTTATTGGAAAATATGGAGTGGTGCGAAATTACACTTCTTTAGTATTTTTTATAAGTTAGTACATAATTTATTTTAAGGTTTAGACGAAATTTTTTTGATGGCGTTATAATTAAATTAGGGCATTTTACCAGATAATAAATACAGTGTGATCCAAACGCAATGTTGACCATCCGAAAATGTACAATTCAATAAGACAAAAAAAATGAACTCGAATATTCACCGATTCGAACTTACGCCTATCGACTCAGTGTCGGAATACAGTAATTACTGAGTCATAATTGCTTCAGAGGTTACCAATGATCAGTTTATATTTATAAATAATATTTTGTATAATATCCATTTATAAATATATCAAAATGTTAATGATTATTTAGTACCACTCATTACATATTCTAAAACAAAGTCCTCTGCCAAGTCTGTCTGTTTGCGATAAACTCAAAAATTACTGAACGGATTTTCATGCGGTTTCACCAGTAGATAGAGTGATTCATGAAGAAAGTTTAAGTATATAATTTGTCAAGGTTTTATTTTATTATCACGGCGAGGCAACGTCTGCCTGATCTGTTATTGTTTGATAAATGTAATGCGTCGAAATAAGTTATCAATATTTACAACAAATGTTTTATTATTATGTCATATAGAACACTTTAATAAATCTCATAAAGTCTTACAGTTAAAAGGACAGATAATTCAAACTGTGTGTGTAGTATTACAGAAGAAAATTTTCCATCACCGAATCAAACAAGTAGCGCCATCTGTCAACAGGCCTTTGTACTATTTGGATAGATAAAGCACGATTGAGTGACAACTTCACACGCACCGTTAAATAAGATATCGCTGTTAGTTTGTTCTTTTACCTTTGAATGATATGTTAACAATTACAATATATTGTTTAAAAAAAATATATGGTATATTTATAATTCTTATAATTTTTCCTCGCTAAGTTGTTTTATTGCTTGTTCCATATCATTTTTATCGTTTGAGATTCATAAAAATTGCTGACAAGGTGATTCAGTTTAAAATTTCACATACGTACGTTATTACTTTCATAAATTAACTTTCTATTGAGCTAAAAGAAGGTGTTGGACTATTCTTATCAAAGTTTAATTATTCAACACATTTTATAAAATAATTAATTACATTAGGCACTAATGAGAAAATCAGATCACTAATATTGGTTTTGAGAAAAACCAAAATATGTGAAAATTATTTTTCAGTGTTATTATAAACCTATATAGCTCTTGAATTTTTTCTAGTTGTTATTATTAGCCACCAAAATATTAAGAATTTAGGTCAATCGATTTACTCAACCTTATGATTTTTCTTCTGTTTTTTTATATATTTAATTTTTTTTCTAAAACCTATTAAGTTTAAGCATATTATCTGAAACTTTAAGCATATTATTATCTTATTAGGTCCCAAATTTCCCCAAAGTATCGTTTAAATATCTTTCTAGGGCCGTTTCACTAAACTTAGGCTCCTATGGTCTTTGCATTGAAAACAGAATAAAATAAATCTAGACTAACATTACAAAACTGAAGAGTTTGTTTGCTTGAACGCGCTAATCTTAGGAACTACCGATCCGATTTGAAAAATTATTTCAGTGTTGTATAGATAATTTAGCGAGAAAGATTATAGGCTATATATCATCACGTTAAGACTAATAGGAGCAGATCACTAATGAAGAATTTTTCAAAATAGGGGTTAACGTGCTTACGTATTATTTAAATATATTTTTACCTCCTTCGTAAACGTAATCGCGAGTCAAAGTTAGCGTTAGCCCGAGGTAACTAGGAAAAAGCTAAAATAAAGAAGAAACTCTCTAATTGACCGTTAGGTTTGATATTTTAACGACAGCTAATGCTTAGACACGTCACCAACAATTATGTTGGATATCATTTATAAAGAGAACCGTTACCAGCCGATTCTTATGACATATGATTATAATTTTATATTTAATCGATAAGAAATTCAATATTGTGGGTTGTTTTTAAGAAAAAAGCGCTGTGTACCAATTTCGTGGCGACCGGAGCACGGTCATCGATAAAGCCTTAAATGTACCGTAGGACAGATTGCCAACCATGTTCGTATATCGAATTTTATTGGATCTCTCCTCTTGAAACAACATTCCGGATTCGTATACAGATATTATTAAGTTCGTAAAATTAAATCTATCATAAAATGAAACGCTCATATGTAAATATGATAAATTATGGATCGTTGTTGATCTATACAAGACGTAAATAAGAATGTAAATCTAACGTGTCTGTACTTTTTAGATTTTTGTGTAAAAAATTTATACAGGAGTCTTGAAATATTAAATAAAATACTTTTCAATCTTTTTTAGAAATGTCTGTCTGTCTGTCCATCTGTCTGTCTGTTTCTTTGAACACGCATCACTGTTAAAGTATTGCTTTCACGATAAAACCTCGCCAAGAAAATCATAAAGCATATCCTCGAGTAACATTTAATGTTGATTTCATTAAAATCGGTTCACTTTATCATAAGTTATTGTAATTTTAATCACGACGCGACTTAAGTACGAGGTAGAAGTAGATAAGTAAATGGACGTAATACATTCAGATGATTTTATTGTTTACTGTTTTTTAACATTAGGATCCACACGGACGGAGCCGCGGGCACAGCTATTAATAAATAATCCAAGATTTCATTATCAAATGATAACTGGAAATAATGTTGTTATTTTTATTGTCAGTTTATATTCGTAAACATTTATGAACTTTATTTATCACTCGTTACTTATTCAAGATTTTTTTTTAGTTTTATTTTCGTTAACCAATTTTTTCGATTATTGCTGCCATTGTTGAGTAAATAGTAATATTACAAGTATCTTGTGATAAGTACTTTCAATGTTCTAACAAGATGGTGGCCCCCTAGTTAGAACTTTCCAGGGAGTTTTTGTGGCATTTCTGAATTCGTGCTCTGTGGCATTTCTGAATTCGTGCTCTGTGGCATTTCTGAATTCGTGCTCTGTGGTACTATTTTCCAGCCACTTCACTTATGCACAATAACCGATCTATATTACATATAATGCCACCAGTATTACGAAATATAGAGCCTATTAACACAGGATTATGAATAAAATATAAAAGGCATTATATGACAGTCTGAGAAACCGAAAACTCCGATTTCATTATATTTATATGTCTTAATTTTTATAAATCGAAATAAACCCGACAAACTGAAACCAGTTCAAATATTTGTACTTATAAGAGAGATAACAGAAAATTCTGTGACTAAGTTTATGTACTAATTTGTTAGATATTTCACTAACATTATAACGTACAGATAATACAATTATTAGTACTGTTTTTTTGCTACTTTATGCTTATTATCTGATTGTAAGCACCGAGTAGTAAAAGAATAACGTCGATCACGTGTATGATGTACCTACGCGTACCCGTCAGACACAAACATACTGTACTTTAAAATATTTGACCTTAACTAGAGTTCTTTAAGAATATAAAAAGAGATATGTCTGTCATCCATTTGGTAAAATTAATTCTTCTAACGTATATGCTTATTTGCAAGTAATCGCAACCCTTACTTGCGTTTTTTAAATCTTGTATGTTTTGTTCATTTCTTGAGCTAACTTCCAAAACAGATATACTAATTTTGAAAAGACTTTCACTAGAACATAGAATATCTCTCAAGGACGAATATATGTACGAGCTGGTATATGTGTTACATTTTACGGTGGACTGTGGAGATTTATCTGATTATCAGCGCTCGCTATTTCAAACTTTGGTTCAAGTTATACAAATAGGTCATAGATATATTTGTTATAAGTATAGTTCGCAAACAAATTTGAAATGCGAAGAAAATGTTTTCTTTTGTTTTTCTTTATCATTGAAAGTCCTTTGGGAGCTCACGTGTGAAGCGTTACCACGTTCGTCCTACAGTAGGGCTGGCAAAGTTTATAAACAAATCTCAAAATTGATTGCGTACATTACTAAAGGCAGCCAACTGAATTGTTGCCCACCCTGAGATCTAAAGTTCTGAGAATTTAGGTTTTATGATAACATGAAACAATATATTACAATCCAAGTATGAATTCCATGAATATGCTGATAATGGTTATCAATTAATGGGTTGGGAGAAAATCGCATCTGGTTTTTGGATGTAACAAGGATATTCTCCTAATAGTAGAATCTATCTATCTAATTCTATCTAAGCTTCTGGTGTTTATATTCAGATTGATTTAATCGCTTAGATATGTGTAATTTATTTTAATGCTTTTTCGATACAATTTGTTTATATTTTATTAGTTAAACTCTTCTATAATTCTATTAATAAATTTTACTTAAAAAAACTGAAGTGTACCAACACACCTTTATAACGTCTACTGTCAAGAAAGCCTTCGCATCGTTTTAAAACAACGTATTTATTGATACCGAAGTTCATTTCGCACTTGCTGTGTATATTATACAATGTAATTATTGAAGGGCCATTGAGCATCAATTAATACTATATGCCATATGTCACCCCGCCACCAATTATAAATGTGATCTACAAATCCCCACTTTTGGGGCAGTCATTCCCCCGTATAACGGTACAGGCGGGGCCACAGCGAGATACGCCAATCGCCGCAAATGCTGCGCGTGCGCCGATGATCTAAGCGAATGATCTAGCGTGCCTGTCATTCCGCGACCGTCTCATTGGTCGCCGAAATCGAGCGCAATTTCGGCGGTGCGACCCGATCTAGTTTTACCGGCCGTACCTTATTTGTTATTGGCCGTAAATGTCAACATAAAAAAAATAATTTCATGACCTCTGCAGATTTGACCTACATTTTTTTTACATTCAGTACCATTACTTATACCTATGGCACGATAATATAAAAACTTTGATAAGAGAATAATCATAAATAATATAGAATGTGAATAATATTGGTCAACTACCGGTATCTAATGTGTAGTATAGCGAGTAACATTTCCCACGGCCTTCTCAGCCGGCGACCGCGCGTCGACTGACTGATGGGCCAATGCTTAACCTTTGATAATAAGAGAGCGAGATAGCGATAGCGCGATAGGTGGTGGTAGAGAGGGATGGGAGACGTATCTTCTTCGGTGATCGTGAAGTGCGAGATGAGTACACAGTCACACACGGACCACATCCGAGTGAGGCTCGGGGACGGTTTAAAAAACGAACGCATCGGCGCACGCGCTCCGATTTTGAATTTCGCGAGCGCGAATTTGTTTTTTTTTTTTATTCAACTCACACCGACAGTTACGTTTTACGGACTCTGGTAAAATATATTGTGATTTTTTTGGTTGTGCTTATATAATTAATGTGTAGTTTTGTGTAACAATGTAAAACGACAAGTAATTAAAGGGTAAAGGGAAGAACATTTTTACAAGGACACCTGTTATTAGCTGACTTTTGGAAACGAAACACAAGGTAAGTTATTATTATGTTTCCCCAATTTTCTTATCACAATTGTCTTTGAATATTTAATGTGCAAAGTACATGAATTTAAAATGAGTTTTATCGTGACTTTCTTTCTTGAAATATATTGAAATTTGTAAAGAACTTTGCTGAGAAACAAGTAGATAATCTCTCATTTTTCGAAATAAGAACTTCTTCTAATAGATTGTAATATAAAATTTGTGTCATTGTTGTTACAGTAGTTTTAAAAGATAATGAGAGATCGTGGCATCGATTCCGGCATAGGAATATTTTCTTTTCATATGTAGACAAGACATATTCTATGCCTGAGTATTGATTATATATAGATATTGTCCATATACCTACCTATTATAAAAGTGATTTGTTTTTTTTATTACCAACTTCACTTAAATTGATGTCAAATAGTCGTAGCTTATTCAATAAAATCAACTTACGCTTATTTGCCACCTTCTTGGACAGTGGCTCCTTCCAAAAAATTGGCACACTTGTAAATACCACGTCAATCTACGACGCATTGACAATTTTAAATAATGAGAAATGTTTATAGTTTTTTAAACAGCAATTCGATGCCCCCAAAATAATAGTATGCTTTAATTTTTTTTTAATAAGTAGATATACTTTGTTGTAAACAACAGGGATCTAGTGCCTTTCTTAAGTCGCCAGAGACCTACTGTCTACTATTCTAGTCAGTAAAGGGGCAAGCTGTCAAGTCTTGACCAACTGTAAAACAGCTAAGAACTAAGTCCTATTTTACTAAACAAACCTAAATAAATTTATTGTTTATTGTACACTTAGCAATATTTTCTTAATGCCTATTGTTTTTTATGATCTATTTAAACATAATAATAATAATGAGTGGAAGAGTGTGCAAAGCTCGATTAAGAATGCTGTACTGCAGTTTTTAGTTCACGTTTAGCAATAAGCACTAATACCTGAAGCGTACCATCTCAATTCTCTGGAGTAGAATTCCATTATAATTGGCCACGTGATTACGGTTATTTTTAAGTTGGTTGTATATAGCTGTAGTGACCACTTAGTTGTAGGTTGACTACATGTTTATTCGCAAATTCATAACATAACAAAATATTACATTTAATTTGAAAACTTGTTACCAAGCAATTATAGGTATGATCCGGCAGCGGCCCTCGAAAGCCAGTCATCCTTTAAGTTTTAAGTTTTTAAGTTTTAGTAAAACATATAAAGTTGTAGGAAGCCTATCAGAAATACGCACTAGTTTTAGGTGACCTAAATCAAATCCACAGCCTCTTGGTCCAGCTGTTGCTGTAAAACTGCTGTTACTAGTACGATTGATCCGACATCATAACTCTCTTAATATTATAAAAGTTTGTGAGGATTGGTATTTGTTACACTTTGAGGGAAAAACTACTGAACGGATTTTACGTTACTTTTTACTTTACTGAAAGGATCTAGCTTACATATTAGAATGACAGATAGTTCATAATTAATAAATGTATTGTTGAAACTGGCCAAAATAAAACAATAAATATCATGTAAATGTAAAATTTATTTGTGGGCTATCTCGGTGTGTCTCGCTTAAACCTTAGAGTGACATGAAGATAATGTACGCAGACGAAGTCGCGGGCGACCGCTGGTCTATATAGGTAAAATTGCAGTGTCTTTAGTTTGTTCCTGACAATTTTCTAAACGGTGGAAACGATTTGACGCGGCTTTTATTATTAGAATATATAAGTTTTATAGAAATATCTAGGCTTACACATTATTATGCTTTCGCATGAAATACAAGAGTAGCGATAAAAGTTTACAGAGGTAATTTAAAATCGGTAAAATGCTACAATAAGTAGTAATATCAAAATTACAATAAAAAACAGCCCACAACTAATTACGTTAAAAAATGTAGTTCGCATGAAATGGTAAAACTATTTGACAAGCGAAAGGCGCATATGAACATTATATTAAACAATACATATTTGGATAATAAACTGAGCCCAAATTCTAGATATGGGAAACACTGTTTTGTGTATGTGTAACATAAGGTTATTTTTACGTTTCATCTGATGTCCTATTACTATCATCAGATTGATTATTTATTTATCATCAAGCGTCTATTAATATGTTAAAGTGGCCACGCTTTAGAGGAATTTAGGTTTATCGTATAGCCAGTTTCAATAATATCGTCTAATTTGTGAACGACCTGTATAGATATTGGTTTATCGACAGATATATTTAATAAAAAGATACGAACCTTAATATATATAAGACTCTATGTGTAGAAATTCCTTATTTTATAGCTTTTTCTTTTTTAACCAACTTTAAAAGGCGTTAACAATATGGTTGTTGTTTTTTTTTTAATATTTGTTACTACGTAACTTCGCTTATTGTAAAGCGATTTGATTTTTTTTTATATTATAAGGGATATTTTCGTTCATTTATTTCATTATTGTTGATTATTAGACTTCGAAGACACACCAGGGAAATTCTGAAAATCGAATAGTAAATATGTAGTGATAAAAGTGGTGCTATGTTCATGATTAACTAACTAACTAACTATGGTCAAAAATATTCTGATGCATATTTTTTTTGAGAGTAGATTTTTTTTGTTTATTTTTTTATTCGATTTTATTTCTTTCTCAATCACATATAGTGTACTGCAATACATATGTATGAACAGTTAAATCCTAATTTATCTACAGTTAACAGCGACTATTAATATTGCTAATATATATCTTTGATCTTCGTCAGATCACAACTATGGTGGTTATTTGTATGTATTTCTTTGGTAATCAGAATATTCACCAACAGCTTAATGCGTAGTTACAGTTTGTACCTCACCTACGTTTTATCACATAGGATAGCAAACTGCTTGGGTAGTAAATTATCTAGGTAACGTAATGATTAGTTAATCTGACCCGTTAAAATATCGAACCTTGTATCGCTTCTACTTACTTTATTGCTTTTAGTTTGTACATTGGCGAGATGAGATTAATACCACAAGGTATTTTCTTCCAACTAACCAGCGGTTTTTGTGTCAAGAATAAAAGTTACTGTAGGTAGTACAAACATAAAAGAAGCCTAGTAGATAGATAATATATCTTATATCCTATACATTTTATTTTCTTTTTTAATTTAACTCGTTTATAATTGATTATTACTGCCGTTGTCGAGTAGGCAATGCCATTACAAGTTTCATGCTATCATTTCAGTGTACTAACAGGATGGTGGCCATCTTGTTAGAACTTTCCAGGGAGTTTTTGTGGCAAGTCATAACCCATCCATTATTTCCTATCCACATCACTTAATAATAAAATATTTAAAATATATTACGTAAAACACTACCAATATTACAAACTATAGAGCCAAATAACAAAGGATCATGATAAAAATATAAAAACCATTACATAATATTGCAAGAACTCCTATGTCATGTTGTTATGCTATCGTATTATTGTATTCGATAAATCATTTTTATCGTGATCCAGTAGCCACGTACTAGGTTTGAATCATGGTAAAAAAAATGCGAACGGCTAGAAAATTGGGAAAATTATGTCGATTGTCATCGACGTAAATTCTTCTACACATCTCGAAAGAAACATTTTCATCGACAATCCTTTTTATAGTAATTTTCTCTCGCGAACTTTCCGGTTGTGGAATAAGCCAGGGGATCATGGTAGAAACTTTCTCTCGCAAACTTTCCGGTTGTGGAATAAGCCAGGGGATCATGGTAGAAATTTTCTCTCGCGAACTTTCCGGTTGTGGAATAAGCCAGGGGATCATGGTAGAAACTTTCTCTCGCGAACTTTCCGGTTGTGGAATAAGCCAGGGGATCATAGTAGAAACTTTCTCTCGCGAACTTTCCGGTTGTGGAATAAGCCAGGGGATCATGGTAGAAATTTTCTCTCGCGAACTTTCCGGTTGTGGAATAAGCCAGGGGATCATGGTAGAAACTTTCTCTCGCGAACTTTCCGGTTGTGGAATGACCCAGGGAATTATGGTATGGGGTTCTTCAAGAAGGAGTGAACTAGTTTATAAAGGTTCGGAATTGTGTATATGACGTTTCTAGTGTTGCGAGCTTCACACATTAATCATAATAATAAATATTTATTGCCAATCAACTTATCCTAGACTTATACACATTGATAAGATAACAGACTATTCCAAATGTCACTTTGATCTCCACAATAACCTCGAGGCCTGTCTTGTAGATTTTTATTTTAGAGTGGGATATATATTCGGTTGACAGCATTTTATTTGTATTTGTGTGTCTGTTTGTGTGTGTTTAGGTGATTATGTTATATAATTACTTTTAAGAACTCTTCAGTGTTCCTATAAGTAAAAGTTTGAACCCATGAATGGATCTTGTATTTTGCTTCCCACGTGTTATACAGTTCTTGATGTTGCAATATTTGTTTATTTCATTATATAGAAATCATTGAGAAAATAGAAAAGAATCATTGTAATATTTTGTAGTGAAGTTTGGCTTTGGCTTTGGCTATGAACAGTTTGCGAATGCTTAAGATTTGAATTTCTTTATATAGCAGTTTTGACAGATATCTATAGGATTTATTAAACATAACTTTAAGAATTGTTCTTTGACAGTGAAAATCGGTTTATCTATTGATTGGCTAGGCAACGTGAGTATTAACGGTCTTTGAACTTTACCGGTAACGTACGTGTGAAACAAAACTAAGGGCAATAAAGCGCGTCAGGTGAAAATGTGTTTGGCACGTCTCGCGTCGCTAACCGCCGGCACCGCACCCTCCTTCTACACACCTAAGTTTCCTCACTTTCTATTTTGTTCAACTATTTGCGGTGACATTTTATTGACTGACTTTTCCTACACCTTTGTTCGTTTACTGTTATTTATATTTTGTATTTTTTACTGTTATACGTAAAGTTAACAAAACGAATGTTGTTTGCTTTTAAGAATTTAACCAATTGATTGAAAACAAAATGATTGATAATGTTCGGTAAGTAACGGTTGTGGTTATCTCATACACGAGTTAATTCTAACACTATTGTGAGACTTCACAGCGCCAGGAATTTTATTATAAATCCGTATACAATATTCCTATTTGTTTTTTGCTTTACTAGCGGGCACGGCGGACGTTGTCTTGCCTTGATAATAAAAGATCCTAAAATTAAAGCGCAGCGCCAGTGCGCCACCTACTGCGTGCAATTGTGAATCTAAATATTCTGAAATCCGCCTGAACAACCACTAAAAAATTCATCAAAATCTGTACAGCCGTTTACGAGGAGTTCAGTCATATATACATAGATAGGATAATTATATATATAAAGATGTATACATGAAGCTATATAATTTACCCCTTACTAACCTCACGCAAGATCTTTCAAAATTTATACTCCGAGTGTAAATATGTTGCATTTATTTAGAAAAACACAATTTGCTTTATTATTTTTACTATTTTACTATTATCACTAGATATTATAAAACAAAGTCCTCTGCTACGTCTGCTTATCTGTCTGTCCGAGATAAACTCAAAAACGACTCAACGGCTTTTCATGCGGTTTTCACCAGTAGATAAAATGATTCCTGGGAAAGACTTAGGCATATAATTTGTCAAAGTCAGGGCGGGACAACGTCCGTCGGAGTTGCACATATTTCCATTTAGTATTACAATACATTTCGATATATCAATACTAAATAACTATACCTATCTCCACATATTTTAACATATAGAAGAAATGTGTCAGATTTTGTCATATTATTATAGTGTAGAAAGATATTTTAGTTTAAATTAATCTGAGTTTCTCACATTTTTACACCATTTTTGACAGAAAAAAATTACGTGATATTTGCAGAAACACCCTCCTTGAGATTTGGTGAGATTCGGCTTGACTCCCCGCCTTGATTCTCTCACGTTATTAATGGATGTTCCCTCACTTACCATGGAAAAGGGTATTCATGTGTTTGGTGAATGGCTCGGATAACATATAGACACTTCAGTGTTACTTATATGTATATATAGATTTATTTGCAATGATTATTTGTTGCAGAAATAATTTGAATATCGGTTTATGTTATGCCATATCTTTATAATAAATTTCGACATTTGTTGTACAGCCCACTGTCAGTGAAAATAATTTAAGTGACCCCTACATTGTCAACATTACGACACAATGTGTCGAACTGCGAAAGAGTATTGACAGACTGTATATGATATTCAAACATGGAATAATAACAGTAAAATAAATGTGCAAACAATTTTGGTAGGTGGTAGAGCCACGCTGAAGCTATTACTGGTTTCAGCATGAATGGGTCGACTCGCTCGGGGTAAACCCTCTCACAGAAAACCGACGTGAAGTAACAGTGTTTGCATTGTTGAGTTCCGTTCGGTCAGTGAGAGTGCCGGAGGCCCAACTCCCTTCCCCTTCCTCCTCTCCTTTCCCCCTTCCCTTTCTTCCTCCCCCAACACAGGCTGGCAAAGCACTTGCGACTCCCTTGGTGTTGCAAGTGTCTATGAACGGTAGTGATCACTTAACATCAGGTGACCCAGCTGTCCGTTTGCCACCTATGACATAAAAAAAATCTGTTTTATTTTTTTGTTAAAAGTACACAGTCTTAATTTAATATCCAGGTATTAAAGTAAATGATAGACTGTATTGATAACTTTTTGAATAACCTGAATCGATGATGGCTATTTAGATAGCGTGTTTAGACACAGTGTCGTTTGACATTGTGGCTTTTTCTAAGTTACCATCCTCAAGTAGAAAATTAGTGGTCAAGTACCCATATGTGTTCCCACAGGGACAGTCAAGAGCCTCTAGGTTAATATATTTACCATCTTAGATCGCATTTAATATCAGATGCGATTGTGGTCGAATACTAACACTTATAAAGTATTTAAAACAAACTGGTATTTAAAAAAAACTTTAATGTTTTTGTTTAATGCCAGCTTGTCGATATAACATGAGTAAATTAGAAGTTAGACGTCCATAACTATTCTTATAACAGTTATCTGATGTTATGGTCTCGTTTCGGAATGTTTAAGTTAAGTAAATTTTATTTTATAAAATATTTGAGAAAATGTACAGTTTTTCTATTATTTTTTTAGTTCTTCCCGTGGCTTTGCTCTGGTAAATAATGATTTGACCTATGCCTCAAGAACGGTACCATTTTTCTGAATAAAATTTTTTCCTATGACTTTCACTGTATCGGTGAAAATGTCTATGAATAATTTATAATTATCGGTTAAGTAGTTGAGCAAGTAATACGAAACAAACAGATAAATAAAGTTCAAATTCGTATTTTTAATATTAGCGAGGATTTCTGAAATATTCTGTTAACAATGAATGAATATTGCTTTCCTTACAAGACTTATTGTAAAGCGGCATATCTACTATTACCGCGAGGTATCGATATTATTTTGATGGAATAAATCCAGCCATTAACCTAAGATAGGTAATAAGCGAAGTTCTATTCATATGGGCTTCTTTGAATAATAGCAGAAAGCAAACGTTGAATTGAAGATTATATGCAACATTTAAAAAAAAATTAATAATCCTAACGTCAGTGTTATGTCTATATACGTATTCTGTCGTTACAAGGTTATCATCACATATATGTTTAGAAATAAGAATAACCAAAGTATCTAACCTATATTTATACTGTAATTCAAGATATAACCAAACATTAAAGCGCATTTCTATAAAATCACAAATTCTCACATATCAATTTTATCCATTCATGTCTTCAAATGTACCGATATCAAATTCTATTGTTGTTTGACACTAAATTAAGATTGTTATTTACACACGACTCTAAACTTATTATTAAACTGTCCCCAAAATTCTACAACTTTTGTTTAAACACTACCCTAAACTCTCATCTATATCTTATTATAACTATGTTATACAATACTATTTCTCGTTACATAGCCATTAAAATCTTGTCGATGCATGCGTCAATGTAAAAATTAAATTGACACAGAGGACTGTCACGTAACATATCCATCATTACCGGCTTGACCTGATGACATATAGATGTATTTAAGTAAAGCCACTTCGCCTTACATATCCGTGTGGTTAAGTAACTTGAGGCAAAGCTCGTGATCTCTTCAAGCAAGTCGATAAATCACATATAGATGATTGATTGCGATATAAACAAGGGAACGCGTGTTATATTTATTTCATAATAATTGTATTGTGTTTGTTAATTGTTGGTACATGAAAGTCATAAACATAATTTAGAAGTAGTCGTGTTAGTAGAGTTTAATGGTTTTCGGAATTCACGTACATTTACTTATTTGAAGGAAAATAGCGTGAGGAAACCCGAACCTGTGAAATATCCGTATAGTATCGCCGTATGTGGAAAAAATATAGAATTGGATATCTCGGATTTTGAAATCGTTAATATGTCGTGGGCTGGCGTGGTGTTTATACCCATACCTTCCTTCGGGAAGAGGCCTATGGCTTTGCAGTGGGTTTCTTACAGGACGATGATGGATAGAAATAAGGTTCATGGATTTGATAACGTTGACTGATTTCTGTGACACTTTAGTATACGTTGAACTATTTACATATGCTTATATTCCATTATGCATTATGAATATACGATTCCTTTTTTTCTTTTAATTATGGGTTTTCTTTTTACAAATAGAATTTTAATAATCATTTTACAGAAGCAAATAGTATTGCATGCACGGCCTAAGTTGGCAATTAATATTGTTAATAAAAATATTGTAATCCATAATCGCCATATCCTACTTTTAGAAGTGTTGTACACTGATCGAAAGTGGACCATTACGCTCTGCTTGGTGACGCTGAATCGGGCATACTTGGTGGTTTTCCTGCAGTCGTCATCACCTATGTTCATTGCCTGATAAGGTGAGCATCGTTCAAATAATTACGTTTTATGATTAAATAATAAAATAGTTTTATAATGTTATATATATATATATATATTATTAGTGTAGTATTTGAGATGTATATGTCAGAGTATATAGGTAGAGCTTGTAGAGCAGGGAGCACACGGATGGCATCGTCCTCCATTTGTATGTATTTTCACAACACGACTGGCACAATGAAATGAAACGACGACTTCTTCGATTCTTGTTCTTTAATGCTTTTACAATAATCTCAGAGACAACGCTCTCAGAGACAATAATTATCACTTAGCGACAATAACAATAGATCTCACGAACTCGAAACAATAATGAACCTTGCACAACCTCTTACAATCACTTATAAAGGAATCGCCTACCGACAACCCAAGTGAAAGAAGTCTTAGTTTAACGAAGTACTTAATCTATGATGTTGTACATAATTACACTTTATGTTCGCTAATAATTCTAATTATAAATAAATAACTATTTTAACACCATACATTGAATAATTACGTTGTCATTAATTATCATAAAAAAATTCACCGTTGTAACAACCGAAGTAATTTACAAATCCTTATTTGCTATAAAACTCATTTTAGATCGGCAATTATTCTAGTAATTACAAAGTAATACTAATAACATAATACAATGCCAATATGTTTTAATTACATTGTTATTCATTTTAAATAGCAACTTTACTATTCTATCTCGACTGCACATAGACTGTATTTCCGGTTTTAATAAATAACAAAAGGTTCCAAATGTTACTTAAATCTAGAATACTTCTATTATAATTTCACAAGTCCGGCTTTAATTATCGTGACACTAATTTAGGTCTGCTTTAAATCAAGAATCAAATCAAGTTAGAAATATTATCGAACGACTCACATTTTCTTAAGATGGTGTCACACGTCGAGTGTGGCGTGACACCGGTTTATTTAGAGAATTCTATCAGTGCTTATGCGAATAAACATGTGGAATTCTTGGAAGTTATGAACAGTTTAATCTAATCTAAATTACTCAATAATTTAGAAGAAATGACATTAACAATAATTAAATAGAAGAGCATTAACAATACCTTGCCAGTATTGATTAACATAGAAAATAATAGATGGCGCTGTTAACAAACATCTGTGATAATTCGAATCTTCGAAATGCTCCGACTGCTGAATGCTCCCACTATGACATATATATTATGCCTATTTAAACATTACTGTTTTTTTTACTGAAACTTTGTCGACCCGTCACTTTGTTTGTGATCAACACGACCATGTTAACGAACAGACAAGAGGATAATGGATTAATTGGGATACCTGGTTAATTGAATTATATCAGACCCATGACTGAATGTCATTCAAAGTCAGTGACCACACGAAAGCGCGAGCTAGTGGACGATTAAATTTAATAAATGCAGTTTTGTCTTAAATAGTATTGTTTATCTTTATATACATAAATTCTTTTGTCAGTGTGTACTGAACTCCTCCTAAACGACTGGACCAATTTTTATGACATTTCTTGTGTGTATTCAAGTGGATTCAAGAATGGTTTACATTCACAGTTGGATCCAGTAAGTTGCACTGCAGTTGACTTTTAGTTTTTTTTTTGCTATGAAGGCAGAACAATGTGCGTCGGTCCCGTTAGTTAATATATAAATATTGATAAATTAAAGTTAGTAGATAACTTTAATGTATTCGTTTCTACCTTTCATTCTATCATTGTTCACTTCTATCTTGTGATAATGAGTACAAACTGATTTTTGAAACGAATACGATTTATTATAGAAATTTAATAAACATCAATTACTAATCATCAAGTACAAATAATAAATTAATGTTAATTGTTATTTTCTAATAGATTTAAATGGTACTTAAATCGTTGTTCGTGAAGACTTCGTTATTGTTAAAATAATAACATTCAAATATCAAACGAGATAACATACCCAGATCGTAACGATTCAAAGCTACAAATAGAAATCAGTGGAGCGAACTATAAAACTCATTTCTATGCAAAGGAATTTGTCGCGGCCGTAATAAATTAAAAAATATATGTCCCATTAAATTAAATCACATGGTAGATAAATTAAATTGTACCATTACGTAACACTTTCGTTTAAGATTCTCTGATTATAATTTACCAGTTCGTTTCGTATATATATTTATTCTAACTCGGAGTGAACACGCAGTGCGATTAATCTAAACGAAATGTTTGAATAAAAATGAGACGATTACAACGAGATATCGATTGTTGTTAGAGGCCTAGCACATGTGCTGTATGCTGCATTCCATAAACTGTACGCGATATTCAGTGATGTAAAATTAATATATTATTCTTTGCTAATATTAATAATGAAAATATGGGTTCCTTTGTTGCATTTTAAAACCTTTGCTACTCACGAGATCATCATGAAATTTTTCGTACACGTTGTAGGGAGTACAGAAGAGGACATAAACATTATCATTTAGAAAAATGTACTTTTTACGTACGTACTTTACGAAATATAAATTAATGTGAGCGAAGCCATGAGTAGCTGGGTTTATATATAACTAGCCATGCTAGCGACTTCGTCCGCGTGGAACCTAATGTAAAAAAAAGTGATTAATAAAATCATCTAAATGTATTAAGTCCATTTATTTATCTACTTTTCTCTCGTACTTATGTCGCGCCGCCATTAAAATTACAATAATTTTTGATAGAGTGAATCGATTTTAATGAAACTTCTACTACGTATATGTTACTCGAGGATATGAGACAGACAGGCATTTCTGAATTAAATGTATTTTATTACTTACTACAAGACATCTGCAAAAAGTAGTAAAAAAGCGACCTGTGTAATTGTTTAGGTTGTTTCTATGCCACAAAGGTATGAAGGTAACTTTTATGCCACATTTCATTGAAATATTCAATGATTGAGAAGTGAAAAAGTAGCAACAAATAAAGGAAGTAACTTTGGAATTTATAGCGTTAAGTGTGAATACACATTTAAAAAATTAAAAGATGCTTAGCGAATCTCTGTATACATATAAGAAGAGGCTAATATAAATTAACGATACCGACGAAGTAAATAAGAAAAATGTATAGAAATGAAGAAAAATAACGTTCAGTTTTCGTGAATTACATTTATCTAAAACAGATTTTTTGTGTAAAATTTTGAGGCCGTTGAAATCTTTTATTAACATGAATATGATTATATTACAAATTACTACACTACAATACCACAATATTAATTCTATTAAAATGAATTAATCGAAATGAGAAAGACTTACAAATTGAAAATAATACTTCTTATCATTTGGCTATCATAATCAGAACAGGTTATATAAGTCGATTGTATAAATAGTTCATTTAGGAATAGATAAGCTAAAATTTATATACATATTAATATAATGTTGTTGAACTATTGTATTTAACATTTAAATGTTTGTTCTTTATAATCTTTATATTTCAAATGGGAACAACTAGCAACTTAGCTCTCGTAAAGTTACGGTATAACACTCAATAAGGTAAAATATAGTCTAGCGTCATCTAGTGACGACTTCAAGTAAAATGGATAGCATAAAAACCTTCTCCATAATATAACACTCGGATGTATTAATTTTTATGATATTCGGTCTAACGGTTTTTGAGTTTATCGATCTCTGATATAGAAACATAATTTTTTATATTGTATATCCTATATATATCTTTGAGCAATAATTTCAAACGTATAATTTATACTAAAACCGTATTACGATAAGCAAAACAAACGATGTCTCATGTTCAAAAATAAATCGATAGAAATATCGCGTCAAAAAGAATAGAAATTATAATTAATTATTTAAAACGAAGAAAACAATTAATTATTTTAATCTATTTGCAGCGATACGATTTCAATGCATTTAAATCGTTTGACATTTTGATAAAATATGTTAATCGAAATGAAATTTCCATGTATCAACATGGAGTAGAGACATAAGACATGACAGTATATAATAAAGTGCAAAAAATAGAACGATACGAATTCCTTGATTTTATACATTTGATTAATGACAATTCTTTTTTTTTACCGATCACATTGTATACTAAAAATACATATTGATTTGAATATTAAAAGGAATAATTAATATTAAAAAAAATACATGTATTTTAGCATAATTAATTATATATTGAAAAATGAATTAAGAGTACTGAATATTGTACTTCAATTTTATTTTATGATTAATGATAATTAATATGTGTGTTGAATTACAAATGAATTCATAACTAGGGAACTAAAGAGTAGTTCATATTTGAGTATTGCAATATTTTGAGGCTTAAGCAGAATTACAATTCTGAAATAATGAAAAGAAACATTAATTATCTACCATGTTCACTAGTCTTCATGTAGATTTGTTCTATTCCGCGGTACTTGTACTTGATCTGGACGAAATACATCGTATGTTTATTTTGTAATTCCGACAGCAAGTACGCAAAATTTCAACATGCCGAGTATTAAGGCATGAAAACGTAACAAACCAACACACACTCAAAATTATAGTACATATTAGCATAATTACTAAGCATCAATTGACTGTTTAGGGTATAATTTTAGTGTATAATTAGCGACCCGCCCCAGTTTCGAACGGGTGCAATGTAGATATCCATTTTAATGAAATACTGTTGAGGGTAGTTTTGATCTACATGACATGTACAACGTATTGTTATACCCCTGATGGCATAATACTGTATTTTTATATTAAATAGTTTGGTAAATAACACATAATCAATTTTATAAAAATGGTTACTGTGGGTTATCCTTAGAGATATATATATACCATGGCGGATATTTTTATCGACCTTTTTAGATATAAAATTCCATAGTACATTAATTTTTAATGTAAGGTTTAGCCAGCGTTTGCGATTTAAGCGCACGAATTTTTCGGCTTTTCGGTACTATAATATATATGTATGTAGTATACATATAAATCTTCCTCTTGGGTCACTCTATCTATTGCTATTGCTATCACTGTATTAAAATTCGTTGTATAGTTTAAAATATCTGAGGGAACAGACAGCGGAAGCGACTTCATTTCATACTATGTAAAAATATCTGTGTTTGAGCGAATATTTGTAGTTATCTCATGTCATAAACTCCAACACCGTTTGACCGTCCATTATGAATGTATGCACACATTAGCGTTTTTTAATGCAGAAGTTGTATATTCTGCTATAACTCACCACTAGGTGGCGCTAGGTAATATTTTATTGTTATTAAATTTATATTATAATTTAACGTGAATGAAGCTACGGGCGTTTGCTAGTATATTGTAGAAACAACACTGTAATAAATCTACTAAGTGATAATTTAGAATTTCTGATGAAAATGTCCATGATAAATTATAGTCACTTTAGTTTTATTTATATGTGAAATCCTTTCAAACTTTATGTGTTATTAATATTTAATTCATCGCCTTATGTTGCAGTAAATCTAGTTTTCGGTGATATTTTAAATGTTACGATTCCATTTATTATCTCATTCGATAGTTTTTATTTCTCTTAATTTTAGGTTATTAATTTTATATTGCAATTGGTCTATGTTGCAAACCGAGTTGTTTTTTGATGTCATTATTTTTTATTCTGGTCTAGGGGAACAAATCTATTGTGTGCAAAGGAAGTATATCCATAAAGGAGAAAAACAGCCACATCGTTTTCTATTATCAGCGATGCCGTCACTCAACAAATAAAAATATATTATATAATCCATGACGGTATTATGCTGCGGATTACATAATTATATTAATTTTGACTCTAATAAATTATCTATATCAAATATCTTATTATAGATACGTCGATTATTTGTCATATTTGTTTATCGACTGTTGTAATAGTCTGTTGGAGGGGTTTATTTTTTTTATTTATTTATTTTTTTTTTATTTTTTTTTCAATGCAATATACACTCTTTTTCGATATATTTTTGTTTTAGAGATATTGATTTTTTGGCGGGTTTAAAAAAGATCTACTACTATGATATAGTTTCATTACGATATTTTCCTTTACTGAAAGCTGCGGCATATTTACGAAAATTCGAACATACGTCAATCGACATGGTATCCGAACACGCTAAAAATTATATCATAATTGCTTGAAACGTATGTTTTTAAAAGAAAAATACGCACAAATGGTGAAAATCCCACAAAGTTGCGTAAACACAAAGCTATATTGATGTATTTTCAATCATTTAGTCGATGCGCCGGTAATAAAATAGCAATAAGGTCAGCGCCTTTATTGTAAAAGTTAATGCTGTTTTTTTATACCATATTTATATAATTTTAGAATTCTATTCTATATATCGCTCTCTTTTATTTTTTTGGACACATATGAAGGTAGTTTTAGAGGGAAGAGAAGGTCAACTCGCTTATTTTAAATTTGATGTCTAGTGGTAACACTATGTTTGTTTTGTTTTATAATATTTGCATATTTTATGTAATCTATCGAATATATGTATATCTGTAACGTTGGAGGAATAATTACTACTGAAATTGTTTATTCAATTCAGTCACATTATTACTATAAGTAGTTGGTAGTTTTGTTGTCCATAAGCGTCTTCTTGGGACCTAAATTAAATAAAGTATTTTTGGTTTTGAACCGTTAACACTACAAGAACTATAACGTGTCTTAAAAAAATAATTTAGGCAATATATTTTTTTTCAATTTCATTACAAATAATATTATTTTAGATTTCCCCCTATTAAAACATGATAATTAATTTATATAGTTGTGAATATTACTTTCATAAATATGCTGGATATGTATTAAATATATAAAAAGTTATAAGATTAAGTAACAAGCAAAGTACCTTCAAAACTGTAATGTGAAAATACGAGTTATTAGTTAGTTTCTTGCTAAAACAAAAATTGTATACTAAATTTCATTAAAGAATAAATATTTACTTACACCGCTTGCCTCGGTCGGTGTGAACACTCTCTAACAACAACATTGTAACTATATGGTACAGTTCGAGTGAGATATGCCTCGTAGTCCGCGCAACCGGTAATTGAGTGTTTTGTGATGTTTCGATTTATACAGTCTTACCTTGTTCTATCTTTTTTTTCTTATTATCCAAACGGCATTTTATCGTTTCGAATTTGTAAATAGTTTTGGTTAATAGTACGGCATACTTTTAACTTTTAAAATTGCTGGCCTAACGAAGGGTTTTGTTGATATTTAGGTGGTTGTACATTTATAAGTTATTGGGAACGTACGTACAATAGACAAAATAATTTATATTTTAAGACTTTGGAGTTTCTTTTTAATTACAAAAACAAATGCCACTGCTTATTATTGTCATTTATTACACATAACTAACTAAACATATATGCATTAAATTCTGATTTTTTTTCGAATAAAATAAATAAATATTTAATAATAAGTTTTTCACATATTCCAATTTATGTTATAATAATCAATTCAAGAGTATAAACCAACAATCGAAAATAAAATCTAAAAGTAAGTAATTGTAAATCTTTTTTTAAATTAAAATAATCTCTAAAGTAAATAGATATAGTTTCATATTTTCTTTAATAATTAAGTAAATTATTGTTTTAATAAATTTTACTGTATGATGTTATAAATACAAAAAATGTGCCGCTTTTTAGAATAACATAAACTAATAAATAATTGGAAAATTCTGACTATTTTTATAATTAATTCACTGTTACGTGCCCTATGATAAACATAGTATATTACTTGATATTGATATGGCATATTGTGATATAGCTTAAATCGAATACATAATATTTGCTTTTGATTTTGTAGAGGATGAGTTTTATAAGTTTAGATTTATCGTTAAGAAATGTACTGGTTGTGCACTTTCATAAAATCTCTCAAGTTTTAGAATAAAAGACTTCAACGAGGTGATAGATTCTTATAAATATTTTCAACAGTAACTGATTCATTATTTCCATACATGTATATGAAAAAAAAACCTAAAATAAGTTTATGGAAAATTGTATTCAATACATTCGAATAATCCTTTATATAACACGCTGATTAAAAGTAATCAATACACTTACCCCCTAAGGAGCTCAGCGTGACACATTTGTATGTATATCGCAGAAGTTTTTCTCCGTATTTAATTATCGTTGCAGTTAAGGCATAACATTTTCTACTAGATTGTCGACATTCCTTAAAACTAGGATAAGATATTTCACAGAGACTTGACTCTGTTAACTATAACATAATTATATTCTCGGTTTTCCTTGATCCAAGAACATTGCTTTGTGTTAAATAAACTAAAATTTAAAATAACGATAGTTGCCTGTAGGAGTGTAGTTGCAATGATGTATTTAGTTAGCGTTAATTAGAGTATAGATTTATTTTTTAAATAAAGGGCTACATTATTACTAAGCCTAATTTTCATATATATGACCATATATATAAAACTACAACGCAATAGTTGATATAGCTTGATAATATATCGTTGTATACCTTATAGTATGTTTCGAATGTTGCAATTTACATATATCTAATTTAGCTTTAAACAAGAATCTCTTGGACATCTTGGAATAGTATAGAGATGAGACAAAATTATGGAGTTTCGTTTGTAACATAGATTTCAAAATGCACTGTTAATTTATTTTTTTATATAACAAAACGAGACAAGAAATTACCCGCATTCCATGTAATACAAACAAACAAACAGTTCCACGTCTTGATAAATTAACATTGCAACGTATAGCTAGCTACAACCAACATAAAATGGATGGAATTTAAATAATAATAGATTATTTCTCCAGAATAATGTGTTGAAACACCTCTACTTCTTAGACCATAGTTGCTCTTACAGAAATAGATATGGTGGTGATTCTTACCCGGAGAACCTTCCACAGGTTCTACCGATATTAAAAATACTTTCCTTTACTGAAAACTTAGCCTTATTGTCAGATTCAGGTCAACATGTTATAGATCGCCAACGATCTAATTATAGGTCTCAAGTTATTTGATGTTAGTTTAGGGCAGAAAACATGTGTTTTTTACCAATAACACCCTCTGAACTAATATATAATATCGTGCATTTTTCAGTTAAAATATGTACATCAGTGTTGATACTCTACTTTGTCTATATAAATATCACAGATATACAAAAAAACAATGTGTATATCGAAATAAAAAAAAAATTGAACTACATCGCCAAACTCATTTCAACGTAGTTCCAACGACGTCGTTTTTGGGAATGTAGTTTTTTAATTTTAGTAACAGTCCTTTATTTTTTGTATTGTAATTAGCTATTATTTGACGCTTTTAAAACTTCTTTATCGATCTAAAAATTTATCTCTGCTAAATTGAACACTACTGCGACGTTTCTATAGTAAAACGCAATAATGGTACGTAGTCTATATTGAACTTATGGATATGAAGTAGTAATCTGTAATGGTGTTTCTAACGTCAAGACTTAATTAAATTGGTGTAAGTATAATAAGAAATGAGTATAGCTTTATTGACATATTTCGTCTCACGTCAGGTCCCTATGGAGTGATTCATCTGTATTTATGTTAGAAATTGTAACATCATTGTATATTTGTCACACCTCCGGTATTAAGGTGTAAGGTACGTAAATAGCAAATTATAGTGTACTGCCTACGACGTCATCTGAGAATTTTTTAAGTAAACATAGTCATGTGTCACTGGTTGATTTTGTTTGTTGTATTTGTGTATAGGAATGTACCATCTGATTCGTTTGTGTTATTTGTTTTTATATTAGATTGCATACTCATTAAATGTGTATTATACACCCTCTTGTTTGAAGCATTTGCGTAAATATTATAATACAATCACCCAAAACTTTTACAGTGTGACCTCTGACTGATTTTTTTATATCAATAGTAAATAGAATTATAGAAAAAAAACATCCAACAGTAAAACCTTTTTTTTAATTATAGATCTCGTGCTTAGATATCAAATATAATAATTATATAGCCTATATTACATCCTCAATTAAGACATCTAATATGTTAAACTTCATAATATCGTCTACGCTATATACGTCTATAACAAAGGAATGAACTCTTGGAATAATGTTACTCCTTTTGCACGATCTTACTTTTTGCTACGACAGCTGATTGGACGATAGTTTTGAAGACCATAAATGCATTTTAAATCCTAAAATTATATAATATCTATTTTTCTTTGTTTTTAATTTAATTATATAAGGGATAGACAGTAGGGAAGATGACGAAAAATGTTTAACCGGCAGTTTTCTGTTGCATACATTCCCAAACTGTTAAAGATGGTACGGTGAGTAGATAACATCACGTCGTTGAAGCCGTTGGTACATTGGTGTATAACATATTCGTGAGTTCTAATTAAAATCGTGTACGTCGTGTGTAAATCTTTGTGAACATCTAGTAACAACGATGAGATTAAAAAGAAAAGCTTGAATATATCCTTTTAATATCGACTGTTAAAATGTCTTTTACCAAGTTATGTTGTATGTTTGTTCGGAGAGACTTTTTGGTTACCCTTCAGATGAAATTTATTTGAAATCTACGTTTGTTTCGAAATAAACTCTTCGATGTTATGTATCGATACATCGAATAGTATTCTGTGTTAAATAACGTATTAAATAACCGATCAATATTTTTTATTCATTTATTTTATTGTAGGTATATACCAATCATACTATCTAAGAAATTGCAAAATAACAAACATAGAATTCGCTAAAAACAAATCTCTCCAGACATAGGCATATAAAAGAACATCATTACATAGTATAAAACAAAGTCCCCTACCGCGTCGATCTGTCTGTCTGTTCGCGATAAACTCAAAAACTACCGAACGAATTTTCATGCGGTTTTCACCGGTGGATAGAGTGATTGACGAGGAACGTTTTAGTATATAATTTGTCAAGGACTTTTTCATAATTAGAGTGAGACAAGGTCTGCCGTGCCCGCTAGTAATATTATAAAGCTGAAGACTTTGTTTGCTTGAACGCGCTAATCTCAGGAACTACTGGTCTGATTTGAAAAATCTTTCAGTGTTACATAGCTCATTTACCGAGAAAGGCTATATATATATATATTTCATCACGCTAAGACTAATAGGAGCAGAGCACTAATGCAGAGTGTTTCAAAATCGGGGTTATCGCACGTATTATTTAAAAGTATTTTCGTCTTGTACGTAAACAAAGTCGCGAGTTAAAGTTAGCGTTAGCCCAAATTAACTATTCCACGCGGACGAAGTCGGGAGCATAAGCTAGTATTAAATATGTCTCAGGATTAAATAACAATACAATTTCTTCTTTTTTATATCATAGGAGGCATACGAACATGCGGGTCATCTGATGTTAAGTGATCACCGTCGTCCATAGACACTGGCAACCATGAGAGTCGCAAGTGCGTTGCCAGCCTGTGTTTGGGGGGAACGGGAATTGGAGGAAGAGGGGAGGGAGGTGAGGGGAGATGGGTCTCCGGTGCTCTCACTGACCGAACGAAACGCAACAATGCAAGCACTGTTACTTCACGTCGGTGTTTCTGTGACAGGGTGGTAGTAACCCAGACGAGCCGGCCCATTCATACTGAAAACAGTAATAGCTTCAGCGTGGCTCTACCACCTACTACTATATAAAGAGAACGAATATTTTTAGGTATATAGGGTTTACTGTTCGACCACAAACACACCAGATAATAAATCGAGACGTGGTCTAAGAAGGTAAACTCACTAAGCCTAAAGGGGATTGGCTCTCAAGTGCAGTTGCCGGAACACACTAATAAGTTCTCGTCGACAGTTCAACAGAAGGGTGGTAGCTACCTGGTGCGTTTAAAAAAAGCCCTACCTGCGTGCTGTGGCTTCATCATCATATTTTCCTTCACCGTTAGCTTAGGCATATTACGTTCAAAGACATGATGGTAATAATAATTGTAGGAAGTATTGTGAACAAACTCATAAAAAAATCAGCCGGTTAGAAAGAATATAAGAATAGTTCACAATATCGTAAGTTTTATTTCAAGTTAGAACTGACGAATTTTATTTAATTCTGTAATTATAAAACAAAATCATCAAAGGAATTATCTAATAAAAGATATAGTGTAAATTATATTGGACTGGTCACGTGAATTAGGTTTTCATACAAAAGCACATGTTATTTAAGTAAACTATAATGCGATGTATAAAAGCGATGACGCGAGAGGTCGGTAAACGACGTGACGCGCGAGACGAGACCCGGATCACACCGTGACACGAGCGCTTTGGGTGTGGTTCCACTTTTAGCGGGAACGAAATGAAGAATATTAAATATATCCATGACCTTGAATTGTATATGTGGGATGTGATGTATGAAATCTCTAAAAATGTACTTTGTTAGTCTTAAGTTTGTTATGCGGACGGTCAGAGGTCGTCTCATAGTAGTAACGCTTGATGATTCGACGATTTAGATAACGTAACACGAATTTCATAATTACAAAAGCGACATCTATGTTTATTGGTATATATGATTCATATCAAGACTATTTTAGAATTTTGTTACGATTTCTAATTAGTTACTACGTCACAAATCTCTCATAAAAAAGCAACTTTATGGCAATAGATGGATTAGTAAACGTGACCGATTAAGGATAGTGAAAAACGGGAAAAAAATTTTTACTCATACTGATTCAGTGGCGTTATTTATGAAAACTTTCTGAAAATAATATATAAATGAAATGATTTTGTAGGTGGTAGAGCCACGCTGAAGTTATTACCGGTTTCAGCATGAATGGGTCGGCTCGACCGGGGTAGTACCACCCTCTCATAGGATACCGACGTGAAGTGCTCGCATTGGTGTGTTTCTTTCGGTCAGTGAGAGCGCCGGCGGGCCCACCTCCTCTTCCCTCCCTTCTCCCCCTTCCTCATTCCTCCCTTCCCAACAAACACAGGCTGAGAACGCACTTGCGACGCCCCTGGTGTTGCTAGTGTCTATGGACGGCGGTGATCACTTAACATCAGGTGAACCACCTGTTCGTTTGCCTCCTATGATATAAAAAAAGTATATATAATTTAAACATTTATACAACATATATTAAAACAAAAGTAATTAATATATAACTATAGGTTGTAAACGTACTGTAATTTCGCTGGTGATTCTACAGTAGACACAAATTAGTGTACATATATAAATTACTTTATATTTCCTTACGTTTTATTGTAGGAAACAGGATCGCAGCTCAGCGAAAATTAAGTGAATATTGCAACCTATAGCTGAGACCAGAGGCCAATCATAGTAGGTTGCATTCTTTAAGAATTAATTAGGAGTGCCTCGTGTGCTAGTCTGTGTTGGTTATCACAGTTTTCTAACTGGAACACAGCGAGCTCTGTTGCTGAATTGTAGAAAGATATATGGTGATAGTGCTCACTCAGTACAAACATGCACAGATTCTACCACTTGTAATATTATAGCTCATTTATTAACAAGTTTATTAACAAACTTGAATTGTCGTAATCGCCCCAAGCCAGTTCATTCTCACATAACAAACTTCTGTTATTGGTAAAGCAAATCACCATGGTGAAACTATATCTTGATAGCCTACTAGCCCTAGCTTTGTATGGTGCTCGCATGACCAGCTAGCACTTGCAAGTTGAAAGTTTATTGTCAAGAATAAGTTTATTCTGGCAGTTTAATTTGATAGCAAACCTTCCTCTTGGTTCAGTGCTTTATCACATCACATCGTCACATCGTTGGTTTGTGTCAGAATTTTTACATATACTATGTACATAAATATTAATTAATTTTATGTATTTACAAATTCATACGATTATAATTAATGATATCTGTCTTTTCAAAACGAATAATTACACTTTTATAATATATTTTTATAATAACTTTAATCTAGCAGTTTATTAAAAAAATACAAGTTTTCTTGTACAAGTAACATATATTATACTAGCCGACCCGTGCCCACTTCGTTGGGCGGTAATAGGCATTATCAAGCTACAACTTTTCTCTAGAACTCAATCATATACTCGTATATCTCATAATTAAGGCAGCGTTCGTAAGAAACGTTTTCGTTCGACCATTTTTCTCCGACTCCCCAGATATTACCCCCTACAACCTCACAAACTTTACCATCTCTATAATATTAGTATAGATTATAGATAATATAATTAGTTAATAGCTTCTGCCCGCGACTTCGCACGCGTGGAATAGTTATTTTGGGCTAAGACGCAGCGGAAGCTCTGAAATGGAAAAAATACCCCGATTTTAAAACATTTTTCATTGTTGCTCCGCTTCTATTGCCCTTAGCGTGATGATATATAGCTTATGACACTCACAAATCACGTGGCTTTCTATTGGTAAAAGAATTTTCAAAATCGGTTTAGTACCTCCTGAGATTACCCCCTACTACGTCACAAACTTTACCTCTTTATAATATTAGTATATAGATTATAGCCCCTGCCCGCGACTTCATTCGCGTAGTAATAGTTACTACTCTGGGCTAACGCTGACAAACAGCAGAAGCTCTCAAAAAGAAAAAAACATCTCGACTTTGAAACATTTTTCATCTGTGCTCCGCTCCTATTGGCCTTAGCGTGATGATATGATAGATAGATATGATAGATATAGTCTATAACCATTCTCGATGAATGAGCTATATAACACTGAAAGAATTATTCAAATCGGACTAGTAGTTCCTGAGATTGCCCCTTATAACGTCACAACGTCACAAACTCACAAACTTTACCTCTTCATAATATTAGTATAGATAAGATTATCTGTTTATTGCTCGAACTGAGGCCACACCTTAACAGTGTTACTATTTTTTCTCGTAACTAATTAAAGAATGAGAGGAAAATATTATCGAGGTATGTGTTAAGTTTTTATTACTATTTTGCGTTTTATAATATTTTCAATAATTTCCTTTTTACTTTAAGGATATTCATTTGCATATTTTAAATTATCACTAATAATAAATGTCAAACAAAAAAAAATCAAACATCCATAGTTAGTACTACATTACTCTTTGATTATTTATCATTTATTTTATTTTAAAACTAGCATAAGATTCTGTTTTGTATTTAATGTGTGTATCTTAATCGATAAAATAGGATACAATATTAACAATTAAGTTCTTAGGACCCTACGATAGTTTAATGTACACTAGTGTACATACAGGGTACAGACAACTTTGGCGATTAATAATTATAGTATTATTATTAATAATATAGAAAGAATAATTAAATAATGAAATACATAATTAACAAACTTCTTCAATAAAATAGATTCTTTATAACCTGCAAATAATATGTTATAACTAGAAACTGATCAGAAATAGCAACTTACCAGAAGCTGATTTCAAGAGTGCGGTTTTATTTGAAATCGGTAGTATACAGACTTTATCTGCAATGACTATTAATACCTGTTAATTATTGCCTTTCCATAAAGAAGTTATAGTTTCATATAGTTATTTAGCTTCTGTTTAAATTCGTAGGTATTTTAATGATAACTTTTACTAAATTGTACTAAAATTTTGAGCACAAATTGTGCCACATGCAATAGTTGTAATCATTCAAAAACCTTCACGAATGTATGCAGACGACTGCAAAGTTTATCATAACCGATTGAATAATATATGAACGCGTGAAGACAAGCAAAGATATATATAATCTAATCTTATCAATTCCAATTATACCACGCATCTATCGCTTTATAGTTACCTAACGATCTGCCACAATGCAATGTATTAACATGGTGTCAAAGTATTTAACTTAAGAGTATTAATAGGATAAGTATTAGTATTATATATACTGCTTAAAATAGAGTCGCAAATAACCAATTATTTTCTTATCTAAAAGCATAATTACTTTGAGTTTTCTTAAGATAGATATGTACTTTTCCGACTACTCTACTAATTTTAGATATACAATTCTGTTGTATATTACTTTTGATGATTCTCCTTAAAGTTCAGCAAGCATTTTCAATGTAAACAATGTAATTTTATAAACATTACATATACATGTGTTATCATCATAATCAGCCTGTGTCAGAGACCCACTACAGGTTCATAAGTCTCTTCTCGAAGAAAGGTATGGGCATAATCACCACACCAGCCCACGATGTACTGGCAATTTCAGACACTGAGAAATCCACAGTTCTATGTACCACAAGGACATTTCTCTGGCTTAGGTTTCCTCACGATGCTTCCCTTCACTGTCATTCGATAGTGTTACCAATTCAAATGAGTACATGTCGGGGTTCGAACCTAACCGATATCCGCATATCACTACGACTTTTTTACATTTGTTATACATAAATTTAAACTTTTGGGAAGAAATTCTCTAAATGTTAGTGAAAAACGTGTCCTAAAAGTAATTAAGAGAATAGACGCATACACAGACGCGTAACGTGATTTTTTATACTGTATATAGTTAGATATAGTAGAGATATACATATGGAAAAGTAACAGGCACGTTTCTAGATTATTCTAAACACATTTGTTAAGCGTCTTGTAAATCTTACGTAATGTTACCACGTGTCTGAATTTAAAAATAAACACTCGAATTACCAGTTCGTGATCCAATTTAAATCGTAATATGACCTGCGAACGTCCGAGCCCGGTCTGTGGGTTTCGGCTGTCATCCTCGCGGCGTGCGCGCATGCGCTAGCTGACACGACATGTCAAAATCTCAACGTTCCAGTGACAGACGAGTTAATTTGAAAGGTTCGGACACCTTCGCGTATTAACTAGGTTCTCTTCTGTTATAACCTTAAGCCACTAATATTTCTGGTACGCGTTACAAAAACGTATAGTCGGTCGGTCAGGGAGGCCAATTAAACACTCTTATATGCCGAAATGTGGAAGTCAAAGCAATTACTATTTACTAATATTTCTGCAAAATAATTTAAGTAATACAAAATAGTAATAACGATCAAACTATTGTTATGAAAGTAATACATCAATTCTATGTAATCGTTCATATTTATGTATACAATTGATATATCGCTAATATGGTGGCGCTAGTGTTAATGTGCCGGTCGCGTTGTAGTTTCGCTTCTCGGATGTGTCGTAGCGGTACCGGACGTAGACGATAACATACTTTTACTTATCGCTTGTACCTAACATGATAAATCACAAGAGATTATATGTTAATTTTTTTTAATTGGGCGAATCTCTGAAACTAGTCATCAGATCTGAAAATTATCGTTCTGAATTGATACGTTTACATACATTCGGTAATTGTCTTTTATTTATAGATTGATTTGAGAATGTTGTAGACCACTTAACATCACACTATGTCCTTTAAGATCCGAGCGATTACCATACAAAGTCTGAGTCAGAAAATACGCTTTTTAAAGTTAACGTCATATGAACTTAAAAATAAAACTTCACAGTTCCTCCTTAGCACTTTGTTGACAACATTTTAGGCCATTTTATACTTAAACTGGGTCAGAATTTATTTCCGCATGCTTGAGCCTCCCACAGTCCAATAATATTTTATACCATTACCAAGTTTGGACGTAAAATTTGACGTCGCTTTCGGTTGATGATCTGACTCGAACGCAGTGTAGCTTAGGTACTTTATAAACCTACTGCAAGTTAGTCATTTTTTCTCTTATATCATTTACTTCTGTTATCAACGAACGTGAGTTTTAATACTGGATTAAAGCATTAACAATTTTTTTTTTATTTATAGGTTATCTGTTTTTAAATGACGACGCGGTCTAAAATGATAAACACGATCAACCTATACAGGGACTGGCTATCTAGTGCAATTCTTGGAACATACTTATAGTGGCGATGGATTTCAATTTGTGGGTGGTAGCCAACCAGATGAGCTTAAAAAATCTGTACCAATATGTAGTTATCGTTTGCACCAATAGTACAACGTATCAAGGTATTCTTTAGTGTTCAAGACTTTTGGAAAATCACAAATCCTTTATCCAATTTAGGCTCTTAGAAGGACTTGTAAACTTCGAAATACTGAAACTGGATCGCAGAATGTCGCAGTAATTAAAAATACCGGCAATATATTAGGTCTTTACCTATGAATTTGCCGTTTTGTATGAAAAAATATAAACGATTTTTTTTCATGTATTTTTTATTTGTATTAATCGAAGTAATCACCCATGCAATCAATGCATCTTTGCCAACGTAGTGGCAGTTTATTGATGCCCTTCTTAAAGAAATCAGCTGGACGGGAGGCAACAAATTCTTCAAAGGCATTTTCTACTGCCTCTCGGGTATTGAATTTTTTTCCCGCCAAGGAGTTATCCAAATTCTGGAAAAAATAGTAGTTTGTAGGCGCAAGGTCTGGTGAGTAGGGCGGATGACGAAGAACTTCCAACCCCAGTTCTTGCAACTTGGAGACCGTCTGCTGTGCAGTATGAGGTCGCGCGTTGTCGTGCAGGAGCAGCGAAGACGAGCGATTGACCAATGCTGGTTGGAGATGTGCCAGCTTCTCCATCACTGTGTTCAATTCTTCACAGTACACATCTGCAGTAATGCTCACTCCGTTTGGTAAGAAGCTGTGATGAATCACACCGGCGCTAGACCACCAAACAGTGACCATCACTTTTCTAGGGGTAAGTTTTCGTTTAGGGCATTGTTTAGGTGCTGAACCAGGATCCAACCAACTTGCTGAGCGCTTCGGTTATCAAACGGAATCCATTTTTCATCGCAGGTAACAAAGCGGTTCAAAATTCCTTCATTTGTGTGTCTGTTGAGCAGTGCAAGGCACGTCTCGACGCGTACTTCGCGCTGGCGATCATTGAGTTCGTGGGGCACCCATTTGTCAAGCTTTTTTACCTTGCCAATTTGACGCAAATGGACCAATATTGTTTTGACGCTAACGTCGAAAGCTGCTGCTAATTCAGCCGTAGATTGTGTATCATCAGCTTCCATAATCGCCTTTAATTCGTCATTGTCGACCAAAGTCTTCGGACGACAGCGAGGTTCATTTTTCAGGTCGAAATTCCCAGAACGGAAGCGAGCAAAACAATAACAGGTGGTGCGTTGGTTTGTAGTGTTAGCTCCGTAAACGTCGTTGATGTTGCGTGCCGCTTGTGCCGCGTTGCTTCCACGACGGTACTCATATTCCATAATTACTCGAATTTTTAACGTATCCATGATGACAAAAAAGATTGAAATGCGATGAAAATGTAACACTAATCAATAAACAAATGACTACTTTTGGAAATAGAATTCCATGTTTTTAAAATAAAATTAATTTGAAATTAGAATTCTTAGCCAAACAAAAATTAGTTTGATTAGAAATGGCCAGTACTGCAAAACGGCAATTTCATAGGTAAAGACCTATTATTTGATGGTCCTCTAAGAGGCTATGTATAAATTACCTTGTTGTTGTTGTTGTTCGAAAATCATGGTTTCCATCCTTACCACTCATGGTATCAATTGCGCGATAACCGATGTGATGACACAAATTTTACAATTTTAAATTTAACGAATTAAAATATTTAATCTAATTACAACTTTTTTTATAAAATTGAAACATCTATCGCGAAATACAGACCGGTTATTTGAACATATTAGCTGCAAAGAAAATTAAATCGACCTTCTTGGTTTATAATGCGTAATCGTTCGGTCATAGTCATATTAGTTGAGTTCGTGGTTGATCGCGAAATATAGTTAAAAAAATAAAAATTATATGTATATTTACTACATTAGTCTGTCATGCAGTGACTTTTATTTTTGATTCATAATCTTTCGTTATTCGACTCTATGATTTGATTTGATTTGAATGCTGATGGCATGTTACTTAATATAGTTCGGTTATAGTGCACAAGTGAAGTCGATGGACAGCTATGTCAGGAGATACGAATGTGCCACCATCTTGTAAGAACATGAAAATAATCACAAGACGTTTGTAATATTATGACTTACTCGAAAATGACAATAATAATCTAGAAGACTGGTTGCCAAAAACAAAGTGAAAAAAACATCGTTTATATCTTCAGTGTAACGCCGATATGTACAGTGAAGGATTTTTAGCCAAAGTATATAATTAGACAATTAATATTACCAATCAGCCAGTAAACTCCCTGAAGTCATCGTTTCTGATTCCTGGTGTCCGTCTCCCTTTACAAAGAGCTGGGATTTTAGAAATCGAACTGCAATAAAATTTGTCTCTTAATTAGGAAAATATTATTCCGTCCCTAAATTTGAAGCGAAGTTAATTTACATAAATAACTTGAACTTAAGTTGTAATATTAATAATCTGTTGAAATATATCTCGTCCCATACACTTTTATTATGTTATTATCAATGAGAATTCCTTAATATTCTTTGAATATTCAATAGTTTATATAATTTTATGTGAATTTTAAGGCGGTCTGATACAATTTAATATTTTAACCAGTAATAATAATATATCATTTTGAAGATAGATAAGCGTTCAGCAGTTGGTATAATGTGTTTTTGTATACATTACTTTTGCTGCAATATATTGAGACAGATCCGATGATGGCTTAGTAACTACTGTGTTCGGACATCGCGTCAATTCATGTAATTTCGAATGCCTGCCAAGGAACCGGACATTTCGGTTAAGGTAAACATTGTGAGGAAACCATAGCATGGCGGTATGATTTCTAACCCCACCTGACTAGCTATACTTGAAAATCTATCGCCAAGTACCTAATAGGTGTTTTTCGACATCTGCACTTGTCAGCCAATGCTCTCCCTCTTGGTTTAGCGTGTCTACCATCTGAGGTCACATCGTTATTGACTATCAGGTGAGGTGTTGATCATAAACTAAACCCTGTAAGGTATAAAAAAGCAGTATGGCTACTTTTTTAAGAATTTCATATACGACCTAAACATGGCTTATATTATGTTAACTAAACAGCTGTTATACTGTATCTACTTATGTGAATATTAAATTGTCAATTGTCAACAGGTGACAATAATTACCATACCATACAAAAGCAACTCATGTTTGTGAATTGAAGCTGCAACTACTTGACTCAAAATGAGGATGTACTACTACGCCACCTCGAGACTTGCTTTTTAGTTATTTTGTAAAAAAGAAATGTAATTTAATGTCCGATACAATTTTCTTAGGAAAGATAAAAAAAAAATAGTTAAAATACGAAATCCATAAATATGCTGTAGGAGTCCATAACTCTGATGAGGATGGTGATTGAGGAGTAATAGGACATGTACAGGAAACAAGTCATAGTGACTCGTTTCGACATATCTTATTACTTTGCATAATGCTTACATATGCGTTAGTTAACTCACTTGAATCGCAGTTAACACGTTCCGTGCCACATGTACCTTCGATGGTACACGTTAGATTTGTTCTTTAGCCACGTGTACCACCAGTGGTACAAAGTAGACTTGATCTTTAGGCCACGTGTACCACCGGTGGTATACGTTAAACTTAATCTTTACGTCATGTGTTGTATCTCCCGTGGTACACAATTTTCGTCAAAATATCAAATGGCCTGAAAGACATGTCAAACAAAGATGGTTGGATACTTTATAAAAATGCATCTATTATCCTAAAAGGCTTTCAAATATTAATTTAAATAACTATCAACGTGAAAATTGTTATTATAATTATCCCTGCTTACCTCGATAGCTGACCAGCGTGACAGTACAATTTACAATTGCACAATAACCTCGCTCACGATATAAAACCACGAAGGCTGCAGACTAATGTTCGTGACTGACGTAACATACGAACTCTGACCGTGCGTCAGTCCAAACTGATCCAAATACATCGCATCAGAATGAAGAGTGACGTGCGTACAGAAATAATTGCGTCTCGGCACGCCTGGGTCTTGCGGCCAATTAAAACGCGACCCTAGCGTTGATCAATAAATCTATTATATTTTTATGTCCCTTACTATTACTGTTCATCTCAATTTATTTTTTGAAATATACACTCTAAGAAAAATAAACAAATATAAACAAGAATTTCTAAAATGGAGTGTCTACATGTTTTTCTTTCTCAACCCTCTTGAGCCGTTGACCTTTTCAGGCAGGCAGGGGGTTTTTAGTATTTGGGCATATATTGGGAGCAATTCGTATTTTGCCCATCCTGTAACTTTATAAAAAGGCCACTGAAAGAAAACCTCTATAAGACATTTTGTTCAAGTTGCTACTTCAATTAATGTTAAATTAGGAAGTAATCAAAAACAGTATGAAGTTAAACTCCGAAATCCCTGGTTTAAGTAAAATTGTCGGAATACATCTTAGATACACAAAATTCTTAACTGATAGTTGTTTTACCAGTATATTTTCAAGTAAAACTTCTTATGGCACGATATCAAAAAAAAATCATTACACGTTAAACGTAAGGTAGATATGTATTTATGTGTATATGTAAGTATGTATAAGTATTTGTCTGGGTCTAGTAGCATACAAAAATGTGTAAATGTATAGTTCAGTATTTATACTACGGGACTTCGAATTTTAAACGTACAAAACAAAGAAGTTTCACTTCCTCCGCATGTATACACTGATACATGCAATGTTTGGTTTTGCGTTTATTTTATATCTTTATATATAAATTTCTTCTGTACGTGTGTATGTCACTGAACTCCTCCTAAACGGCTGGACCGATTTTGATGAAATTTTGTGTGCGTGTTCCAGTGGATCTGAGAATGGTTTAGATTCACAATTGGACCCGGTAGGTGGCGCTGCGGTTGATTTTTAGGATTTTTTTTATTATCAAGGCAGGACAACGTAAAAAAAAGGACAACGTCCGCTTGGCCCGCTAGTAGACATATATTATACATTTGTAATTAGTAAATGTATTTACGTGGGTTACAAATAAATGTGTTTTCTCTATTTCTAATTTATAGATGTCTCATCATTTCGGACGAATTGACCATTAGCATTACTTTCCTCAATTTAATAAATTATTACTATTTTCTTTCAGATAAAATTATATCAAAGTATATGCCACCAGTTAAGCTCTTTATGACTATAAACCACACGCAATATCGTATGCTTTAAATATTTATCGTAGCGTAAGTAGTTCAACGAATAAACAGTTAAGATAATCAGTGAGCATTCAACTCCATTATGTGGATTATATATAAATTCTTATGTTAAAGAAAACTGGAACTAACGTATATATGGGTATAGACGGGCATCGTAAAACTCTGGTTGTAAATAGTTATAAAATTAACATGAAATTATAATTTAAAAAGCGACGATTAATGATGAACTATACGGTCTAGACTTGCGATTAAAAGTCGGTTGTTTTTGATATGCGTCACATTAAAAGACGGATGTTAATTTTAACTTACGTAAACAAAAAACACAATGGTAGCATTTTTGAATCCTGTTTTGGAAAACGTATTTTTGGTAAAATTTTAACATTTTAAATGATACCATTTTGTGCTTAAATAAAAGCAAGCTATCATTAGCTGTCTTCATTTAAGACTATGGGCCTGTCTAAAATTGTTGTAGATAAACTGTGAACCGCAAAGACAAATAAAAAATTTAAACGCGTATTAGATATATCTAATCTCCTAATATGTCTACTTGAGATTGATTTTTTTTCAATAAATTGTATAAATTTATATTTAAATATAATAACATTATAATCAGTTACATAGTTATATACATTTATGATTTAATAAAGAGTATTACTAATAGTAACTATATCATATTAAAAAAAATGGTTCCAATATAGGGGGTATGTAGGGGGTAATCTCAGGAGCTATTAGTCCGATTTGAAATATTCTTTCAGTGTTATAAAGCTCATCTATTGAGGAACGTTATAGGCTATATATCATAATGCTTAGACCGATACGAGCGGAACACCAATGAATAATGTTTCTACATCGGGAGTTTTTTTTCCTCTTGAGAGCTACCGCTACACGTTAGCGTTAACCCAAAGTAACTATTCCACAAGTCGCGGGCAGAGACTAGTATTTTATATCCTTCGCGACGGTACTAAAATCCTTAGTCTAAATGTCATTGTGGATTCCTCTATGCGCTATTTGCACAATGACAACATATACATACTGAAAAATAACATAAAATGGTATAATTGTATTTCACAACGAGGTAGCCAGATTACAGGTATGAGGAACTTAATGTAACAAATATAAATCGGGATAAACTGAGAAGGACTACTATTACTATTGTTGTTGAGTTTGGGTTTGTTTTAATAAGTTTTAATATTGAAATATTACGTAATAATAATTAATCATTCTAGCGGTATTAAAACTCCGTCTGCGACAAATAGTCGCAAGTGTATATTCACAGCGATGAGTCACTGTTATCTTAGGTCCGGTACGAGCACAATACATGTTATTTAAATCTCAATCAATACCTAACTCCATAATCCGATTTGTGAACTTGTTGTCGAATTTAAACTTGTTTTTATTTTAATATTTTTTTAATTTCAACTTTAGATGAGCGACCGCCTTCGTGTTCTTTTTAATTTGGCTTTCTTATAAATTTGCCGATCTTCTGAATCGTCTTCGTGTGTATCCACCATCTCTGTCTAACAATAAGTCCTATCATATATACTGCTGAGATAAAAAATAGATACCTTAATGGCCCACGAATGCTTTTACTAAATTTGATTAGATTTTGACAGACTACGGGAGTAAGGTTTGAACTTTACTTCCACAAAATTAATTAGCATTAGTGCTAGAATTTAATTGCCGGTAAGAATACATTTTTTTATAATATTCAGATCAGCATAATCACATTTGGTTTAAGATAATACACTAAGAGTAAACTGTAATGAAGGGAGACTAATGAAAAAATAAGGAGACGCTTAGAGATACATTTTTAACATGAGATTAACCACAAAATGCTCGATGTTCAAATTTCGATATTTACTCATAAGCACTCAAGCACTATACTATACTATGATATAGTAGGTAGTATAACTATACGATAGAAAGGGCCATAGAGAGAGAAATTCGCTTGGACGAGGCATAAAGCTTTTTCATTATGTGATCATTTCTACCAGTTAACTCTTATTCCAAACTGCGTAAAGAACAATACAGTACAAACAACAAACTTTATAATATGTATCGTATATTCCTCATCCATAAAGTGATTCGCAACAATAAAAATATACAACATGATATAAATATGGCTTCAATAATTAAAAAATTAAAAAAAATGACTAAATAAGACAACCATTCTGTAATAAAAAAAAATATCATTCAAATAAATCCAAATTAATCTCGCATCGTAGTTCGATTATATTATTGTCGGATTTTCCTCCTAGTATTGAGATATGGTATCAGGAGAAGTCATTAAGGCTAGATAATTATTATTTAAAAGTTTAATTAAGTTCTAAAAATAATAAAAAAAAATACCATAAGAATTTAATATTTTTTATGTCGAATTAATAAAGTATAATAATAAATATTAATAAAAAAAAATTATAACTCGCAAACTTTTATTATTAGATTTAATATGCTTAGGTCATAATCATTTGTCTATATACATAATATATTTTTGAATAAATAAAATTAAGGTATTCACCTGTCGAAATCTTTAAATCTGAGCCCATTAGTTTCTTCTAATTTGATATGTGAATAACTGTGTTTCGAATTTATATATAAAGGACTTCATATTTATCTGTCAGTTTGTTTAATGAAAAAAATATTAAATGATTATAAAATAACAGTTTACTTTTTCTAATATTAAAGGGATTTATTATAGTTTGTTTTTATTTCTTTCAATTATTTGGAATATTAAATAAATATGGTGATTGAAAAAAGCTTAAGTGATTGTTTGGTTCCTATTTGTTTTAAAACAATAATATCCAGAACTAGTACTCTCATTTGAAAGATTTTATTTGCATACTAAATTATATTTATTGAGAATTTTATAACCTGCCTGACGTCATGCTATAATTTTAATGATAGGTAGAAATATCATACAAATTTTAGGTAAAAACTACGCGGTAACGTTATGGGGAATACGTATTGTTTGGCGCGGGTTGTCGGGACGGGAAATCTTAAACGCGAGCGAAACTGCACGGAACAGTTAGTGTAACGTAAATAGCAAAAAGTACTTTCTTATACTTATCAATAAGTATTTGTATTTTCATTTTGGTACTCATGAGTTCTTTAATGTATATAGGCACATAATTGAAACTGATGTATTTACCTTAGCACTAAATAATGAATACTGAACTGAGAAAGGAAAAGGTAACGCTCTTGAGAGTTCATTTGCCAGAAAACTTTTTTTTTTTCAAATGGACCTAATTGATGAATCGTTTTTGGCCTGGTGGGTGGGTATCCACAGAATCCCTGGACTATGAACCAGAAAATATCGAAAATCACTTGATATGAAATTATAAACATCCGAATGGTCGTACTATTAGAGAAATATTAATTAAGACTAATTAATGCCGTTAACTCCGTTCTTCTAAAACAGTTTTATTATCTGGATTAACCTTGTATATTTTTTATTTAATAAATTTGTCGTTATTACTTAACCCCGCCATAATTTTAACAATGTTAGTGTAACATTTTTTAAAGTATATCGTTATTGCTTTGTCCTTATGGAAAAGCGTAACGGTATGCCTGAGTTATATTTTGATAAGTTCTTTATCTATCAGTAAAACGACATTAAAATCTGATAAGCAATTTCGATGACTAACCCGGACAAACTACAAACACTTGAACTTTATTTACTTTTTTTATACTGTTAATTGATTAAAGAAAACGGTCCATTTAACTATAATGTAATAAAGTTCCAATGGCAGATTTTATATTTTATTGTGTACAATGGTATCATATCGGCTCTGTGATATTTAGTTCCATTTTTTAAAATATTCATCATCATCAACCTGTAAGAGGCCCATTGCAGGGCCATAGGTCTCTTCCCGAAGGAAAGTATGTGCATAATCACCCCGCCAGCCCGCGACGTATTGGCGGTTTCAAACTCCGAGAAATCCATAATTCTTATTATCCCACGTACAGTAGTACTACAAGAACATTTCTCATGTTCAGGCTTCCTTACGATTTGTCCCTTCACAATTAACCGTATACTCTTACCAATTTAAATTAGTAAATATAAGCGAATTCGGAAAAAAATCATTGATACATGCCCGAGTTCGAACCTGCGGCCATCGGATTGATATTTCACCGATCAAACCACTAGACTATCACTACTAAATATATTAATTGAAATACAAAAAAAGCTGCAAACAGAATCAGGTGGCGATGCTTGTATGTGAATATATTTCATCGAACTATAGGAAAGAGAGATCTAGATCATAAACGGTGGCAGATGGCGATTAAATTCTTAATGCTGTTTAATTATTATTTATTTTGAATAATGGGGTTAATGACATCACAGTGATCCGATTCGATTCCGTGTGGTGACATTTGAAGTTTTGTTTCGAGAGGTTTACATAATTTATTTAATATTTATCAGGACTGAGTCTGACAGTAATCCGCTGATAATCCGTCCTGACTTTAAATGTTTATTATTATTCCCACCGTATAATCCTATCTACACTGATATTATAAAGTTGAAGAGTTTGTTTGCTTGAACGCGCTAATCTCAGCAACTACTGGTCCTATTAAAAAATATTTCAGCGTTAAATAACTCATTTATCGAGAAAGGATATCTATTATCACGCTAAGACCAACAAAGGCGGAGCACTAATGAGGAATGTTTCAAAGTCGGGGTCTTTTTTCCTTTTGAGAGCTTCCGCTGCGTGTTAGCGTAAACCCAAAGTAACTACTCCACGCGGAAACAGCCGCGGACGGTAGCTAGTATACTATACACGAATATGAATTTGTTTGTTTATTTGTTTGCTGCGCTTAATTACTCAACCGATTATTAAATTTTTCACTGACGTTTTCAGGACCAAAGGAAACTATATAAGGTAAATTTCATTTAGAAAATAGTACTGTTCCCGAGAGATATGTTAAATTTAAATTAAAGCGAGCGAAGCCGCGGGTAAAGTTTAGTAAATAATTATTCAATTTTATGCTCATATTTCTTAACTATTTCATTTTCTTTAGATCTAGTTATTCATTTGTGAATCTTATGACGTAAGCTTACAGCTGTAATTAAAGTCTTTGTGCGGCATAAAGTTATTTCTAACCTTAGTTTAGGATACACGAAACAGTACATTATTGTAAAGTGGAATGAAATTATTAACATGGTACAGAAGTTAAAGTTTACACAACGTCAAAAAGGATATCATGCTAAATTGTATTATAATTTTCATGGAAATAAATTAAAATAATAACTCTACTAGAGGGAATTTAACATACTTACAGAAGGAAATTATTCATACAGCAAAAAATGGCACTTAATAGACGAAGCATTTAAAATGGGTTCTCATAAAAACAGTTCTCATAGAATCTCACGACTCTATTAAAGATCGACCACGCATTTGTTTGTTGTGCGTTGTAATTTATTACATCAACCTTTACACTCCACAAAATTGACTTCTGGTTTTGTCACCATTGTTCGATTTAAGTGGCGTAATATTTTAATAATAGACTTCTTTGAATACACATATACTTGACCTCAGAAAGGGGTAGATGTGGAGTTCATTGTTGTATATTTTTTTTTATAATTTATGTTTTATATTTCTTTGCTACCGGTTTAGCAAAACGATAAGACGATAAGTAGTTAAAATTAGAATACTTTAAAATACTGCGTTGTGATATAGTTACTGCCTGTAGTGATTTGGCTAAGAAATTTCCAGCAAAAGGACCTTTTGTAAATTTTCTGATGTCGCAATGCAAGTCCTTTCTATGTCTGCTTGGTGTATTGTTTATCTTATAGCAAACACATCATTCTTAAATGATTTTTATTAGGATAATGCAATACACGTGTAGGTGTGTCGCATTTCAAGATTAATGTATCAAGATATTTAATGAAGCGAGATGACTTGGTATCTTTACTCATCTAGACTGCTATTATGAGGCGTATAGTGGCAGCTAACACAATGTTTTTTTTTAGTTTGTCAATAACGGCTATAATCAATGCTATTGATTACATATATTTCGGTTGTGGCCGTGGGATTGCATCGAATTGTAGTTACCCTAAAAAACAGTGATGTCATTTTGTTGTGCTATAATTAAATAAGCAAGTAGCTACTCCATCGAGTACCTCATACGCAAGTAACTGTACAAACCAAGTCTCTATTGAGCATACATTTAGTGAGCTCTTCACGGACGCTGCATCGCCTAGGATACAGTTTGGGTTACACTTCTGTGTTGGGTATATCAGAGTATGCGGTGTAATATCCCCAGGGTGTCTTTCCGGGCTTATTTCGAGTTTTCAGTCTACAATTGTGATGGCGCTATATGTTAGATTAATACCTGCAATACTAGATACCATCGAGGCCATCGAGTTACCTCGGTCACGTCTTTCGTCACTTGAACTAAAGAGAGATACTATTCTCCTCTGATGATACTCCAAAGCATGTTAATATAATTATAATAACTTTATTTATTACATTACATACTAAACTATAGATATTATCGGTTTAATTTTTTTAACTTTATAGATTTGAATGTTTGACCACAATTTAATTTGATATTAAATGGCCATGTGATCCAAGATGGTGAACGCGACAAACTTAGAGGGGACTGATTCTCAAATTCTGCTACTGGAACATACCAGCTTGGTGACAGGTTTTCAACTTGAAAGTGGTAGCTAGTCAAGCAGATTTAGTAAAACCCTACCACCTATCATCACGATATTTTCCTTCAACGAAAGCTCCGACTCCGTTACAAAGAATCGAACCTACGTAAATCAATGCGGTGTCCGAACACACGCAATAAAAGTACTTTTATCTCACGACATACGTTTAGATATATCACATATTAATGTGCCCCAGCTCCTGAACTAAGCCTAGTATGTATAGACTAATTATAGATATATAGAAAAAAAGAAAAGATAAATTTATGCAGCTCATACAACACATATTTACATGTATATACATAGAATATTTCAAGTAAGACAAGTGTTGCATGGAGTGAAAAAGGTCTTTGTCCCAGCATAAGCTGCAGATTGGCAAATGCAAGCGCTGATTTTCAGACAAACCCTGCTGTATTACAAACACATGGATAAAATTTCAAACACACGAACTTACAATACAATTTCAATTTATATCCTAAAACATATTGATAGGTAAAAATGTAGCTTACTTTTGCATAAATCTGGTAGAATTTTTCAACAGTAAGAATTATTTCAAAATGTATTTATTTCTCATATAGACATCGCATGATATAAATAGCTGTACCTGAAACTTGAATTGTTATTATCTCTCGTAGTAAATAGTTCAGTCATATCATTACGAAAATTTATATATATTCTTCAAATAAAACATATGCGTATTGATCAGTCGAACGATACATGGTATGGCTGTGGCACCACCTAGTGACGATATACAACAAAACAGCATGAAAACCTTCTCTGTGTCAGACACTTAATGTCTGAATCTCAGAATTTATTAATCAATTTTATATATACCTATATATAGATCACTATAATATTACGAATATTGTTAGTAGAAACCGTTATATCATTATAAATATCATTCGTTATTATCGTGTTAAGCGTTTATGAGCAATAAAAGGTAATTAAATAACTAGAGTCATCACCGAACGACCGTTAATTTAAGTATTGTATTGGGAACACACAGGAATATTTATTTATTATATAATGCGACGTTTTGTATATTATGACGCCATTAAAATGATTTCATTAATCCACGTATTTTAGGATCTCTGGTCTGATGACGTAATCTATACTTACTGATGTTCTACACGGCTTTGTTTGTTTTTTCTTTTTTCAAACGAGTTATTCTTAGGATTTAACAGTCAGATTGGAGAAGTTTGTATAAGTCATTTTGTAGCTTATTTGTTAAATTCAAATTCAAAAACACTTTATTCAATTTAGGACCTAAGAAGGCACTTATGAACGTCAAAACTACCACCGGTTCGGAAAACAACCCAGTCATCGAGAAGAACCGGCAAGAAACTCGATCTGGTTTATCTTTTTAACAAATATATATAATATTTAGAATAATAATATATTCTATATAATAGTAAATTTCACAAACGTTTTTAATGGATGCACAGAGATGAGTCAATTCCAGACATCACCATCGTTCACATCGTTCATAAAGGAAGTTATAGATCATCCAACATCATCCTATGACCGTTAGGAGTGGCGCAATAATGAAAACAAATTGTAGGTAAGAAAGTACTCAAGAGAAAATGAAATAACATTGATTTTGGCGTGATGCGGGATGTCAGAAGTAGAGGGTTGTTTGACCAACCGGCGAGAATTGAGCACCGAGAAATCGAAATGTGAATGTCTATGTCAGCGATACACCAAACTGCAAGGGTAGATTATATTCTGTACGGAATTGGTTCAAATTACTTAACTAAAACTAAGCGCAAGGGTAACCACGAGGCAAAGCCAATTATATTATTGCTAAAAGGGTCTATGGTATGCTTAAAGTGTGTTTGATTATTTATAATGCTTCTGTTAACAAACTTGAACTTCATGAAATTCACAGTTAAATAATAATATTACGTTTTTGATATGCAACATTTAATAGTTTATTACATTTGACAATGGCAAATTCTTTTGCGATGCCGCGTCTAAAGTAATAAAGTTTGGGGACATTCATAAAGTCGCACTAAAAAATAAATGCCATTCAAACTTCGAAATCTATAAATGTCACACAACCGTATCAAAAGACGACAAACTTTGTCGGATCGATTGGAATTTTTCGCCCAATAACATCTATTATTGTATTTAGGTAGGTAGGATTTAGGTAGATTTGATCGGCGTATGACGTCGTGTCTGGTATTTTTCTACAAGCACAGTCAACCGATTAATTGTTGATTATATATTAATAGTCAAATTGAAGTGAACACTGTAAAATAAAAACGGTTTCTTGTAATATGATAAGAGACCAATAATCCTCATGTTAGTCTGAGTTCAATTCTTTGCACATTAATTAATTAGCTCTTCATTATAAATAATAAAGAGAGTGTACATTATGATATAATTAATTTTTTCATGTTTTTATTGATTGCATCTTTTTTGTACTTTGAAGATTATAATACGGCACTATTTAAATTAACATATAGTGTAATGGGCACATATAAAATCATTTACGCCTTGTATTAAAATGACTTTTGAGATTATGCACATACAGGATTTTATAGTAAATGTCAGGATAGACTATAGAAAAGACAGTCTTATGAAACATAATATCTTTTCATTATATATACAGAATATTTCAATTAAAATCACATAATATAACGGAAAAAATATACTATACTAGCTCTGTCCTGCGGTTTTGTTCATGCTAGATTTCTCACGTCCTCGGCCCCCAGATATCCTACTCCGCTCTAAATGAATCACCCGCAATATTAAGTACTTTATTCGCGACTATTTTCTGCCCTAGACTTTAAACAGTAATTGCTCCGTTCCTAAGCGTCATAGCGTGATGATAGATATTCTATAATCTTCGTTATCAAATACACCATAATAAATAAAAAGATTTTTTTGAATCCAAAAGCTATTTTTAAAAATTAGCGCTTACAAATAAAACGAAATGTCATGAGCATTATAATATTTGTTAGAACATATAATTATAAAAATAATAATCACTTTATTATGCAAAATTAATTATGTCATGATCAAATTAATTATACTTAAATATATTCAACTATTAATTTTCCTAGTCCTCCTAGAGACTCTCGAAATTTCCATATTGACTATTTACTGATATTCAACGCACGGGAGTCAGAATTGATTGGTCGATCACTGTATTCCACCTCGACAACTGTACACCATCAGAACCGCAGTTTAAAGCTTCTAAAGTTAAATCGAGTCGTTAAATATAAATAATCACCAATTCGGATAGAACTTCTAAGAGGGAATCGATCTATATATTTTTATATTATGCAAACGATACCTATTTTAATATACACCGTCTTCATTTTAAGCGTTTCGGTGGAGAATTTTATTGGCATACCTTGGTACGTAGGCCGGTATTGTTACACTTGAGATTGCGTTACAGATATGAGTCGGGATATACGATATATACGTTTATACGGAGCATTTTTTTATACTTTGTCTGTATCTATATATTACTTTTATCGCTATTTGAAGCGAAAACTTCTTTAGGCGCTATTTAACTTTTTGAACGGTATTTTTGGCAGGAGATAAATTTATAATTGCACGTCATGACATGCTACGTAAGCATGACCAGATGTATTGTGTTTGCGCGGTTTGCATCAGACTAGCGACTCGTGTACATCTAGTTTTAATATTTTGCTGCTCATCTTACGTTTGATTGGTTAATAGATTTTATAAAAAATTATATAATTATTGCTCCGAGTGTCAATAGATATGAAATTTAAGTATTGTCATTCACACTACAATTAATATGAAAATTCAAATGATAACATATTTATTTCATTATTTGAGTTTCCACTTCTGACACCAGTCTTTATGACTGCCTCGACTTGTTTTTTTTTTGAAGTAGCACTGTAGGTATAGTGTCTGCACTATGGTCGATGTAACATAGTATAAACCATATACTGCAGTGATCAAAGATTTATATAAAGACTTATAAGTTTCACGGCTGTTGGTCATACACTGGTAGATTTTGATGTACAATGGTTGCTAGCTAGTAAGTTACAGATCTACTACCACGCTGCTTGGTACTGATACATCGACTGATCCTAATCATGCCACTAAATCGGGAATTAAATCTACTGTATGGTAGTCGCTATCCAGTCAAATACGTAAAAAAGTGTGAGCCTTCACAGAACACTTGACAGATGTGAAACATCGAAATTATTTTGTACACGTAATATGCATAAAAGGATAGTCTGCGACAGGAAATAAATATGGCATAATCGAAAATAAAATATGAAGACTCTTTTCAATAAAAAGATAACCGTTTATAAAATTACAAAAGTTATTAAATATAAAAAGTAATACTACAACATCATACAGCGTGGCGACGCACGCGCTAGGACGCGTCGTCATGCCAACAGTCGGTTTGACCCGCTGCCATAGATGTTCTATATCAAAAGAGCACAAAACAATACAAAAAGAATGGTCATCACGGAATGATAGAAAATCTACATTAGTCGCAATTGTCATATCGAGCTGCGATCATTCAGCTAAGACCATCAAATACCAATAACAGTTTTTAGGTAATATTGTTAGGTTTTACAACAGAGTCCCAAAGCACATTACCAATTTGCCGGATAGTGAGTTCAAACACCATGTCAAGCGGGTTTTAATGTCTAAAGGGTGCAGAGTGTATCAATAAGTCAACGATAATGACGGCTGGAAATGACACCCCTCTCTGTACATCCACCAAAAACGAACGTAACTATCTATGTTTGTAAAAATATGTGTTATGAAAAGATAAACCAGTCGAGTTGTTTGCCGGTTCTTCTAGATGACTGGGTTGTTTTTTGAATAGGTGGTAGCTTTGACGTTCATAAGAGCCTTTTCTAGGCTTAAATTAAATAAAGTATATGTGATTTGATTTGAAATATCTTCTCACGTTACGCTTAAAGGAGCTGATGTCATAAGAAGAAGAGAAAACACTAACAGAAGGAGTGTCCTACATCTCCAAACTACTCAAAGATAATAACATTGTTGTGTACCTATGGTTCAGTTACAGAAAAGACGAAGAGATTAATTTGAACAGATCTTTAGGGCACTCTTAATACCAAAGATAAAACAACGCTTAGTGAAGTATTGGCCTCACCTTTCAATATTGTAAAGGTAATGAAACGTTTCCCAAAAGTATCCAGACATTTACGAAGGAACTTATCAAACTCTTTATTATAAGAATCACAAATATTTTTTATATAACAGTGTGCCGAATTTCATTCCGAAGGGCAAATATAATAGATGTTCAGATAGACTTTTTTTTTTATTTATTGTGTACAATAATCCCACTTCACCATTGTCCGTAGTTTACCAACAAACACAACGACAAAAGCGTGAATAATCGTGCTTATAAGTACTCCCTTTTCAAGTACGTCGCGTCAATTTTTTATGTATTTTAGCCAACTGTTACGTATTCTGTTTTGTTAGATTCCAAATACCTTATGTTAATAAATTTCAAACCCACAAGTTATTTTCGTGGTTTCTACTTTTTAGTTTATTTATTTGCCGTTTATATTCTTAATTTTACTTACTACCCCATTCGTCAGATTGATGCATTTAATGATATCATCAAATTTAATACTGTATCCCATTTTGCACCTTTAAAATAAAATTACAATTATATAGTTTATAGGATGAAAAAGCGAACGTAAATTAAAGCTTCACCTAACTGAAATTATCTATGAGCTTTTACGTAATATTGTAAAAGATACTTACCACATAATGACAGAATATACACGTAAGCAAACCCCAAGATTAGCACTTGAAAATAAAATTAATGACTCATTAAAATCCTTTCGTTTATATAATACCATCCTTGCTTTCCCGTCATCAGAGGAAGCAAGAATGATTTACAAGCTGGTTATGTCTGGCACTAAAAACGGGAGAAAAAAGTTTATAATTGATTATGTACATATTTTATTTTGTTGGTAACTAGGATGACATGGTCAATTCCGGAGCAAACCTCAATTACAAATGAAGAAAAAATCTATAAGCGTTCTTCAATCGATATTGTTTTTGCGCTAAAATCCTTTTATTACGAAAATAACCCCGAGGTCTATACAGATAATACTGCTGTTCTGGTTTCCTGATAATTGGCTATTTTCTATCCTACGTTCATAAAACTTTATGGCTCTTCTCAATAATTGTATCCTAGATGCCTATCGTTTTAGATTTAGTCTATTAGCATTTCAATAAAAGATCGTAAAAACTACCAGTACATTGACTGCCAATCAACATTGTTGCATCCGTAACGATCCTACAGCAGAATTATTTCCGACTGGAGCAATTCTATAAAACTTACAAAGCTATGATCATAAATATTTTTTTTCCAACACAAATCTACCGGACCCTTTGAAGTAGAAAAATTGAGACATAAATAAAAATAAGTACTCGTAACCGATTCGAATGCGGCACAGGCTATTGCTTTTGTGAAGGCTGGAAATAATTGGAGTTGATACTTTTTATCCAATTACATCGTCTAAGCAGGTGATCTGTATTATAAAAGTAGTAAAACTTTTCATGACATGTTTAAAACAGTGAATTTTCTTTCAATATTGAATTAAACACATTTTAGACAAACGTCTAAAATAAATTATTGAATACGTACGTTGTTAGAAGCAGCGTTATTTAAACCTGACTTATAGTAATGACTAGATGCCAATATTTTAGGAATCTAAAATAAATAAAATAAAACGGTCAAAAGACGAAATTGTGAATTTTTTCATTAATTCCATAAGGAAATATTTGATGATAGCACTGAAGATTTTATTCGAAATTAAACGTGAAAAATAAACATAAGTCACAAGATTGTATAAAATAGTTTTTTACAAAATAAGTCTTGAGATTTTTACTTATTATTCAAACACCGGATGGACTTACGGTAAAAAAGAAATTCCATTTTACTTAAGCTTCCATCGAAAATCGACATCATTACTCACTCAAAGAATTTAAACGTCAATTGAACAAAAACAGACGACGTAAACAAATTGAATATTCCCACATGCGAAGGTGAAAATCCAAGGGTAAATATGGGATCATGTCTTATTATAAATGATCTTTACGTTATTTTCAAAATCAACTTTAAACTTGATGTAATAGATGTTAATACGACTCAAGCAGATGCGAAAGTCGTTAGTGATATTGATATTAAAGTTTACAATCAAAACTTATTTTTGTGTGATCAAGTCAAAGGAAAAATTCCGCATGTGTTCTATTTGATTAATGATATAACTACTGAACTATTATCACTGGATAGTGAAGGGATGACAATAGTTAGTATAATGGGAGATCGTGACAAAAAACACAAAGATCTATTTACTGGTAACATTTTTGAAACTGTATTTGGACATCGTAAAGTAGTCCGTGGTAAGGTCGCTTTTTGCGAAGCTTTCGATTTGATCGCAGGAAATGGAGCAAGGGTTTTGGCCGCAGTAAAAAGTTTGACTAATGATTCTGGTTTGAGATCAAATATTCATGCATTTTTTTATTCGCAGCGAAGCGACCCGTTTTGTTACTTAACGCTTTAACATCGAGCATCTGTTTAATGACATCAACGATTGTCTCATTGTTCGTGCTTTTGCGTATTTGTTACACATTTTTTTATATGCCTACTAAAGTATATATTTGTATATTATAAGAACTGCGACTTTATTTTTATCTACTTAATTCTTTTGTATTATTTCTTTTGATACGTTTAAATTTATATCAAGTTAAAAAGTATAATACCTAATCCTTTCATATTAAAAAAATTACTTCAGTTTAATGCAAATGTAAAGTCCAGTAAGTATTTAAATGGAATTTACTAGATAAACTAATTAAACCCACATCTGTGTATGAAAAGTTTACTTTTAATGTCTGTGATATTTTCAGCTTTCTATTAAAGTTTTAATTGTAAATTAAGATATAGAAATGATTGAATAAATACTACACAAAATCGTTTTTTGTAAAACATAAGCAAGAAGTCTAAATCGTTGTCAAGAGTTCGAACAGAATTCCGTCTAACGTTGGTTGCTACTGTTTTGGTATTTAGTATATTTAGTATAGTCAAGTAGTATTAAATCATTATGCAAATCGTGGAAGAAAATACTTCAGCAGATAAATATATTACATAAAAATGCAAATAGAGCGAAATAAATCTTTAAATAAGCAAAAGAATGTTATAAGTAGTATTTTTCAAAGTTAATTTATTACGATTAAAATATCAGCAGGTGCGTTGATACCTGATTCTTAGGTTCAATAGTGCACCAATAAATACTAATCTGATTTAAATATGTTTAAATTAAACCTTTTTAAACGAATAAAGCATTTCAATATAGTAACTCATTTGTAGTTTTAGTAACGGGTCTCATTGTCAATAAATTTTGCAAGGGATTAGAGTATTTTAAACTGTTGTCGATAATTTAAGCAAATGAGGCCCGTAAGTATTACGTAACCGCTGAAGGGGGTGGGGGAGGTCTTTGATTTGCTTATTTTTGATGACATAGGGGATGGGGGTCTGGGTGGTGATTATGTCAGCAATATCTATTTATTTAAAAGCATTACTGACTTTTACTGACCAGAGGGAGGGTACGATCTGAAATTGCTAAAATTCTGCTATTAACTATAACCGGAATGAATATATGTAGCCCTGATTACACTTGCAACTTTAAAAAGGGTTAAATGATCTTATAATTGGCGTGAAAGGTGGACGAATTGATCCTTTTTTACTCGTAGCACAAAAAGACGATGGCAATGTGTTATGGTTAAGTATAACATAACCCAGAAACAAAGATTAGGACCGTAACATTTACAAACCAACGATAAATATTGCTGTGATACTAACCTGCAAGCATATTGCCTGCTGGATTTACACTGGTTAATCCCGAAACGCAACAGATTTAAAAAGTGTTATTGTAATGGATTTATCACTGTGTGCATGATATTTGTGACCCAGTCTAATACACATTTCTACCACCCGCTATGTTTTTGGTTGCATATCACCTAAAAACATTCAGATATGAAAAATCCAGTGTGGCATATTTGCAAGGAATTAAATGAAGCGTTTCGGAAAGGTGCAAGGTCTTGTATGTCTTCAGGCAGTGGCTTATATTTGATTAATTACTCGGGGTGTTGATACAAGCATTCACCTATTCTGGTAGATATATGGATTCCTAATTTACCGTATGGAGTGCTTTTGTTCCAAATTGTGCATGACCTTTGACGTGGATTTTAATAATAGATAACCAGATAGCTTCCATACAAACCTATTGCCTCAGAAAAGTGGGCTTTTTTATTATTGGATACAAATGAATTAGATTAAAGTGACCCTCCATTTTAACACATTTTACTAAAACAACTTCGCTGTGTATATAGGAAAATTTATTATTTCCTTTTAAAAAGGAAAACAAGTAGATTGTAACCGCGTGCTCTGAATTCGGATACAGTATTTTATTACCATCGCCGCATCCATACTAATTTAATCAATGCAGCCCACACACCTATGTAGTCTCGGATCCAGCATGCATACATTTTATGATATCATTTTTAAAATGTAGTATTTCTAGGCAACCACCATTTCCTCAAAGTTTTATACCCGATACCTTGATGTAAATACTTTGGTTTATTTACTATTTTGTAATATCATTATTTCTTTTAAAATAATTTTATTTTTAATATAGACTGTTAAATCGTTGGATTTATAAGTAAAAAGTTAATTACCTTAGCTGATTGATTTTAAAATAGGGTGAAGTGGTAAAATTGTACGGGCAAAGCTGTCTCAAAATAAGGGAAAATATTTTTTTGATTTTCATTGTTTAGATTGAAAAGACAGATGGCGTTAAAACTGATTACGGATGAGATGAAAAATAACAAACATTTACAGCTAACAATTTAGTATGAAAAAGGGGCGTATAGATGACGTTTAAAAGAAATCCATTATTTAATTAACTTTATGATATTCAGCATCTTTTTAACCTTAACCCACCTAAGTAGCGCGGGCCAACATGTTTTCCTTTTCCACTCTCCCCCTCAGATGTCAACTCAATATTCACAACTTTTATACATATATCATTTTACGCACAATTCATCCACAATTTTTTCGGCTTTCCTCTACTGTTATATCCGTCCACCACATACATAAAACTTTTCTAGCTATATAACTTTCATTTCTCATCATTCAGATAGTGACGGTATATACAATTTATTTTACTTCCTACCGTTCTATTAGATATTTCATATCAAAAACGATTATAAATGAATAAATACTTTATACACAAGAGATAATCTTAGAATCGAACTCAACTGACTCTATGAGATCCTGAGAAACTAAGTGCATGTCTAAAAACGATTTACGATCTAGAATACGAAATAGAATTTCGGTATAATTGGACGATCTCATTAAAATACCTATACTTTCGAATTGATTCATTGCATATCAACATTTCGAATAGATATACTCCGAATACTTATTTGAATAACTAAATGTTGTGTAACTAACTAGCTATCTAATAACACGGGGATAAATTTCCTTTACAGACATACGTTAATTATATGGTCTGTTCAATATAATCTTTTGAGATATTGAAGTGTGAGCTGGGATACGGAATAACTCGCCCAATATTAATCTTATCTATACTAATATTATAAAGAGGTAAAGTTTGTGAGGTTGTAGGGGGTAATATTGGATGTAATAAACCGATTTTGAAATATATTTTACCAATAGAAAGCCACATTATTTGTGAGTGTCATAGGTTATATACTAACCCGAAAAATTAAAAGATTTCTTGTGGTAGTCGGATTTGCAAAGTAAGTCAAAGAAAAAACGGTCGAACGAAAACATTTCTTACGAACACTGCTTTAACGATGAGAGATATATGATTGAGTTCAGGAGAAAAGTTGTAGTTTAATAATACCTATTACCGCCCAACGAAGTGGGCACGGGTCAGCTAGTTTGATATAGTTCAAAGTAAACACAAAAATCTTAAATCAACTCAGTAGTAATCATTTTATATATTGGTCTATATAATATTTTAGTCTTTAAATATTTTCTTGTATCATCTTAATATAGGATAATTGATTGGCAAAAACAAATAAACACTATGGTTTCAATAGACCAACAACATACTAAAGGGCATAATAGCTACTGCTCATATTGAAATCCGATATATGTAAACAGAATAAGGATTTCGAAACGCAAAAGCAATAAAAGCTTACTTAATGATTGTAAGTTTCCATATAAAACAATAATAAATATAAAATAGTTCTAGTATCTCGTTTTATTGAATATGATTTGTATTTCATTTTGATTTCGTCCAGTTGGATCGCGAAAAGCATACAATATTGTAACATCAGCCATTGAGGTGCGTTCAAGCGTTTCGCATTGGAAGACCTAGGATCTGAACCCAAGTGAGTCAACCCGCCAGGAATTTTTCGGAATCCGTGTATCTACATTTATTCAAAGGATTGTAATCAATAACGCTCTACCGTTACATGAAAAGGAAAACCTAGTGTAGCTTTTTTTCATAATAATAGCCTAGGTGGCAAAGGAAAATCAACTTATCTACGTCATGAAATACACATCTGTACAAATACAGTCTATATATATAATCAAAATGTAAATCTAACCTGTTAGTACTTTTTAGATTTTTATAAACAAAATGGTTGGAGGTGTCTTGGAATAAGTACTGAAATACATTTCACTATTATTAGAAATGCCTGTCCGTCTATCTATCTAGTAAGTGTGAATGTGAATACACAATTTTTTTTCATCTTTATTTTACAAATTATTGACTTCTAAAGAATAGTCATATTTGAAATTCAGTTGATTTAATAAAATATTAAACGCCGTGATTTATATAGAAAATTAATTGTTTTTTTTTTAAATATAAAATGAAATTTGAAGAAATATAGAATTTTTTGAATGTACAAAACTGTTAGTGTAATTTTCTAAACGAAATTTTTGCAAGTTGGCCGAACTTTTTATAATTATTTTTTATATCAAAACGTAGTTTATGATACACATAAAATATACTAGAACTTTCAAAATGAGAACTATATTGATTAAGGAGATAGATCCATTAATGTGTAAAAATGTCGCACTGATGCCTGGCGCTTGCGTAAGTAGGTTTAGTAGCCAGATATCATATTAAAATACCTTGATATTAACATGTATCATCCTGTTTAGACGTATGTAATTTATAACAATAATTTATAGTTAGGTGTTATTGAAAGAAATAAGTATACATCTGACTAAAAATATTAGTAGCGAGTATAAATTAACTAAAATTTGGTGACAATGAAAGGCAATTAGTAGCGTTATTATGTAGTTGCGCGAAGAATTACTTCTATATTAATTTAAATCATATACCAGAAAAAGATAGAAGTATAGCAGCTAGCCCTTTCATATTTTTCGTCATTTCAATAAAATCAAAAAAAATCCAAAAAAATATCCCAGAATTCCCGGGCATCTGGCAAACTAAGCCGGAACGTACCTGTGGATATTTCGTTATATTAATTTGTTAATAAATTATTTATCATGTCGTGTTTACGACAACTGTTAAAAATTCATGTTTGCATAAATTTTTACGATGCGATTTTTATCGTTTTTACAACGCTGTAAATTGCATTGCATCAAAATAACTCGTTAACACTGAACAATCAAAAGACAATAAATTCTTTTGTCGTACTAATTTACATCAACTAAGTCCGTGTGGGAGTCAAATGTCGATCGTGTTGCCTCGAATTAACAGATAAAGGCTTTTTTATTACCTTTTATGTATGCAGTAATTAAATTGATATTTAATTATTGTCCGAATATTAATATTCAAGAGTGACTTTTAAAAAATATTTATGTTTTTATTAATTCAAGAATAACAATGATATGCAAATAATAGTTTATCTGAATATCTTTATATATAAACATTCAGTGTCATGCTGTTTGTCCACAATGAACTCAGAAACCACTCAACCGATCTTAATGAAAGTTAGCATTTATTTATAATTTGGTCCTACTTGAGAGACTAGGTAAATTATATTTCAATTAATGGCCTCAATATTTTATAAATACAGATTAAATGATTGTGAATGTTGATTATTGTAAGTGTCATCAGTCTCGAACAGATGGCGCTTTTTAATTAGTTTTGTAGGTGGTAGAGCCACGCTGAAACTATTACTGTTTCTGGTTTTAGCATAAATGGGTCGGCTCGCCCGGGGTAGTACCACCCTCTCACAGAAAACCGACGTGAAGTAACAGTGCTTGCATTGTTGCGTTTCGTTCGGTCAGTGAGAGCGCCGGACACCCACCTCCCCTCCCCTTCCACTTTCCCCTCCCCTTCCTCCCCCCCTCCCTACACAGGCTGGCAACGCACTTGCGACTCCCCTGGTGTTGCAAGTGTCTATGGACGGTGGTGATCACTTACATCAGGTGACCCACTTGTTCGTTTGCCTTCTATGATATAAAAAAAAAAAAAAGTTTGTTGACGGAAAACTATACATCCCGACTGTTATAAATATTTCATAGATGACACCACGTTTTAATATTGAATTTATTTTTCAACTCCAGTTTATTTGGTAATGCACGTGCTCTGTTAATCTGTTTACTACGTAACCTCGCTTTTTCTGTATTAAGATTTTAGGCAGACTCATTACCCCATAATACAAAATAGTTTATGATAATTTTAATTTAACTTGTAATAACTGAGCGACAGCAACGCATGGCTGAGTCAGCTAGTAGTTTTGTAAATATGAGGACGAATTAATTAATATTTTTAAGAAAATTAAATAGTTACAGATAACATTATACATGATTATTTAAAATAGATAGTTTATAAGTTTTAGCTTTTGACCACAATCTCAAATGATCTTAATCATTTAAGAAGATGATGTGATTTAAAATGATAAACATATTACGTTTAACGAGGACTGACTCTCAAGTGCAGCTGCTAGAAGTCCCGTAGTATAATTACTTAACTATATATTCACTCATTTTTGTGTACTACAAGACCCAGGCAGACATTTATAACTACTTAATACATAATACACACAGGCCTTTTTTTTTCACTCCTGTTTTCGGGCACACAAATTTTCGAAAGTTGTAAGGCCGTAATTTTTTGTATCTCAAAAGTGGTGAATAATAGTGAGATGCTGTTGTAAAATTTTCCGAACGAAAATTACAAGATATTCATAGTTTTAGTTTGATTTCCATACGTTGGAAACAGTTTTATTCATTTTACTCTTAAACTATAAGTCCAATCTAAAAAGTTAATTTATCTATTTCTATGGCATTTCATTAGAAAAATCGAATAGTGTAGATTTTTTTGTTAAATTAGGACTTTAATATTTTTAGTGGCCAACGTTCGACCTCTAGCACATAGACAAAAAACTGTGCGACGCTGTAACTATTCGGAAATATAGATTACATTTTGTGTTTAGATAACTATGCCCTTTAAAAAAAATACAAAAATCTTTTAAAGGTTACGAAGACTGATTTTTTTTTCAAACTCTTATTTTTTTCAGTTTTTATTGCAATTTCTTGATATTTTCGAAATTCCCTTAATGGCACTGCCTACCCCCGAGTGCCCTCACAAAAGAAGCCGAAGCACACAAATACATATTTTACGTTTAACGCGTAACGAAAATGTTTCCCTACCGTACCATAAGAAATTGCGTTTGAAAAATATGACGTACAAAGTATATACCCGGAAACAAAAATAGTATAAACATTTTTTTTTATATGCCCGAGTACAATGAATTTCTTCGGGCGCAAAAATCATTTTTCACAAACACTTAAACTTCACCATATTCATTAATAAGTATTTACGCAGCATCTGTCCTTACGTGACACTTCTACAATAAACAATGGTTGTGCAAACTCTGTTATACATAACTATATAGAATAAATTCGACTTTATATCGATATAAGATAAAGTGTAAATTACAACGTCAAGTGGTTATTTATCGCGGCGTGTGTGGCAGTTCTTAATGTTAGGCCGGTAGCTACTATTGATAAATGATACGATTTGACACGCTTAGTCTGTTTGCTTGGGAATTTGGCTGATTAAATTCGTAACATTTCGTATTTTTAATTTTTTTTTACTATCTATACTTATAATTTTTATATCCAATTATTTTGTTAATTTGTTTCTTGTTATACGGTATGATCGTTTTAAGCCTCGATTTTTTTATGTGTTAAATGTTACTACGCGCAAACTATCTCCACACTAATAATTATCAGAATTTTGGTATATTCATATAATAAAAAAAGCTGGTGTTAACAAGCGATGAGGGACAGTACTCGATTTTTCTACTGCAAAAGCAGTAAATCTAAGTGAACAATCAATTTTCAAAAACCGATTTCAATTACATGTCATAAGTTTTATATCTGATAAAGTTTCACTCCAAATAAAATACTATTGTAAGATTTATCAAGTAATTCATAAATAAAATATATCATAAATGAAGTATATCATTTTATTTGAAGAGTTACAAAAAAATAGATGTCCTTTGAAAAATAAAGCCTTAACTATATACATAACAAATCTTTCAATATATTTCTGATTCTTATTTTGAATACCAATATCTATAAATATTTAATATATAACGATGTTTCGAAATAAACTCTTCGATGTTATGAATCGATAAATCGAATAGTATTCTGTGTTAAATAACGTATTAAATAACCGATCAATATTTTTTATTCATTTATTTTATTGTAGGTATGTATCAATCATACTATCTAAGAAATTGCAAAATAACAAACATAGAATTCGCTAAAAACGAATCTCTCTAGACATAGGCATATAAAAGAACATTATATATAAGAACAGTATAGTAGAGTTTACAGCGCAATAGAGCGTAGCTTCGGCAAATATAAATATAGCTATAACTGTTATCATCATCATCAACCTGTAAGAGACCCATGGTAAGGCCATAGGCTTCTTCCTAAAGGAAAGTGTGGGCATAATCACCTCGGTAACCCACTTATCGTATACGTATCGGCTATATTTCCCCACATAAGGTAGGTCTGCAAGAACATCTCTCTAGTTCCGGTCTCCTGTTCTTCGATATTTTCGCTCACTATCAGCCAATAGTGTTACCAACTTAAATTACTAAATGTATGCGAAAACCAAACAGATTCGTCGGTACATGCCGGGGTTCGAACTTGTGTACATTTGATTGATATTCCACCGCTCAAACCACTCAACCACCACGGCACTATAACTGTTACAAAGCTACTTTACTATAGTTAAGTACGAATGACATTAATTACTAAGATTTATAACATCTCTATCGTTTAAAAATAACATTAGCTAAAATATTCGATGTTGAAAAAAAGTTTGTTCTTATTAACATGTGGTATTTAATCCTTTATACTACACTAAATTATATTATTTAAAATGACACATAAAACATACTTTTACGATTGCACGACGAGAGTAGTTGAAAAACAATTCAGACCATCAAGCTGTGACCTAAAATAAAACTGAATATGCAACGGATTAGGTGCTCGTAAAATCTGTCGAGTTGTGTTACGGCAGGCTTTTAAATGGTTTTACGTCACACCGTAGTGTAATAGATACGATTATACAAATGCGATGCTTGTGCTCGTTCAATTTATGTGTAGTTTTTACATAAAATAACACATAAATGGAACGGGACGTAATTGAAAACATCGTAGCGGACCAAATACATTTTCTGTTAAAGTTTACGCTGAGAGATCGAAAGGGTGTAATGTAGTAATAATAAAAGTTATCTTTACTCAATACGGTGGCAGTTGGTTTTTAAAATAATTTTGAAATTTCGTTCTTTACGCGTTTCGAATTGAATTATAGTAACTAAAGACTTTATATTATATAGCTGTGCTCCCGACTTCCTCCGCGCGGAACCTTATGTACAAAACAGTGATTAATAAAATCATCTGAATGTATTAAGTCCATTTACTTATCTACTTTTCTCTAGTATTTACGCCGCGTCGTCACTAAAATAACAATAACTATTGATAGATCGAACCGATTTTAATGAAACACAGACTAAGTCATTCTCGAAGATGTGGTCTATAATTTTCTTGGTTTTATTGTGAACCCAGTGATACAGCAGTGATGCGTGTTCATACAAACAGACAGACAGACATTTCTAAAAATGATTGAAATGTGTTTAATTACTTATTCCTAGACACCTGCAACAATTTTTTTCATGAAAATCGAAAAAAGTACAGACACGTTACATTTACATTCTTATTATATGTATAGATATAGGTAATCATAGCTAAACATAATGAAAACTTAATCAATTTTTGTTTTGACCTTCCTTCCCTTGAGTTATAATTTGAACCGATAGTAGTGTAGATAGTATTTTTGCTTATTATAGCTGCTTTCTAAGTATGTAGCAAGCGATAACAGCTTAGTTGACTGCGTGTTCGAAAACCGCGTTGATGGACGTAAGGTCGAAACCTAAGAACTAAGTTAGAGCTTTCTATGAAGGAAAACATAGTAATGGAACCACAGCATGTCGTTACGGCTTTTTGTAGGCATCAAAAATGTATATACCAATATATAAAAACCAAGCGATGAGGACATAGTTAGTAACTAATTTGGACACTGAAACAATGGACATAGATTCGAATTCTAGCAACTGAAACAAGCTTTCATTGAAGGAAAGCGTCGTGATGAAATCATAGCATTGCGATAGGATTTTTACTAAGTCCGTGTGGCTGGCTACAACTCACAAGTTGAAAAGCTGTCGCCAAGCACCTGTTGGTGTATTCCGGCGGCTGCATTTGAGAGCCAGCCCCCTTTACGTTTAACGGGTTTAGCATCTTAGACCGCATTGTCATTTAATATTAGATGAGTTTGTGGTCAAACGCTCAAATCTACAACGTATAGAACAAAAAAAAAATAACACATACTTTGAATAGCTAAAAATCTTAATAAACAAAATATTATTTATAAAAACGGCAATTTATTTTAACGTGATATTTTGGTAAATTTTAACTTGAAAATAATTTTTTTGACGACTTAATAACCTACATTTTGCTAACAACCAAAATAATGTAAATAAACGCATAAACAGCTTGTGATATTTGATTTTTTTATATTAATTTTACTATTCAACGATACTGTATAAATATGAATGATGATGAAGTTTGTAAGGGTTTTCGTTTTATTATCTGATACATTTTAAATACTATTGGAAGTAATTAAACAAACCAACTGACATAATAAAGTGTGTTAGATAATAATCTCGAATGATGTAAAGCGACGTTCCGATCGAATGTCTTAACTTGGTATGTTTGAAATGGGAACTGGCTGATATTGCCACTAGACTAGTTGTCGGCAAACGTGTCATCCAAAAGAGCCGAATATAAATACTAAAATGAAGTTTATTCAAAGAGCCTTTTTTTAGCTTTACTTTAGTAGACATATTTTTATGGAAATAATTAGGATTACAAGTACACGATCGAGCTTGCCTTGTATATTTTGTGTATATTTTGCGAGCGGCTACCTGTGCTATTGTTGCTTAAAAATGTGCCTCTTTTCTGTAGCCTAACGTTTAAAATACAACTAGTCTCTTACCTGTGTGCGCTAAACATTTTTTGGAAAAGTCACAATGAACGAGTGAAAGCCGCCGTTTATCTACTACCGCACTAGACCATAGTGCTTAGTGCTTGAAATGTTTTCAATTTTACAGAGTTATTAGGCGTTATAGTTTAATGATACTCATTTTAGACACAATTTCAGTGTACAATCTTTTATTTACATAAAAAAGTATTATCCCTGAGGTATAGACTACATCTGCATTGACGCGAGCAAAACTAGATTGTTATAAAGCAATTTAATACCAAACTTAATCATAGCTTCATAGATATTTGGCACCCAAAGACAAAACTGACAATAACGTTCATCAGTCAAAATCACTATATGTAAGAATCGAATCTGCGACCCTTTAGCTCAATAGTTGAATATTACCATGGCATTACGAGCCTCGCAAAATTATAACTTTATGAACCATATAGTATGAATATATAGGTATGACGTCATTGTTTGACAACTCTTTAGAAACATATGGGATTGAATAGGGCATATGTATATTATTAGTTTGAACGCAGTTCAGTCGAAGGTATAAAATATGGTAGTAAAATTAACTGCGAGTTTTATGTTTGTGAACGAAATGGGTGACAACACTAAATCGCGATGTCTGTCGCTGTGACAAGTCATAAGATGAAGCGTTTTGCGAATATATTTAGATATTTTCTTTTACACCATACTGATAATTTTTACTATTGTGCAATATTCTATTTTTCAATTTTTTTAAACTATGATTTTAATATGACCTTTCATAGCATAACAATGGTGAACCCTATTGGTATTTTTGAAATATTAATTTTACAAGCAGTGGCATAGTAAGACGTCAAGGGAGCCAGTATTAACATATATAGTGGGAGAGGTTGGTATATCTGAATTATATCATATTTTCCATGACACATAACGCAAGAACCTCTCTTGGTATAGTGAACAATGCTTGAGTTGAAATTGTTTCTCTTTAAAACATTCAGAACATTTACAAAGGATTGCACCGACAACACAATATTTTAGATACAGTCCGCCTCTGGTGAGAATCCTTTCGCACCCTGTTAAATAATTCCATTTGGTATAGATGTATATGAAATTAAGGGTATCATTTTACAAACTTTTGCTTACAAACGTTAAGACCACTGACGCTTGGGGTTTCCTTATCATTGATACAACTTATACTGCGGTAACCTCATACTTCCCTACGTTCAATTCTTATACATTATACCACACAATGCCGTGGGTGGTTACGAGCAATACGAATAATATTCACCATAACTATCCCCGTAAGAATTGAGACATGGTTACACTTACTGACAACTATCGACTATCAAATATATATACAAAATACATGGCTGTAAGTTGCAGTATCGAGTATTTAGATGTACAAAATTTACTACAACATATTTTGTCAAAATTCAGTAAGGAAAATAAAAACTTATTTCCGTTACCATTTTAATACACTACTACACATTATATCCAAGACTCTTGGACTACTCATCATAAAAGTTGTCATATCTAAATGATTTTAATACAGATTTTTGCGATATTTATTTCACTATAACCAGTCACAAACTGGCGCTGTAATATATCAACTTCTATGGTATTCAATTGCTAATTATTAAAATGAGTATGTAGAGTAAATATTTGAATATGGAGAATATACGTTTTGGTATAATTCAACTAGGTATATGATCTAATAGCAAAAAAAAACACGTGTCAAGCTGCCAGGATATACATTCTTCTATACATATAATATGAATGTAAATCTAACGTGTCTGTCGTTATTAGATTTTTATGAAAAATTTATTGCCGGTATCATGAATATACGTAATACTTATTAAGTATATAAGGTATATAAGTAATAAAATACATTTCAATCATTTTTAGAAATGCCTATCTATTTATTTGCTTTTACACGCATCACTGCTAAAGTTCACGATAAAACCTCACCAAGAAAATCATTAAGCATATCCTCGAGTAACATTTAGTTATAGTCTGATTAAAATCAGTTGACTCTATCAAAATTTATTATAATTTTAATAACGACACGACTTAAGTACGAGAGAAAAGTAGATAAGTAAATGGACTTAGTACATTCAGATGATGTTATTAGTCACTGTTTTATTACATTAGGTACTACGCGGACAGAGTCGCGGGATCAGCTAGTTTTAAATAAAATGATGGTTTTCAGAAAACAACCTGTATTAATGATAAAGGTCCGAATAAAGAGTGAATAAATATTTAAAAAAGGCCGTTCCGCAATTAAACGTTAGCGATACAGAGAATATATTCGGAAATTATTCAAACCGTCAAGCGCTGTCGTTCGATTCGGGCGTAAAGTGATGAATTGCCAATAATTGTATCTTCGTACGGTTTTGGATGAAAAATCGCACGGTCACCTCGAGCCGGCCATTTTGGTGTTCGGTTAGCGCGCATGATTCATATTCACTGCACCGTTTTGTTATTACTCCGATAATTAAGAGTTTAGGTAATTGTTTGCTCATCAATTTATTCATATATTTTTGCTATAAAAATGACATATTTTAAAAGGAAGTCCTAATTCGATTTCATATTTAACTGGCGATCGTTAGTGATTTCGTCTACTTTAAAATAGATGCAATGTAAAACATAATACAAATTAAATGCACTCTAGTGTCATCTAGTCGCCAGTTATAGTAAAGCGTATTAATTTATTTATTAAAAAAAAACTCAGGCGTGCAAAATGTTAATATCAAATGTGGACTTCGTTGAAATTGAAACAATACTATCTAATGTCTGTATTTTCGAGATTTTTGTGAAAAAAAATATTGCAATTGACTAAGGATAATCAATAAAATACAATACGTACATAATTGAATCAATTATAGGAATATCTGTTTGTTTGTTTTGTACAGACATCATATCTAAAGTACAACGTTATGAAAAAACTTCATCGTAAAGCATATTCTCAAGTAGCATTTAGTCTTTGTTTTGTTAAAATTAGTTCACTGTATCAAAAGTTAATGTAATTTGAATGACGGCGCGAGTTAAGTACGAGTGATAAGTAGGTAAATGTTGGTAGGTCTCATCCAAAAAACAGGGTATTTTATAAAAAGATAAAGGTCTATCGTTGGTTGAAAAACTACAGAGCAGATAATGTTGTTATCTAAAAAAATATATTCACTATATCTCAAAACGATGCTGGCGGAGTCGCGGGTATCAGATAGTATATTATAAAATAAGTTCTTATATACCACAAAATTATTATCAGATATATTAATACTAACGAAAGCCCTTAAGATGACTATATATTTGCCAAAATCACCGTATCAAAGGCAATTCACGCTCGTGTCGCAGTCTTTTTGGAAATCCTCTTTTAAATCAAATGTCCAATTATAAAATATCAGTATAACAATTAATCATCAAATCGAACGTTTTTGGTTTATTCTAGATAATCATTTGAGTATAAAAGTGATCAATTATGTGGCCAAATATAATAGATATTATAATGGTAGGTAATTAGTGACCGATTATCAATTCCTGGAAAATAATATTAAAATGTCGTAGCAAATATTTTATTCATAATAATCTTAAACTAATATCCTGGAATACGTTATTTTAATATTGTTTAAGGAAAAATTTAGATGCATAAATAAAGATATTCCCCGAATGTGTTTTTCTATACTTGACTAAAACACTATAATTGGCCCAGAATCTTACCTGATTTAAATAGCAATATGGCCCAAAATTGTAACATGCTAAAAATAGAGGAGAATCGGCTCTCAAGTACAACTGGAGAAACACACATATATTTGCATGGTGACAGATTTGTTTTAACTGAGAGTGGACTAATGTTAAATTCATACTAATTTTACATAATACGTCAGACAGGATTCCGACTATAATAACTATCCTATTTTTTTAACCACAGCATGAAGTATTTTTATATAAAATTGAGGCTTTTACTCGCATGCACACATACAGTTATAAAATAGACACAAACATTGTGAGAGAGAAAGTCACATGGAAGCATAACCAGATAATTGCTACCATAAACTTCATTCAAAAACATTGAATTCTCTAATTACTGATTTACACCGCATAGCGCTCACACGTGAATATCAAGTAGTTGGCAAATAAAAACAACGTATGAAAAAAAAATCGTATTTCTACCGTAACATCGATATGGCCGATAATTGTTCATAAAAGCACCCGAAAACATTGAGTCAGGTGCCAATACAAGCCGTTGTAGAATGCAGGTGGTCAATTCGTATCGGAATAATGAATCGATTTTAATTTAACCGCGCTGTTGCATTTTGTATTTTTTTTAATACTAATTACATATATTTATTACTATATATATACTACAGTAATATATACTTATTACGTAATCATTTTTATTCGACTCCTCATCTCCGTATCTTGTATGAGGATATTCAATTATTATAATAAACGAGAAACCGTCTGCAACTTCTTCAGGATCAGAATTTTAACTATAGGTGACAGCCTAGCTAGTTAGGCGAGTTTTAATAAAAATGTCTACCACGGCCTTACAGCCTCATGCGATGTTTTCTTTCACCGAGACCTCTGATTCCTTTAAACATTAAATAGATCGATACAATGAGTTTATCACTGAGCTGATATCGATACAAAAGCACATGGGAGTATATATGTAGATGAGAAAATGAATTCATACATTTGTTCTGATAACTCTTTTTTATACTTCATGGGTGGGTTTGTAATACAAAAAGTTAAATACGTATTGAATACTTGTTTTAAAAAAGTTTACATACTTACGCATTAAATGCACCGCGCTCGCCGAACGTTCGACATCTTGTACTTTTATCTCTGTTTGGTTAGATTAGGTTAGACTTGCGAAAAAAGATAACACGATCTTGCCGCGGCAGCCGTCGACTAGCGCGGTGCATTTAATACGTAAGTATTCAAACTTTTTTAATGCAAGTTTTCAATACGTATTTAACATTTTTATAATAAGACGGCATAGGTTTTAGCCTTTGAGCACAATCTTATTTGATATTAAATGACGGTGTGGTCTGGGATGGTAAACACTAAAGCTAAACAGAAAAATCCTTACTACCATGCTATTGGTTCATCATAATTTCCTTCGCCGATAGCTCCGACCTATTAGCAAGGATTAGCACTTATATTGTTCGACGCGGTGCCGGAGCACCCTTTCAACTGAGCCTAACTGTTCAATATCCAAACTCCAATATATCCGATCTTCCAAAATCAATAAAATACTTCAGACAGCGTAGAGCAGCTCCGTGGATATTGGCTAAATCCAATAAGCATTTATAAAGGTTACAGATATTTTATTTTTATTTGTGGTGTTCTTAATCCATTCGGTTACGATAGCAAAACCCATTTAACTCTATACGAGTCTTATGAATGAAAACTTTTCAAACGAAAGCTATAGGCGCGTGGAAACATGATTTCTCTTAAGGCAATAAAACGCGGCACTACGGTTTATGTTTGGCGAGCGCAAATTGCGTATCGGCAAATTTACTGAACCGCCCGTCTGTTGCTCAGAACTCGGCCCGTTATGTTGGGACTGTTGGCTTTTCACACAAACTCGGGCTTTCGAACAAACTTCGTAGAGGTACAGACGAGCGATTTAAAGGATATAACGCTATTTTTTTTAGATAAATTTTAATGATATGAGATATTTATAGGCGCGCCTAGCGAATAAAATGGACTGGTCTGCCGTCACAGAAAACGTAATGACGCTCTCTAATGCCGTCATACCTCTACGCTACTGCTGTCGACTTTCTTGTGTATGTACGCTTTACTATGCAATTCGTTGCATCTTTATATGTGCTGCATACTAATTCTATCCGATCATAATGTACTTAACACGTATTATAGTTATAAATTCTAATGTTAACCTAAATGTATCGCATCTGCCGCACATCCCATGACGTCAAATTTTTTTATTTCTGCATACATATTCAAATACAAGGCAATGTGCTAACTGACATGACAGTATGTGTTGAACATTGAATTCTTAAATGAAATTTTGTTATCTCAGATGTAAATAATATACCAGTAACATTTCTACGAAAAACTTCTTTCACGTATGATTTGCATAATGTGGTTTAAATATTCGCTCTTGAACCAATTTTCTTAAAAGATTCAATAAGGGCTCATACAATGCAATTAATTTATATTTTGTCTTGCCTTTTTTACACGTTATAGGTTTTAGTATTACACCATTATGTCAGTTTATACTGATAACGTTCAAGTTGAAATTCAAGAATTCATAAGAAGTGGTTTCTTGAAATTATTTCTTAATGGAAATGTAAAGTTTTTTTGGGAAATAACATTTATATAAATTATTGAATAAAAAGTAATATATAAACAAAATTACTTAAAAAAAGTGTAGACATTTTATAGAATATTTTAAAACTACATTAAGAACAAATAGACCGCCCGTATGTAACGAAAAATTTAAATAAAGAACACGCCTCAGCAAACACAGCTTATTGCTGTTCTCCCATCTCTATATTTACGTTGAAGGCGGCAATAGTCCATTATATTTAGAACCCTCATAACATTATTATTGCTATATTTGCAGAGAAGTAGTAATTAAAATGGAGATAACTTCAACCTTCATAATTCCTTTATTTCGAATAGCCTTTACGATTTTCGCTGTATCCTCTTAATGTTGGTTTCTAAATTGTGAAGCGCATTTGCTTATTTTACTGTTGATAATTATAGTTTAATTATTTTTTCAGTATAGATAGCTTTTTCTGACGTTCACCCGAATTATATTACACTGATGGTATATAGTTTTTTTTGGTTTATGTCAAATTTTCTATGAAACAAAAGCGTGAAGTAATGCCGTTTGTGAAATATTCTATTTTAATCTTTAATTGTATTAATAATTGATCTGATAATATTAATAATATAAATCCAAAAAGTGTTTTTTTTTCTATTTTTGATTCCGGTAATATGTAAAATAATCAGTGACTTTTCCAAATTTATATTTGTATTTTACAAACAAACAGATTCTGCACGAGGTTTCGCTCGCATTAATGTACATTTGGCCTACCATTTAAGCCGTGAAAGTGTAACAAACAAACAAATTCATTTTGCAATTATAATATTAGGTAGAACTAGTTAGGATTTATTATGAAAGCTTTTATGCTATAAAACATCAGACTACTTCGCTTGGAAGTTGAGCAATTATAATATAAATTTAAGGATGGAAAGTGTACTAAATAAGAGTGAAGCGAGAACTGAGCTGTATCGATCAAGGCCGAACTGGAATATCTATACCATATACTATATTTTGCGGGTAATTTGATAGACCATATATAAAATTTATTTAAGCTTACCTAACCCAGTTGACAGTGATTACATTTGTAAAGAATTAAAATCGAGTGACTCCTCTTCGCACTGCTTGTATTAGATAAAATTATTCATTTTTACCGTTGACGCATTACACGTCCGATAAAAAATGGTTGCATAAATAACAAAAATATTGAATACTGAACCGACAACACTATTTATAAACTTTTTATCTAACTTAGACGAAATAAAACAAATGTTCCTACATCCTGAGAGCACCAATTAAGTCAAAAGTTAGAACTTGCGATGAAAACTTGAAATACCGCTGTTCTCTCGAGTTCCTTTCGATGTTATAGGTGTGGCATTGATCATTATATTTATATATATAAAATTATTATGCTAGGATAGCACTTTCTACGAGTATACGTTGACCTCGTGTGACCTCCCATAGGTCAAGTTAAGTTGGACATTAGAAATGAGATCGTAAGCACGTAATTGTTTAACGTGTTATTATTTACCCGAGTTCCAAATTTAAATTAGTGCCGTTCTATGGTACTTTTCAATTCGGAATTCGAAGTTCAAATATAAAGTTAACGGTTTCGACGTCAGATTTGGTCATCGGAAATAGTACTGGCATGCCGGAATAAAGTCATACGTGAATAGAAATCTTCTGGAGTTTTTGGCGGGATCTTGGAATGTCATGTAGTGGATTTTATATTTTACTAGGTGTGCCCGTGATTTCGCCCGCGTGAAGGCTAATGTAAAAAAATACAGTGAATAATAAAATCATGTGAATATATTAAGTCCATTTACTTATCTACTATTCTCTCGCACTTAAGTAGCTTCGACATTAAAACTACAATAACTTTTGATAGAGCGAACCGATTTTAATGAGACTAAAATTATATGTTACTCGAGGATACGCTTTTTGATTTTCTTGGTTGTATCGTAAACGCAATACTTTAGCAGTGATGCGTGTTTAAACAAACATACAGACAGACAGACAGTAATTTCCAAAAAATATTGAAATATATATTAATACTTATTCCAAGACACCTGCAACAATTTTTTTTTTATAAAAAACTAAAAAATACAGACACGTTAGATTTACATTTTGCATGTTACTTCGTTGGGCAGTAAACATTTATAAAAAAACTTCTTTTTGTGACTTAAATATAAAAGTTAGACATATGCTATCGCTGACTTTTTTGCAGGTATTATCAAGCACTACAACTTTTCTCTGAAACTCAATCATATATCTCTCATTGTAAATCTTTATGATATTATTAACTAGCCGGCCCGGCAGACGTTGTCTCACCCTGATTATAAAAAAATCTTTGACAAATGATATACCAAAACCTTCCTCATGAATCTCTCTATCCACTGGTGAAACCCACATGAAAATCCTGAACAGTAGTTTTCGAGTTTATCGCGAACAGACAGACGGACAGAAGCGGTAGGGGACTTTGTTTTATACTATGTAATGATGATATAGATATAAATTTATGATTTTGTGTTATTGGGCTCTGTATTTTATAATATTGGTTGCGTTTTACGTAATTTAGTTTGGTCATTGTGCATCACTATAGGAAATAATATCACGAGGCATGGATTTTGACTTCCCACAAAAACTCCCTGGAAAGTTCTAACAAGACGGCCACCTTTTAGTTGGTTCATTCAAATGATAGCAAGAAACTTTATTATTACCTACTCGACAATGGCAGTAATAATCTACCAGAAGATTGGTTGCCAAAAATTTTTTATAAATAATAAAAATGTTCTGTGTCTTTTTAACGTATAACATTTGGACGCAGTAGGGACAAGAAGTAGTTCAAATCATTGTGGTAATGGTGGAGCTCCCGGTGCAGGTAAACATCGTGATGAAACCTTAGGATGGTGGTAGGGGTTATTTTAAACCCACCTTGCTAGCTACTTTCAGTTGAAAATCTGTCAACAGGCACCTATAGCCCTAAAGGCGTATTCCAGCATTAACGCTTGAGAAGCATCGGCCGAGAGCCTTAAATGTTCGCCTTAGTAGTACGGTGATGCTGGTAAGACCTTGCTAGGTCAATAGAGTAGTCAGTTCGAAAAAAAAAAAGCTTGAAAAGCAGTCTATTTCTAGGTTTATAGTGTTTACCATCTTAGACCACATCGACTTTTAACATTAGCTGTGATTGTGGCAAACACTAAAACCATTACGTTGACTGTTCAACGCCTTTGTTATATTTTTTGTAGTGATATTTATTTATTTACAATTGTGGATAATGCAAAATAAATAACAATAATAAGGAGTGCACTAGACTGAAAACCTTTATACCTAAACCACCGCTTTATCACATCTGTAGGAGCTTCTAAATGTAGGAGTCTGAACTAACTTCTGAACATTTTCCGTCGGGGTCACCAAATGTAGGAGCTTCGTTCTCACTACTATAAGATTCTAGACTGACACGGGCAGCGTAATAATAATACTCGGAATGCGTGAAAGAAATTGTTTATTAATATGACCATATAAGGTATTTATAGAGACACGCGATATTTCAATTGTTTGAATGACATTCTATTTACAATATATACAAAAGTTTCAGCCGGCCTGCCAAAGAGGATGACATACTCGGTAGCTACACATCGATACAACTTACCCTATTATTAATAATGAAAAAAAATAATTATGTAACATTAAATATTGATAAACATTTAATAAAGAAAAAAGTAGAATAAATGAAAAATTTTAAAATGAATTCATCAATAAAAACTAAAATCTATGGAAAAGAAAACAAGATGGCAAATATAATCAAGAATATTGAAATATAATTTATTGAATGTTGTTTAAAACTCATGGATGTAAAATGTATTTAATTGTCCTTTTGAATTTAAAAGCTTTGTGGTCAAATATGTCTAGTGAGATGTGCTTGGATGCGAGCTCATTGTATATTGATTAGTCTATAGATGTCTGTAATGCAGTAAGTGTAAATTATCAACAATAAGCTGAAAGAGAACAAATTACTATAAAAATTCAATTCGAATTCAAAACCATTTGAGTGTCATTAAACGTAACTGTTTATGGGACAAATAAAAGTTTCTCTCAAAAGGTTAACGCTAACTGTAAGCGGTCATCGTTAAGTTATAATTAAATTTATTAATTGACAGGTCTAATTAATTAATATTTGTATACGAATAAAGACATCCGACGATAGTTTTCTATTGCGAAATATCTGAAGCGTGTTATATAATTTAATTTCATTATAAGACAGGCCGAGATGAGTTAATAAACGTTTAATTTAGAATTGAATTTAACTGTATTGTTGTATATTGAATAGCGTTTTAAACGGATAAATTGATGACGCTTTGTATATTTTATGAATTACTTAATTAATTATATTTAATTGATTGCTGTCATTGAATCTTGGGAAATAGTTTCTTTTTGCGCTGTCACAAAATATATGGGTTTAAGGTTTGCCATCTTTGTCAAGAGTTTAGTGAATCTGGGATTTTATCTTCAGTTTAAGGTATATTAGCGAATCTAAAAAGAATTCTATAATTTCTAATAATATGTGAATCTCTACTAATATCACAAATCGGTAGTTTTTGGCGGGATCTTGGAAATTCGTGTAGTGGATTTTATATTTTATTCATAATTTGGAGTTATTATTCATTATTTGGTTCGATATTTCGTAATATTGTTGATGTTTTAACTCCCACAAACCTGCCACAAAAACTCCCTGGAAAATTGTAACAAGACGGCCACCATCTTGTTAGTTTATTGAAGTGATCGCAAAAAACTTCTTATGTCATTACCTACTTGACAATGGCAGTCCTTATAATCTACTACAAGATTGGTTGCCAAAAATAAAATATTATAAATCTATAGATTTTTTTTGTTTGAAAGATATTTTCTCTGGAACTATGTATCAAATTTGTTTATTTTATAATCTTGTTAGTAAGGACGCTTCTATGCTATCTAAGTTCACGCTTTAAATTTTAGGAGTAGAGTAATAAATATTCCAAGTGTAAATTAGAAAATACACCAAAAGAACGCATAGTGTGATATTGCCGGTGAGTTGTGTGGTGAGGTAGGAAGCGTCAGGGGTTGAGGGCAGATTAATCGTTGGACGAGAACCGAGTATGGCTGAACATATCCAGGTAAAGAGCATAGTCGGCTACTTACATAAGTAGTCCGGTGAAGCTGTTAACGCCTTGCTAGGCCAATAGCGTAGTCAATTCGAAAGAAAACCAAAAAAACCTACTTACATACTATTCGTGTTTCAAACTATTTAAGCTTATTAAAAGAAGAAATAATCAAATACGTGAATATAAATAAACAAGTTGATGTTATTTATACAAATCTCGCGAAGGCTTTTGACAATGTTTCACATCAACTACTTCTCCAAAAACTTTCAGCCTACGGTTTTGATGGATCAATCCTCAGATGGTTAAGCTTCATATCTAGAAAATCGCACATTTAATGTAGTTGTAAATGGGTATACGTCCAAGTCATTTAAAATTTCGTCAGGCATTCCGCAAGGCTCACATTTAGGTCCAGTTTTATTTAATATATTCATGAACGATCTGCCACAAAACTTAATTCATTCTACCCCATTCATGTTCGCAGATGATCTGAAAATAGCCCGTGCAATAGAGTCATAGAATGACGCAGAATTACTACAACAGGACATAAATAACCTTACTGATTGGTGCGTCAAAAATGACAAGAAGCTATATTATTATATAAACAAATGCACACACATGATATTTACGCGTAAACATACTGTGAATTATTTTCAATATAATATGCACGGGACGATCTTAGAAACAAAAGACCTCGTAGGAGATCTAGGAGTGTTATTAGACCGTAAACTTTCCTTTTTACCTCATTTGGAGAATCTTACTACAAAAGCAAGTAGAATACTGGGCTTCGTCATTCGTAATTCTAAACAATTTCTAATTCTAATTTAATCTAATTCTAAAATTCTAAAATAATTCTAATCTAATTTCCTAAAACTAAGATTTCTATATATAATACATTAGTAAGAAGCACCTTAGAATATTGTGCAGTAGTATGGCGTCCACATTACGCAACACATACTTTGCGTTTAGAACGAACACAAAAACGGTTTACTAGGCACTTAACTTATTCCTTAGGTACCAAGAAAAGAGACTTTAGCTATCGTAATATATTAAAGCCATTCAAAATTGAAACCTTGGAAGAGCGTAGAAATATTCTTGATTTAGTTTTTTGTTTAAGCTCTTCAACGTCTATATAGATAGCCCTGAATTACTAAGCATGTTTGGATTTCGCATTCCTTCTAGATATCCTCATCATTCTATTAACCTTTTAAATTCTCCTTTTAGAAAAACTGATTTAGGTAAAAATTCTCCAGTGTCCAGAATAAGTAACTTATATAATAAATACAAGAACTTAGACATATTTGACATAACGTTATCAAAACTTAAATATTTAATCAGATATGAGAATTGTTAACTTACATAATTTTTTTTTCGTTTTAATTCAGTTTATGTTATAGCATGAAAATGTCTTCACTTTAAATTAATGTGTACTATGTAAGTTGTGTTTACTTAAGAAGTTGTACATCGTAGTCAGTGATTAAAGTAATAATTTGTGTTTGGATTAAGCCTATGTAACAATTATTGTAAACCTATTAATTAAATAAAATTAAAAACATCGTGTCAATAATTCATTATATTAAAGACTAGCTGTGCCCGCAACTTTGTCCGCGTCGAACGTTATGTAAAAAAAGAGTGAATAATAAAATCATCTGAATGTATTAAGTCCATTTACTTATTTACTTTTATCTTGTACTTAAGTTGCGTCGTCATTAAAACTACAATAACTTTTGATAAAGTGAACCGACTTTAATGAAACCAAAACTAAGGGTTACTCGAGGTTATGCTTTATGATTTTCCTTTGAGGTTTTATCGTAAACGTAGTACTTTAGCAGTGATACGCGTTCAAAATAACACACAGATAGACTGGTAGACAAACAGACATTTAAAAAAACATTGAAATGTATTTTACTTTTTATTCCAATATACCTGCAACAATATTTTTCACAAAAATCTACAAAGTATAGACACGTTAAATTTACATTCTTATTATATGTATAGATTAAACCCAAGTTAAACTGTTTCTATATGTATATGTATATATATATATATATATATATAGTTCATTATGTGATACCAACACTTGCAAGGAATTTAGTTGCCAAAGCAATTAAATAAAATGTAACAATCGTTATATTTATAATTACAATCTAATAAATTGATTTAGAATATTTTGAAGGAACTTCTAATATTATATTATTCTGTGCGCTTTTAATGTTGCCTTTGAAAATTCCGTACCTATTTAAATAATCGTATTAACGTATACTTTTCATCTATATTCTATAAACTTGTTTTGGAAAGGTTTTGCTTAATCTTCCATATAAAATTATATTGACTACTGGACTGTAAGTCTGTAACTTATTGAAATAGACAGCCAATTTTTGTTCTTCATCATTTACTTACTCTTATCCTACTTGAGTAGTGTCGGCTTAACACATTTCTCTCTTACACTCGACTCTACACACTATAAAGTAATATAGTTATACAGAGTCAAGAAGTTTATCTAGTAGAATATAATTCCGATAACCGCAGATTCGAATCCCAAATCAATACCTTTTTCGGAATTCCCGTACATTTACTAATTTCAATTATAATTATTGCTATCGGCCGACGGTGAATATAAGCATCGTGGGGAAACCTGAATCTGAGAAATATCTTGTAGTGCACCGTATGTTGGAAAACATAAAACTATGGATTTGTCGAAGTTAGAAATCGCCAATACCTTCGTTCGGGAAGAACCCTATGGTACTGCAATGGGTCTCTTACATACTGATGATGACGGTGATATAGAGATCATAAAGTATCCCATTATTGTGTTATTAAAGTTATTATTTCGAAAATAAATTGGAAATTATATTAACAAGTAAAAATGTAATAACTGGTCGACCACGTTTCGATCAGTGTATTGCAAATTAAAGCGATCTCTCAAAGTAAACAGGGGAAGTGCAACATTATCTAAATACAAAACCTCATCCGAATCGTTAGAGTTGTTTCCGAGAAACCAATTACATGAATATTAAGACATATATCGCGATGTTTTCCTTCATCGATTACTCCGACGCATTGCAAGAATTTAACTTATATATATTTATACTTGAATCTATATAAATCAAATAAGAAGAGGTCTGTATTTGTGTGCTCGTCACTAAAAAAGTACTGGATAGATTTTTGTTTTATTTCTTTGATACTTATAAGAAAAAGTTGTTTCTAAATATTTTTTAAGAGAACGAGATGAATACACTATGTCATTGGTCCGCGGTATTATTTTGTAATAGATTAATACATGCACAATGTTAATAATACACAACACAGAATAATGTTTTAAAAGTGCGCGATATTGACTGCGATCCAAAAGAAAATAATATGCTTCAACTTTTAACGCGTCTCTCTCTTTTTGTATATATTTCGAGAACATTAAGAATTTACTATCTCATTCTTTCACAACATAAAATGTATTTATAGCAATCACTTTTCCGTTACACATTTTCGTTTTATACCGCCCCCAAAAATGTTCACTTCAAAAAGATTATCACGATAGGCTACACTTAATATAAAGTTATTAAAAATTTAGATAATTGCAACTTTTATAGGTACTGGTCATTACGATAATAACCAACGCAAACAAAGTTGCGGGTATCACCCAGTTGTAAATAATTTAAAAAAAGTCGAGGCAGCCATAAGAACTACCAGGATTGCCTGAATTTAAACTGTAATATGATTTGAATTTCTAAAACTATAGACTGAATTATTTAAATTTCATAATTTGTAAATTGAAATTATTATCATTAGTATCGCTTTCACATGTATTGGCACTCCGAATAATAATTCTACACTTTTTTATACAGTTTATTAATTTATCATACATATGATGCGCTGCACATTCTCTATACAAAATATCAATATCAAATGCCTGCTATACTACGCGTTGCTAGTCTGACGCAAGCCACGCTAGCGCAATACGATTGTTTACGCTTACTAGCATGTCATATGACAAAAAATGTAAAAATACCGCACAGCGCGCCTAAAGAAGTTTTCACTTCAAAATTATAATATATACTACATATTTCAATGAAGTTTACAAAAATACAACCAGTTAAATAATTAGATTGTAAAATATTTTGACAACATTTGAGAAATATTGCCCTGAATTAACAATAAACCATTAAATACCCTCACGATGTAATTAATTACAATTAATATTAATTTTCGATAAATTAAAACGAGAAGCAACTTTTGTGTCGAATCGTGTGTGCTCGGGGGCTTTCGGGCATTTCCGCCGATGGCCGACGCGGTATCCCGCAGGCGAAACAATAAAACCTGAGTTTGATTAATGGATATTTATACGAAAGTACGATGTATTTTTTCCCTTAAGGTACTTGAACTCTTTTTAGGGTAGCCCAAACTAACGTAAAAACAATTTGTTAATATAACTTTTTTATACTTAAGTTTTAATGTTTGACCACAATCTTTTCTGATGTTAAATGACGATGTATTCTAAGATAAACACACTAAGTCTAGAGGGGGCTGGCTTTCAAGTGCTGATGTCAGAACACACCAACAGATGCTTGGCGACAGATATCATCGCGATGCTTTCCTTCAATGAAAGATTGTTTCAGTTGCTACAATTCGAACCTATGCCCATTGTTTCGGTGTCCGAATTCATTACCGACTATGTCCTCATCGCTTGGTTTTTATATATTGGTATATACATTTTTATGTGACTTATAAAACAATGGAATGGAGACCTGATGCCTTTTTTATGATGAGTAGTAAACGAGCAAACTGTGAGCGATTATATTTCTTCAATCAACCGTTTTCCATAATTCAAAGAGTAATTCTCCAAGTCAATCAGAATCCAACCTAAGGCTAGGGACAGATTTTGTAGCATTGTAGGGTATTTGGTGCACTGTACTGCAGGATAAGGGGTTCGGGCCAATGCTTGGTACTTACAACTCAAGTCTAGGGTTAAGGGACTCGTACCGGTGTATTATTCCGACTTCTCTCTTAACTTGCTAAATTTAATAAGAACGTACTAAAGCGCTGCTTTACATATTCTTTCCAATAAGAATCTTATATGAGTTCAACATCTTTTAGTTGGTTATATAAATATTTTGTTTATATACCTTTTCATGTAATTTTGGCTACATATAAATTGACTATATAACTAAAACTCATTTCCTACATTTTTAGCATTTTCTTATGTAAAAAATCCAATTAGAAAACCAATTATAGGTGTACATTGATCAATTGTAGCATATTCAGAGCATGTGACCAACATCCGTAATTATTTTTAATCTTTAAACATTTTCAACAACTCGAACGGCTAATCAATGGACTTCAAATATAACATTATAAATCGCAAAAGACACCAATCCACAAATATTCATCGATTGTTTTTCGAGCTGACTACGCTATTGACCTAGCAAGGTTTTAACAGCTT
>AP028434.1:18212166-18404875 GCA_036509395.1 Antheraea yamamai | reverse complement strand
ACAAATAAAAAAACTTAATTCAGCTTTAATAATTAGTTAAGATAAGTGGAAACAAAATGACTAATTACAAAATAAATGTAAGCTTGGTCACAAAATTTGTAACGAAAATTCGATATGAGATATCGCTGACTACACCTCAAATAAATAGCGTTATACTACAGCAGAAACGTCGTGTTCTTTTTAAAAATATTAAAATGGATACCGATAGTTAATCTAAATTTTTATTGCTTCTTAAACGACTATGTTTTTTGTCGAATTCCAGTTAAAAAATAAAATTTCGTAAACAATAAAATTTACACCTGCAATTGAAATTTGATACAACTGACATTTCCGAGCACCAGTTTATTTAGATTGAATCGTAAAAATGTAGGTTATTTTGTATATTAGTACAAAGTTTTACGATTGACTTAATAATGTAATAAATTTTGTTTGGAATAGCATTATGTAATGGATCGTTTATCTTCTACGTTTAGTGTTTAAACCATAAGGTCGTCCCATGTTTTAGACTAAGTAAAACCAGTAATAGTGTTAGGTTTTACAACAAAATCCTCAAGTATATTACCGATTTACCGGACTGTAAGTTTAAGTGCCACGTCAAGCAGGTTTTGGTATCAAAAAGCTATTATAGTGGATCAATATGTGAACGATGGTGGTGTCTGGAATTGACTCCTCTCTGTGGATACACTAAAAACGATTGTAACTTATAATCTATTGGTAATATATATGTCGAAAAGATGTACCCGATCGAGTTTCTTGCCGATTCTTCTCGGTGACTGGATTGTTTTGCGAATCGGTGGCAGTTTTGACGTTCATAAGAGCCTTATTGGGGCCTAAAATATAAAGTGTTTTTGATTTGATTTGATTTGAGATGCACTACATAGATTTTTGTTTTTGGTAGCTGAAATCATGTTTTAGCAAACAGCTGATATGATACCAATTTATTTATTTATTTAAATCTCTGGCTTTTTTTTAATATACAGTGGCTAATCCAGAGATGCGACAAACGTAAAATGGTGATTATGATGAATTTATCAGTAAGTGTACGGTGCGCTATAATTGCCGTTCAGTAGTCCGGTGAAGCTGTTAAGACCTTGCTTGGTCAATAGCGTAGGCAGTTCGAAGAAAAAAAAAATAAAAGCCCTTCAGTCACACTCAGTACACTGCAGTCACTTTGTAATTTTACATTAAAAATGTATTTATGACCATACTATAATAGTGAAAACGTGTTGTTCATATCAACTGGAGCAGAGTAAGTATCAGCATCACCAATCCAAGCGTGACGGTTCACTTTCGTTCACTTTTCAATTCGCCCAAAGGATTCACTTCAAACATGATTATTTGAAAATAACTATTAAGTGCGAATCAGCACATTTGAATTGAATTATATTTATAAAATACTTTGATAGTTAGTCGCGTTCAAGTATTCAGGTTGCATAACAACACTATTGTAATAGAAAAATAAAATAATTGTGACCTAACAAACAACTTTATTCTTACAAACGGGCACCCAAAACATATGTAAAGCAAGGACCTGTTCCTCAATTGTTATTTTTCAGATATATAGAACATTCAAAAAGTATTTATTAATCGTAAAGAGTTAATTTAAAATACGACGTGTAAAACAAACCTACTTACAGTTTTCGTCTGTACGTAGCAAGCGAGTGATTCGGTAACAAGCGTCATTGATTCAGTGATTTTTAAATCTTGGTATTAGAGTTGATGTAAATACGGGAACGCGCCCGCGATTGTTTATCTTAACGGGCGTAAATGATGACGGGATGCTATTTATTATGATGGTATTAATTATCATCATCAGCCTGTAAGACATGTGCCTCTTCCCGAAGAAAGGTATGGGCATAATCACCACGCCAGCCCACGACGTATTATTGGTGATTTCAAACTCAGAGAAATCCACAGTTCTATGTATACATATAGTAGTACTTACTACAAGAACATCTCGCAGGTTGAGGTTCCCTCACGATTTTTTTCTTCACCGTCAAACGATATTGTTACCAATTTAAATTAATAAATGTAAACGAATTTTGAAACATACGTTGGTACATGCCGGGGTTCCAGCCTGTGGACATCGAACTTATATTCCTTGGGTCAAACCACTTGACCATATAAATAATATAATATAAGTAATAATTATATAGATAATTAATATCCTAGTAATTTAATCTATATTTATATATATTTTAATTTATATGAATAAAAAAGTCATCCGTTGTGTGTGCATGAGTCAAAAAGTACTGGATAGATTTTGATCATCTTTTTTTGTTTTACTTAATCGATTTTTGATCCCTGTCTAGAAAATGAATATATTTTTTATCACGAAATAATATTAAATTATCAAAATATTAAGATACTATGATTTTTATAAACACTATGGCGTTTAGTGATACACATTTCCTCACCTTGAAGAAGTGGGGTAAGCGATATAGTACTTATGTTTTTTCCTCTGTTCTTTGCCGCACTGTGAAGCTGTGGAACAGTCTCCCGACCTGTGTATACCTTTCGGCCTATGACGTGGGGGGTCCTTCAGGCGTACCGTTAAGAGACACTTACGCAGGCCGCCATGATAGCGGCGACTGGCAATGGATAGTTTGTCTCTCGGTGGTCGCCATTGTTTTTGGATTGTACTGCACTTACCATCACTCATGGCGCAGTCATTTTGCCATGTCACAATAAAAGAAGACCTAAAATATATTGTTAGGATAATAGACGACGTATAAGAAGTTCCAGGTATCAGCAAGTTTAATATAAATCTTAAATAATTCAGCAATCCCGTAAACAGTCGCATCCCTATTTCATGTGGTATTAATAACACGTGTAATTACATTTTGATAGGCCCCGAGTGGGCTTTAATATTTAGCTGTCAGCGCTTTCCAGCCGAATGTATTCTTTAATTTGTTTAAGACCTCTTTTTGTATAGAACAATCATTATTATCGAATTCTTAAGTAAAGATTTTTACAGTTTCTTGAGTTTATGGCGGGATTGTGGAACGTCATGTAGTGGATTTTATATTTTATTCATAATCTTGTGTTATTAAGCTCTATATTTTGTAATATTGGTGGTGTTTTAGTAGTATTGTTTAGTTATTATGCACAAGTGAAGTGGATGGGAAACAATAACACGGAGCAAGGATTCTGACTTGCCACAAAAGCTCCCTCGAAAGTTCTAACAAGACGGCCACCATCTTGTTATTTCATTGATATGACCGCAAGTAACTTGTAATACCATTAATTAATTGACAATGGCAGTAACAATATACTAGATTGGTTGCCAAAATAAAATAAATTTAGTTTTTTGATTTGCAAAATATCTGTTAATGTCAACTCAAATAGTATCTAGATCACTTTGGATAGAGTGTTTTCAGCTATTAACGAATTTTATTATGTCGGTATCACAGAAATTAACACGTTTAGAATGGCTTTTATTAATAAAGATTTTGTTAAGAGGTTCTAATGTCATTTCAATTTATAGTTAAAATTTTAAAACCTATAGTCGAGTGTATGCAGTCACATCGTTTTAGTATCACCGCACCTAATTGGGTAATTCTTTTTTAAATGTGTTTAAAATTGTCAGGACAAGATTTTAATGAAAGAAAAATGTTTGAGAAATAGTAAAAAGTAAAAAATGAAATGGCCGTACTATAAAAAGGTATTTGATGAAAGTAATGTTACGTAGTCCAAAAAAAACTACACACAAGACCACAACAAGGTTATATACATAATGGTTTGATAACAAAGTTAAAGGAAAGTTAATTGAATTCTGATCACGTAATGCTTTTCTAAAAATAAATCGTTGACAGTGGGAAACTTTAATGCAATGCCGGTTAAAAAAAAAATAAGTAGCGCGCAAAGAAAACTTGTGTATTCGTTACATTTTCGGGCTGCGTAAGTACGATCACATTTCTCAATTCCGTTCGCAACTAAACTGGCTCGATATCCGATCTCGTCGAAACGCTCACATATTGCATTTTCTTTATGGTGTTCTATGCGACCCTAGATCTCCACAATACCTCCAGGAACGATTCATTTTCCTAACGACTCACGGTCGCGATCTTCGTTCGGCATACACAAAAACTCTGGAGATACCTCAGCACAGATCTAGTTTATATTCAAACTCATTCACTATAACTGCCATGCGATTATGGAATACATTACCGCGTCGACTTCAAGATGTCGAAACTATCAATAAGTTTAAAACTCATTTACACCACTATTTATTCGAAAAAAAGGAGGCAGAGGGTTCCTGATTTTACAGTTTGTAGTTATAATTAACTGTGGCTGCGTGTATACATTTTTATTACTATCTTTGTCATTGTTATATACTTGTACGTATGTATGTAAGTAATTATGTATGTATGTATATTTATGTTATATATGTATTTGTTTTATGTTATATATATATATATATATATATATATATATGTGTATTTATTTTATTATAGTATTGTATACATGTATATATTTATTTACCCATTTTCTTCTGTTTTATTTATATAGGCACTACCTAGAAAAGTTTTTGCTTAACATCAATACCGCTGGTTAGCTGGAAGAGAATGCCTCATGGCATTAAGCTCGCCAGTGTACGAATCAAAAGTGCAATAAAGAATTCATTCATTCATTCATTCAAAGAAACGAATTAATAATATTTTTCTAAACAACTTAGCGGACGAATATAATCAGCCACTTAACGAGTCAATGCGCTGTCTAGTCATTTCTAATTCATTTTTAATGAGAATTAGTTATTTATGTAATTTTAATTTGATGAGACATTTAATACTTTTGCGTCTAGATCGTTTCCTGTTCTATTTTCTATAATATCATTATGTATGTATAAACGATATACATTTTTAATATAAACTATAACTGTATGTATAATTTATTGTATTACTTAATTCAATTAAGTAGTCGTGGTGGTCTAGTGGTTTGGTCGGTGGAATATAAATCGAAGGTCCGCAGGTTCGAACAACAAATTTTTCGAAATTCCTGTACATTTACTAATTTAAATTGGTAACACCTATCGGCTGACCATGAAGCAAAATATCGTAAGGAAACTTAAGAAATGTTCTGATAGTATCAACGTATGTGGGAACAATATAAAAGTGTGGATTTCTCGGAGTTTGAAATCGCCAGTACGTCGTGGGTTGGTATGGGGTGACTAAGCTCATTTATATCTTCCTTTAGGAAGAGGCCTATGACCTTGCGGTGGGCCTCTTACAGGCTCATGATGATGATGATTAATTATTAATCTTAAACAAGCAGCTTTTTATGGAAACTATTTTAAATATTACATTTGTATTAGTTTTTATGTTTGTTTATTTTTTAAATTGTAATTGCTGCTTATTCCCTAAATAAAACTGTAATTATATCATAACTATTAGTTAAATGGAAAGGTACGTTTGTTTATTACTTTTTCACGCCTCAACTCGTTAAACAACAATTATGAAATTCTGATGCATATTCTCAGGAATGCAGAAAAAGACAAAAGGCAAAATATGTACGCCTAGGGATAGATCAATTTAATGTTATAACACGAGCGAAGCCGCGAACAAAAAGCTAACACCTGTGAAGTAAATAGTACAGTATAAAAAATGAGTCACACTAAGCTTGTGAAATAAGTACTTTATTTGTTATAGAACTAATTTATTATATTAAAAGGAATATATTAGTGTGTGAGTAATATTAGTTGATGAAACTTAATTAAAACAAACTTGCATCGCTCTATTTTGGAAAATGTCATTCGACTTTACCTTTTTTTAATGCATGAAAAAGAGATAGCGGTGTCTTTCTATTAAATCTTCATTTTACCTAATTGCAACGAGTTTGTTATATAAGTTTTCTATATTTAATACGAGTTAATGGATTTTAACATATTAGGTGTTATTTCAAATTTTATTTTTGGCAACCACTCATCTACTAGATTATTACTTCCATTGTCGAGTAGTTAACGATTAGGAAGTTTCATTTTCCATTTTGTTGAACTAACAAAATGGTGGGCGTATTTTTGGAAATTTCCAGTAAGCTTCTTCAGGTATGATTTCCCATCCATTAAAACATCAGCAATATTATGCACAGAGCCAGATAACACAAGACTATGAATCAAATATAAAATCTACTACATGACGCTCCAGGATCGCGCCAAATAGTTACTATGTTTTTCACAGCACCAATGATGATTAACAAGATGTGAATGCTCGTTTTATATGGTTTGACATAAGGTCAAAGTTTAATTGAAAATTTTATTTTATAGTCGCTTTTCATTTATTTGTTGATCTCTCATAAATATAATTGCTTGATGTTCGTACATCGTTCACTTTAACCCTTTAATTACAGATAGTTATCGTTTAATACGAAATTTACTTCCTTGGATAAAAAACTATTAAGTCGTACCCGCTTGGAAGAGCCTAAAAAGTTTTTATGGCATCGTAAATTTAAGTGGTTTAATTGATGTATACTATAAAATTTCGCAAAAGTGCCGATTGAGACATTGACGGCACCAGTTCCCGGACTTTCGGTTAAAAGTAACCATGATCAGCACTTCCAAAATAAGAATTTATTTTAGGACGACAAATTGACAGCTTTGTATCGATCGTATGATAATTATTTATTAACAAAACAACGAGGGTCCATTACATAAATATAAACAAATTACTACAAAATGCTAGCTATTTAAATAAAACTAGCTGAGCCCGCGACTCCGTCCGCGTAGAACATAATGTAAAAAACAGTGACTAATACAATCATCTGAGCATATTAAATCCATTTACTTATCTACTTTCCTCTCGTGTTTAAGTCGTGGCATCATTAAAATTACAATAACTTTTGATAGAGTGAACCGATTTTAATGAAACTAAGACTAAATATTACTCGAGGATATGATTTATTTTATCGTGAACGCAGTATTTTAGCAGTGATACGTTCTCAAACAAACAGACAGACATTTCTAAAAATGATTGAAACATACTTTATTACTTATTCCAATACATCTGCAACATTTTTTTCACGAAAATCTAAAAAGTACAGACATACAGTTACATTTTTATTACATGTATAGACAGATAAGAAATGAAATATAAATGATTAATAACTTAATCGATATTGTAACAAAAACGAAATGCCACATTGTATTACAGCACTATACAATCACAAACTCAACTACTATACAGAATCTATCTATATCTATACATATAATAAGAATGTAAATCTAACGTGTCTGTACTTTTTCGATTTTCGTGAAAAAAAAAATGTTTCAGGTGTCTAGGAATAAGTAATAGAATACATTTCAATCATTTTTAGAAATGTCTGTCTGTCTATATGTCTGTTTGTATGAACACTCATCACTGCTAAAGCACTAAGTTCACAACAAAAGCTCACCAAGAAAATTATAAACCATATTCTCGAGAATAACTTAGTCTTTATTTCATTAAAACCGGTCTACTTTATCAAAAGTTATTGTAATTTTAATGACGACGCCACTTAAGTACGAGAAAAAAGTAGATAAGTAAATGGACTAAGTACATTCAGATGATTTTATTATTCACTGTTTTTTTACATTAGGTTCCACGCGGACAGTGTTTAACTGTATGATAAGATAATATAAGATAAGCATAGTCTTATCTTGTAACTTCGAGAAGTTATTATGCTTTATCTGCCACTAAGTGAGTAGATCTTATAATAATAGTGGTGACCACTGATAGTTGAATTTCATTGAATGTTTATTACCGTCATTAGTACTTATAAATATTGATAATGTAAAATTAATCATATCACTCATACATAACATATTTATGTAAGCCGGTTTGTGAAGTTTTTTTAAATTTATGTATGTAGGTCAATCTGTCTGCGATACATTTAAGGAAGATAGCTGTCGCGTACAGTATTCGGTGTCTGGAAAAATAAAATAACAAACTTATAGTACCAGATGAATGTGCGAGAAATTTGCTTTTAGGCATACTGTATACCCACAGAAGACCGACGTGAAGTAACAAAGCTTGCATTGTTGCGTTTCGTTCGGTCAGTGAGAGCGCCGGATACCCAACTCTCCTCACCCTCCCTCCCCCACCCCTCCCCCTCATCCCCTCCCCCTCCTGTCCTTACTCGTGCCCCTTTTCCTCTCCTTCTTTCCCCTTATCCCCACCTCTCACCTCCCCTCCCCTCCCCTCCCCTCCCCAACCCTCATCCCCTCCTAATGTTGTTAAAAATAAAGTGAATCATTTGGACTACGCTATTGACCTAGCAAGGTCTTAACATCTTCACTGGACTACGGCATTTGCTGAGCTATTTTAAACAACATAGTATTTATTCTTACCCAATTAAATATATCAGTTTGTTGAGAATTTCATTTAGACAAAGACCATCTTTTTCAATAAATATGTTAGCAGATATCATAGACTGAATTGAAAACACATTGTAGCTTCTCTTCTTTGTCTTTGATCTAAGGTATTTGTCAATATGCTAATACGAGTATCTGATAAAAAAAATAGTGACAGTCATAGAAATACTATATATTTTAAAACCCAACCACATTTTATTATTACATTCACAATAACATTTGCTAAATTATACAATACGTAACAAACAAAAACAATAAATAGAATCGCTTACGTAAGTATCGGCTTTCATCTGCCGCGCGGACATAAAATTAACTTCGCAAAGGAAAAAGCCCCGAGCGCATACTTTCCGCAAATGCAATTAGTACCTCCATGTATAGAGAGGCAACGCTAATGAATAGATAAATGTTATTCGTATTAGTAAGCGTTCGTTATAACGGGGCTAAAATATTCATTTCGTGAACATTTTCGTGTTTTATCATTCGGGTTGCGCTTTATGTAAAATTTTAAATCAGTTTCATGTTCAAATATTTTCGTAACTGTATGGGTGTAATTAGTTAGTGTGTGTAGATAGTGTTTTTCTTAATTGCTTGTATTTACGTGTGCTATTTATGAGATGATGGCACAAACAGTTCTGATATCGTGTCGATATACTGCTATAATATGCATATGCATGAATATATCGTGATTAGTTCGCCAGCCTAACCAAGAACTTGAATATATGGAATCAATTTTTAGGTAATAGTGTTAGGTTCTATAATAAAGTCCCAAAGCATGTTACCGATTTGCCGGACTGTAAATTTAAGCGCCACGTCAAACGGGTTTTAGTTTCAAAAGGATATTATAGAGTGGATCAGTATATGAATGATAGTGATGTCTGGAATTGACTCCTCTCTGTGCATCCACTAAAAGCTATTGTATGATGTATTGGAAATATATGTTAAAAAAAATGTACCCGATCGAGTTTCTTGCCGGTTCTTCTCGATGACTGGGTTGTTTTCCGAACCGGTGGTAGTATTTGACGTTCATAAGTGCCTTATTAGGGCCTAAACTGAATAAAGTATTTTTGATTTGATTTGATTTGAAGCGACTATACACTATATGTATTTTATTCATAATCTTTTGTTATTTGACTCTATATTTTCTAACATTGGTGGCATTTTACGTAATATAGTTCACTTATTGTGCACAAGTGAAGTAGTTGGAAAATAATACCACAGACCATGATTACTGATTTGCCACCAAAACTCACTGGAAAGTTCTAACAAGGGTGGCCCCCTTGTCTAGTTAGAACATTGAAATTATTACTACACACTTGTAATCGTATTACCTACTCGACATTGGCAGTACTAATCTAGAAGATTGATTGCAAAAAAAAACATGTAAATTTACAAGTATGACTAAATAGGACTTAAACAAAATCAAATTAATAACTCTATTCGATTTGGATGTATACGTATCACTTTTGAATGTCAGAATACCCAGAGTACGAAATATACGTGACCGTCGAGAAGACCTGGTAAGAAATACGATTGTAAAATGATGTAACGTATATATAGTAATGTCTATAGTATTGGAGGTTTTTGATAATTTAATGCTAAAATATATAGGATTATTATACCTCAGTGTCTTATTACTTTGGAAATCGAGGACACAGTAATTGGTAAGTTGATTGTAAATAATCGAATACAACTTCTACCGTTTTTGGAGAATCGACCATTAAACCAACAATGAATGATGTCTTAAATAATACTTTCACTTAAGTAAATCCATTCGTATGACTTTGTTTGACTTAATTATTAAAGAAAGAGTTGAGAGAGTCAGAAAGACTACCACCAGAAGTGAATACTCAAAACAATGGAATAATTGTTTTCTTTTTTGAATTTTTAAATAAATTCCGGTCCAAATTATTTAAATTACATAATTTGTACATTGGAAATATTAACTTTAATATGGTTTTCATATCTGTTGGCATTCCGAGCAATAATTATTTACATTTGTACGTAGTTTATTAATTAATCAAACATATAGTGGGCTGCACAAACTCAACACAAAATATCTATATAACATGTACACAGGCCGCTATATTAGGCGTCGCTAGTCTGGCGTAGGAGCAATACGTCACTAACATGCTGAGGTTATCGGTGACGTGAACCCAAAGGTTTCCCCTGACAAAAATTGTTTACGCAGCTAATGAAATTATTACTTAAAAAAAATATATATTTATACTACCAGTGCCTGCAGCGCGACACGCATGTTTTTATTTATTGCTAAATAAATATAGTTTAAACATTTTTCGCGTCAAATATATATAAACACTTATATAGAAGTTAATGAGCTACTGCATGATCTGTAGTAAAATGCATAGCGTAAAACTGTCTCTATAAAAAAACTCAGGTGTGCCAACTGTCATGGAGATTGGTCATACAATGTCGGAGTTTTTCAATTTGATATTCGAATACCAACATGCATTTTTTTATATATAGATACAAACAATTTATATCATCGAGTAGTTTTTCGACTTAACCGAACGATTTTAAAACAACTCCTTTATATAGCATTTACCTTTTAGGGTTCCTTTAGTTCATAAGTTATTGGTGTTGTCAATCTTTAGACACATTGTCGTGGACGTTACCGATTGATTGATGGTGAATGTATGTAGTGTAGTCGGTTTTTTAACTTTATTTGTATCAATACAAACTTGTGGATATGAGTTGTATAAATATAATATAAGGAAGATCACACTAAAAAGATATATTTTTTAATTGTAATATGACAGAGTATTTCAGATATAAATTGATCGATCCCAGAACATGCTAAATTAGAGCATGGCATTATAGTATTTATTGTGATATGGTATTTGTTTAATACTTTATCGGTGTTACTACAAAAAAAATACGTAAGCAAAAAGGTTTTGAATTAAATGCACCGCGGTCGCTGAATGTTCGCCATCTTGCTCTTTTGTCTCGCTTTGCTTACGTTAGATTAGACTTGCGATAAAGGATAACGTGAACTTGCCTCGGGCGAGCGCGGTGCATTTAATTCGAAATAATTTTAAAGCAAGTATTTATTACGTATTTAACTTTTTTGTAATAACACCGTATAGGTTTTAGCATTTGACCATAACATCATTTGATGTTAAATACCGATGTTGTGTAAGATGATAAATACGCTATACATAGAGGGGGCTGGTTTCAAGTGCAGCTGTCGCAACACACCAACAAGTGGTTGGTGACAGTAAAGAAATCAAAGAGGACGCAAAGAACTAGACAATAGAATAGACATAGATAGATTTAAGTATAACAAAATTGTTGTTTTTTTATTGTAGCACAGCAAAATGACTGCACTATGCCCGATGGTAAGCACAGTACAACCCAAAAACAATGGCGATCACCGAGTGACACACTATCTGTCGCCGGTCATCGCTATCATGCCGGCCTGCTAAAAGCTGGATATGCACAGGCTGATACCGAATCGCAACCCGTAGAAGCGAATCACTATGACGGGCTTTTTCGCCATATAACAGGGTGGTTGCGACCCAGTCAGGCTGTAAAACCCGACCACCCCGATTTCGCCATTGCCTCGGTTCATTCAACATTCTCTAGTCTTATGATGTTATTCGGCACCCCTTACAGCCCAAATATATATTTTAATAGGAATAGGTAATAGGAATAAACAAAATCGTAATAAAGATCTCGGAGATACGTCTGAGGAAAGGGGACGGATAAAAAAAACCCATCAGCGTTTCAAATTAATTTAAATAATTATTTTTATATCGTCATACCCGTGGATATGATGGAATATCTCAGTCGGAAAGTCTATGCTATTGTTGCATTTTAGCTCCATAACTTCCCAGGAAAAAAGTATTAAAATTCTTTCTACATTTTTTTTATGTCATAGGAGGCAAACGAACAGGCGGATCTCCTGATGTTAAGTAATCACCGCCGTCCATAGACACTAGCAACACCAGGGGAGGCGCAAGTGCGTTGCAAGCCTGTGTTATTGGGATGGGGGAAGAAGAGAGGGGAGAGGAGAGAGGAGTCGAGGTGGGCCTCCGTTACTCTCACTGATTGAACGAAAAGTAACAATGCAAGCACTGATACTTCACGTCGGTGTTTCTGTGGGTCGGGTAGTAATACCCTGGGCGAGCCGACGTATTCATGCTGAAACCAGTAATAACTTCAGCCTGGCTCTACCACCTACATAGTACATCCTATAGTTAATCTTTTGAATTTCATATAGTAGATATTTTATTATTATACCACACCGTCACCATAAATTACGACGTAGCTGATTACGATATATCGATTATAGTAAAGATTGGGAATATTAGACAGATGAGTTTAGAAGAATGCATCGACGATTGATTTTTTATGTCAAAAGAGTTAAATAGTAATCCTTCTTTGTGATAATTGTAGGATTTTAAGCAAGCTTCGTCATGCAATCTGCGAAAAAGGTACGGCATTTAGTTGTTAAAATGATCTGATACATTTTGTGACGCCGTTTGTAAAATAAATCGTAATTGTCGTTTCACGTAATTGTCAAATTTGATTTAAACGCCATCTATTATCTCACATCTCGTACTAACTTCTTAGCTGTAAAGCTGAACAAAATTTGATCTTATAACAGTTGCATCTCGTCTGGGTGCAAAACTAACTGACTGATGTAATTCGATTTATAGGCATGAAATTCTGGATATACTTACTTTTATTATTCATTATTTTACTTATTTAAATGTCTGGAAAAAAACGAATTTCGTAGTTTCATAACTCTCGGGAGTCTCACCATAGTTTGTTTTTTTTAAATCGAATTATCTTTTTTATCTTAGTTTCTACATTAAATCTTGATCCATAAATCGAGTGTGTACAGTCATCCTTAACAGTTAATGTAAGTGCATTTTTAATTTATCGCATCGAATAAGTAGAATGGAACTGTACCAGATGCCTTTTCGGGCGAGACGCAATATATATCTATCCACCAGTGTCACATTTCTTGCGTATGCGCATAATTTTAAGTAAGAGTTCAAGTTTTAGTTGATATACTTTAACATAACTTGTTTATCTTCAAGCTAGGTATATAAAAAACTCTTTCAAATCATCTTCTATTTCCTTTCAATAATTCATGATAGTAATGTTAAAACATTTGAAAATAAGAAGCTTCGAGTCCAGATATTGGAAAAGTTTAATGAAAAACTGTATATTATAAAAAAACCACTACCAAATTTCAATGGGAATTCAATTCAAAAATATTGATTGATATATGTTATATTAGTAAGGTAGCAATGGGTTTATATATTCTTTGAATATAAAATTGTATTATCCTTACAAATTTTATTCTTACCTTACATACTTAATCGACTATGAAACTATCGTTCATTACTTTATTTAATACTTAACGGGCTATGAGCTTTCAGTCGTGTTTAATTATTAAAACCTTGAATTACGTTTTTACCACAATATAGTAATATTCATATAGTATTTCAACATAACTTAATTTTCCGAACCGGTGGTAGTTTTGACGTTCATAAATGCCTTCTTAGGGCCTAAATTGAATAAAGTGATTTTGATTTTGAGTATGATAATATTTTGATTTGGTCGCGTGGTTCTCCAGCCCTCGACTCGCAACTCCGTTCGTACTTTCTCATCTACATTTTGTATAGTAATTGCTCCGTTTCTAAAGGTTGTACCATGAAGTTAGATAGCCAATATTTTTTTTAGTAAACAAGCAATAAAATTTAAGTGTCTATATTTTAATGTTATGAAATGTAATATCTAATTGATAGACAGCAAAATTAGTAACTTCAAACAAAAGAAACATGATCTCAAGAGGTTTGAATAAATATATTATTACATACATTATATATAAATACGATATATTATATTATTATAAACAGATCTCTCACACGAATATCTGATGTTATAAACTTAATAAAAATAATGAGTAAAGACAAAATAAAAATTACATGGTAAACAAAAATAAATTTCGTCCAAAAATAATTGTATCCACATTTACCAAGCATCGTTAATTTAACATCTCATAATAATTCGTTTTGTGTTATCGAAAATCACCATTTAATCCGTTTTAATGACTGTTCAGTGCGTACACCAAATATGCCCGTGGTAGTCGCGTATCGCGCGATCGACACGTCTGCCTCGCAAATTTATTGATTCAATCGTGTTTAAATCGAATTCGGGTCGAGTTAGCGACACGTGGTAGGTTGTTTGGTATTATTTTTAATTATATCTATAGCGAACTTTAGCGAAAATTGCTGTGTACGAGAATTGATGATTAAAAAATGTCGATGCAGTCATAAGGACTGCCGACAGAAGTGAAAAATCAAAACAATGAAATAAATGTGTTCTCTTCAGAATTTTCATGTTAATTATAGTGTGAATGACAATATTTAAATTTCAGAATTTGTTTATTGAAATTATTAACATTCGTGTGGTTTTCATATCTATTGACACTCGGAGTAATAATTATATACATTTTTATAAAGTCTATTAAACAATAAAACGTACGATTAACTGCAAAATATCAATATTACACGCACACAGGCCTCTATACTACGCATCACTAGTCTAACAAAAGCCGCGTAAGAGCCATACCATTGATGACACATACCACATGACGCGAGATTATAAATTTATCTCCTGCCAAAAATACCGCTCAACGCCCCTAAAGAAGTTTTCACTTCCTAAAACTTACTTTTAAGTTAACTTTATTTTTTGAAATATTATTTTAATAATCTACCCTCTGTTTGTCGGGCTAGCAGGCTGGCATGACAACAATGACTACTGATGGATTATAAGATTTGATTTCTTTTTCCGTCAGTCACGTTAGCGTCATTTTGTCATATAAAAATATATTTGATACGTTTAGGGTTGTCACAACAATACCCAACACATGTGCCCTACCACACTACATTAAAAATTAGTCATATATTACCCACCTCAAACTGGATCGAAAAGTCGAGTCAACAGATCCATTTTAGATCCGAACACCCCTTAAGAAGCGTCCTCAAGACGTTTGTCACGATTTGCGACAGCCTCCTTTACCGTTCTCAGCGATCGTTGTAAATCGAAGCATGCAAAGCAGCGGGCCGTCACTAGTCTAGCCGAGTTTAGACTTATTTCCTTATACGTTATTCGTCTTCTCGCCGCGATGTGTTTCGGTTTGACTTGAATGATTCGACGTTTAGGTGGGAAGTGTGAATTGAAGGCGTAAGATGGAAGAGAGCAGCGATTTAATTAACAATTATTCTTCATAAATACTATAGACCTGTCATAATGGCACACTTAGGAGTCTCGCGTTCTGAGATAAGTCCTCTGTACTACCATCATGAACATGGACATACATTAGTCACAGTGACTCCGTTTTAGTTTGTCGCGTTCGTAGTTACGAACAAACAGGTACAGTGCCGTGTCACTCTCGTGCTACAAGAAAAAAAGTGTATGGATTTTGTGAATGTGGAAAGTGAATACATTTTTAACAGATTTTGAACAGAACAGACATTTTGGATTATTGTACTAATCACTTGTAGGCAATAAACAAATAATTATATAATCCATCAATGCTTGATTGACTTAAAATCAAAATTACTATTACTTTTATTACCATATGATATGATTACCATGGAAGTTGTCAAAAGCATCTGTTTTTTGATGGATGCAGTTTTCGTGCAATTAATTTCACTATAACTCATCTCTAGGTGGCACTGCAGGACATCAACTTCTGTACGTCAAAGATATCTGAATTATAAGAATATTTACACAGCATCAATTTTGTCAAAACGGAACATTTTATTATAACAAACCATAATTAAATAATACTTAATTTAATTTAATGAATTTGATAAAGTCTTGATGTTATATTTTTACCTACCGAAGAAATAAAGCAAAACTTATAATTTTGTACGCTTCCTCTATTAACTTGGCCCGCGTCCAACCACGTTTTACTGCCCGCGTCAATCCCACATCGTCGACGAGTTGTAAATTACATATTGTTTTCGTCAATCGCCGTAAGAGGTCGCCACCGAATGTTAACGACTTCTGGGTTTCTCTTATCGCTTTTACTTGGGAATAGTGGAAATTCAATGGACATGTTCGTAGGGAATCGTTTATTTAAATAACTGTAATATTAAAGCTTGGAAATTAAAATGAATGTATGATATATAATTTCATACGTCACATCTATTTAGAGTTCAATAGACTCTAACACCGTCTGACCTACCATTATGAAAATGTTGGAGAAGGTTTTATTTTATTTACTAAATTTTATATCGCAAGTAGCTTTTACCTACGAATTTGATCGCGTGGAATTTAGCATTTAATAGAGTTTAATAGGAAATGTATTTAGTGTAATGGGTCTCATGGGGCGTGCGCTTTTCTTAACCAGTTTTTTTAGTTGGTTACATATTATGTTCGTAATCATATTCAATTCAAAATCATATTTAGAAAGTCTCATCAAAATCGGTCTGTTGTTTCGGAGATTGACCAAAACAAAGAGACAGATAACAGTTTTATAAATTGCTTTTTTTGTTATATTACTCTATATACTTTTATATTAATTTAGTAAAAAGTTGTTATGTTTACATTACAAACTGACACTTGAATTTTGTTTATGCGTATAGATTTTGCTATAACTATGATTATGCTAACAACAAAAATTGCTACAAAATGCTATTAATTCTTCAGAGTACCAAGCTTTATGGCGATGACAATGTGAAGAAAACAACAGATTTAAAGGTGGTAGAAACAGATCACACGACCTAGTTATATATAATAAATGAAAGAGAAGCTTTATGACATCAGATAAACATATTAAAAACCGCAAACCGACTTTGATATATCATTTACAATGTCGAAATAAAAAAAGAAAAGCAGCCGGTCGCGGTCGGTCCATTCGATAACATCGGAACGATTTATAAATTCAACTTTGACGGAGCGAATCGATACACGGACAAATTAAACTTGATATGAATCTTTGCCAAAAATGTTTGCTTATCTACGATCGTGTGGGGTTTGATTCTTGTTGAATCTAATTGGTATTATATATATCTAATGCCAGGTTTCTGAAGTCCTCGGTTAAACTATCAATGGTTATTGATTTTTGCGGGATCTAAGTCTGTTATTTAGTGGTCTTTATATTTCATTCATAATTTCGTGTTACTTGAGTTTATATTTTATAATGTTGGTGGCATTTTAAATAACATAGTTCGGTTATTGAGCATAAGCGAAGTGGATGGAAAATACCACCTCGGAGCATGAATTCTCAGGTGCCACAAATACCCCCTACGATATTCTAACAAGGAGGCCACTGCCTTGTTGATACATTGAAATTATCCATAAGATACTTGTTACTTACTTAGTAACGGTAGTAAGAATCTAAAAAATTGGTTACCAAAAATAAAATATGTGTAAAGGTGTATCTGCTCCATACTATTAAGTTAACTGCGTAATTTTACCAATAAGGTACGTAAAAATAAACGGATTTTTCGCTGACATATCGTTATTATGATCTCAACTAATTAACCCGTTGAAATGACCTTAAAACAAAAAATTAAAACCCACAAATACATTACATGCGAAATCGTCATTGATGTCTTCAAAAATTTAAGATTACACATACAGAGAGAATCCATTAAACGGACCCGGAGCTGTCGTGTTCACGGGATCATGCTCGCGTCATGATTTTAGGGTTGTCAGCGCTTAGGACATATCCCGAAATTCTCTTTAATAAGGACTAAAAGCTTTACAAAATTAAAAAACAAAATTTAATAATCTACAGATTTAAATAAAATTATAGATAAAAGTATTCCTCTGCTTTACCCTTGTTGGTTAAAATGAAATTAGAGTAAATATTTTTATACCATGCAATCTATATCTATCACTGTCATGGTTTGTTTTGATTTTTTAAATAAATTAGATATTATAATAGCTTCTAAAAGTATTGAAATTGCTCAACCGTAATGTGTTTTTCAGACATATAGCAAATGAATGTGGCAAATTTGTTAAATAAAAAATATATAGACCCAGTTAAATTCTTTCACATATTAATTTTGAAAATAAAATTGAAAAACTTAAATCGGTTCTATTTTGGAGGTGGAAACAGGGATATACCAAATCATAATTTCATCTTTTATATATACATAGATGTAAACAGTCTGAACTGCGGTTGTCTCCATTGTGCTCTATTCGATAGTTGAGGCAGAGTGCGTCAACAGTAAAATCACGTTTTACCTTATTCTTCTAATCTCTTCCGGACCGCATTTCCTCTTAATGGCGTATGACAATTATGAGCGTAACAGTTATGAGTATTTTGTTTGCAATATACAATTTTTCTAAATTAGTACAAATAGGAATTATATACTTTATTGAAAATATGTAACTTTAATTATCGTCTTACCATTTACTTAACATTAATTTAAACATAGAATTAATTTTAGATATAAGAAATGTAGAAAAAAATATAAAACGACGACAAATATTTTTTATATGACGGATCGATTCATTTTAGTTGATAACTAAAACCGTTTCTTACAACATTTTGTAGTATTAAAATATGGCCTAAGAATTTAATTTGTTATGTCACATTCTTTTTGTTTTTGCAAAATAAATTAGTAAGAACTTTTCTGACACGATCTCAAATTAATTTCACGTTGGCAACCCTAATTGGAAGCAGCGAGGTGCACTCAATCCGTCATCGCGTACCTTTGAACGAATTGCCAGCGGAAAAAAATTAAAAAAAGGAAAAAAATATTCGGATATGTTAACAGTGCTCGGTCACGCCATCTCGTTAACTCTTTCGCAACATGTTATTACTGTGCGTTTATTTAATTTTTGTAATAAATAATAAAAATAAAACACATACATTCCGTTTCGCGTCAGAACGGACCCGTTTAGTAAAACACACAATGTTCACATGCGATTGTTAAAAATGTATGCAAAATATTTATTTTATTCAGTTTCATCCGCTATATCTGTTTTCAATATAAGTAACAACTTTATTTGTACTTATTTTAACAAAAAATAAAGTCAATGAAAAATTTATTTTTATTGCCAAACGCCATGTTCATTTCGCCTACCCTACAAGTATTACCCGAGTTTTAGGCGGTATTTTAGTCTGTCATGTAGTGGATTTTATATTTTATTCATAATCTTGTGCTATTTGACTGTATATTTTGTAATACTGGTGGTATATTACGTAATATAGTCCGGTTATTGTGCTATTGGTTATCTATACATTTAATAAGAATGTATTTTTTTTTTCTTTTTTTTTCGAACTGACTACGCTATTGACCAAGCGTCTAACAGCTTCCCGGCTACTAGCGGCGCAAGGCCTCAGCCGTTTATTTTCAACACCAGCGCGCACACCCCGGCTTTGGCTGTTGCCTGATACATGCAATTCGCGACCTATCTAGCAACCAACAACAACTCCAGTGCACCAACAACACCTCCCTCGCGGAACCCGGAAAATAAACCCCCCCGGAAGCGGAGCGGCCGGCGGGGTATGGTCGCAGAATGCCACCCACACACTCAAGGGCTCCACACCGGGACACCTACTACCGCCCAGGGGGGCCTAGCTGGTGGCGGGAGCGAAATTACCACCACGGCGGCGTGCTGGGTACCGGCGGGGCGGAGCCGCCGAGAGCACGGACAGAAAAGAAGTAAATCTAATGTGTCTGTACTTTTTTGATTTTCGTGAAAAAAATCGTTGCAGGTGTCTAGGAATAAGTAATAGGTTACATTTCAATCATTTTTATAAATGTCTGTTTGTATGAACACGCATCACTGCTAAAGTACTGGGTTCCCAATAAAACCTCACAAAGAAAATCATAACGCATATTCTCGAGAGTAACTTAAGATTTGTTTCATTAAAATCGGTTCACTCTATCAAAAGTTATTATAATATGAATCACGGCTCGAGTTAAGTACGAGGAAAGAGTAATTAATCTATACCGACAGTATAAAGCTGGAGAGTTTGTTCGGTTGAACGTGCTAATATCAGGAAGTACTGGTCCGATTTGGAAAATTCTCTCAGTGTTATATAGCTCATTTATCGAAAAAGGCTATAGGCTATATATATCAAGTTAAGACCAATAGGAGCGGAGCACCAATGAAGAATGTTTCAAAATCGTTATTTTTTCCATTTGAGAGCTTCTGTTGCGTGTTAGCGTTAGCCCAAAGTAACTATTCCACGCGAAGTTGCGGGCAGAAGCTAGTTTGTAATAAATGTGGTGTGGAGCATGGAGTTTGAGATACCACAAAAATTCCATGGAAAGTTTTAACAAGAGGGCCACCATCTTGTTAGAATATTGAAGTGATCACAAGACACTTGAAATATTATCCTAATTGACAATGGCAGTGATAATGCAGACAATTGGTTGCCATAAATAAGATTTAAAAAATCTATTACCCGAATTGAAATAAATATACCAGAATGAACAAAACTACATATATAAGACGTTATTGTACTGTAACGAGTTGGCTAATTTTGTTGTTATTAATTATAGAACCGACTGGCACTGAAGACGAATATTGTAGGAAACCTGATCATTTAAAAAATGCAAACTTAGACAGAAAAACAGAACATTTGGAAACGTCCTTATCTCGTTTTTCGAAATGACGGTTGGCATTCCTCGGGTCGAGCTCTTTGTCTAATTGTGGGATTTCTAAGGGAGGATTTTAAGAACTTATATTACCTAATTAAATTATATAATAGTATACATATAAAATGATAATAAAACCAAGTTTTACTTGGTTAAATGTTTATTTCTGTTTGTAATGTTTGCATAAAAACCATTTTTTAATTTTTTTATCATACAAGCGATTGCGACACTCGACTGATTTTAAGGTGAGAAGTGCAAATACGTATATGATTTTGTACTAATATATATTGCGGTCGGTCCCCGATTAGAAGTTGATCGATAGTTAACGTTCGATATTTTTCAGTTCTTTCTCAAATAATAAAGTAAGTATAAAAATTCGACTCTAAAACGAAAACAAATAGTACAGTAAAGTTACGCAAATTAGAATATCAAACGTATGTTATTTCAAGGTATTTTATGTTTTCATGGTAAATGTATAAGATATATATTCCATGTTATTTGTAATGATATTATAATTTTATTCCGATGAAACAAGAATAGGTGATTCTGTGTTGAAATGTCGAGTGTTTACGGTGAGATTTTGTATTAATATTTAAGTGCAGCTTATTAACAACTCGGTCGTAGGTGCAAAATTATTTAGTACGACAACTGAAGTAAATATTAACAAGTACTAATATAATCTATAGGCTTCTTCTATTTTAAATAGGCACAGGTAAAACGGTTTAAATACATCTGTCTCTTCTGTTTCTCAATCGATTTTCTTTACTCTTTTTCTGTTTAGAAGTAATTACCGGGCTTTAGTTTTGTAAATATATTTTTTTAAAGTTCGTACATTTTTCTAATATAGTAACTTAAATCAATTTTAAAATAAAAATAAAATAAAAAACTTTGCTCTTTTAAATTTTCAAATTAAATATTTACATTTCATAACTTGCATACTGAAATTATTAACATTAAGTCTGGTTTCCACGTCTATTGGCACTCCGAATAACAATTATATATCTGTTTATACAGTTTTTACAATCCCCTCCCCTTCTTCTTCTTTCCATAAACTCAAAACTCTAACGATCTTTATAGGTTTTCCCATGATAAAGTGATTCCAGGAACGTTTTGGTATATAATTTTCCGGATTTTTTTATAATCAGGGCGGGACAACTCTGCCGGGCCGTGTATTAATTAATTTAACATACGATGGGCTACACAAACTCAATACAAAATATACATACCCATATGGGTATATGGAATAATTTATAGGTACATTGCTTTAAAAGCTGTCCAGCTGCGTTACATCGTAACCAAAGTAAATCAAAACACTACGAAAAACAATATGAATGTTATTATTTATTATATTATTATTAAATATCAATGTTAGATATACTCAGGCCCCTATATTACGCGTCGCTAGTCTGACGCAAGCCGTGGAAGCGAAATACTATCGTCACGTTTACTGGCATGTCATGACAAGAAATCATAAATTTATATCCTGCCAAAAATACCATTCTCGTGCACAAGAAGTTTTCACTTCAAAAATTTAAATTAATGAATTATGGTCGAATTTCGACCACTGGACGAGCACTCGTAGTTTTATATGTAACTAGCGACCCGCCACACCTTTGCACGGATGCAATGTAGATATCCATTTTAACGAAATACTGTTAAGGGCAGTTTTGATCTACATGACATGTATAACGTATATAATGTATCTAATTGGATAAGAAATAATACTGCATTGTATAAAATAGCTTGGTAAAAATACATAATTATTTTTAAAAAAAGATAAAAATGGATAGTATGGGTTATTCGTCAGAGATAAATATATACCATCCTGGACTTCTTTATCGATGTTTTTAAGATATACAATTCCGTAGTACATTAATTTGATCTATTTCATGAGGTTTAGCCAGCACTTGCGATTTAAGCGCACAAAAAGTTTGTTACGACATCACATTACCAATCTTTGATTTTTTCGGCTTTTCTGTACTATAATATGTATGTATTATACATATAAACCTTCCTGTTGAATCACTCTATCTATTGCTGAAAACTGTATTAAAATCTGTTGAATATTTTAAATGATCTAAGAGGACAGACAGAGGAAGCGACCTCATTTTATGCCATGTAAAGATGTAAAGTAGATTGCAGTTAAATATGTATAATGTTATGATGTATAATTTTATACGGTTTGTGTTTAAAAGGTGTGAAGTACATTTGGTTTGGTGAAGTATAATTCTGTTAATTTTATGATTTTTTTATTTCTTTGTAACTTGGTTGGTATATACGAATATTCTATGTCTAAATTGAAATTATGATAACAAAGACTTTACTCGTCCGATTCAGTTGTCCAAGAATGAGATTGTGTTAAGTAAGCACATTAGAAGTTATACGTCTATGGCGTTAATACAAAAAAAAAGTCTTTTCACACACGTCAATCGTTTTGTACCTAGTTTAAAGTTCAAATGACGAAATTAAATAATACTATATATTAAAGTTTATATAAGTAATTCACATATGCCATAAAATAATATTTATATTAAAAAAAATCGTTACATGATTCTAGCTTTTGCTCGCGGCTTTGCTCGCATTAATGTAACTTTGACCTATCTCATGGAAGTATTATTTCTGTTCCCTGATTACCTGAATGCAATTTTTTTTTTTATGATTCCTTCAGAAGTTAAATGTAAAACCATAACAAACAAACTCACACTCGCATTTATGATATTAGCTACGATTTAAAAACATTTATCAATCAAATCAAAAGTACTTTATTCAATTAAGGTCCTAATAATGCGTTTACGGGCGTCATAACTATCACCGGTTCGGATAACGACTTAGTCATCGAGAGGAACCGGCAAGAAACTCGATCGGGTTTATCTTTTTATATATGGCCTTTCGTCACCAAAATCTGCTTGGCGTGGCACTTAAACTTACAGTCCGACAAATCGGTAATATGCTTTGGGACTTTAAAACTAACATTATGATTTGTTATATCTGTGCGCATAACTTCCATTTTAAGGTAAAACTAACTTCATGATGCATTACATCGGCGCGCGTAACTTCAGTTACAAGATAAAAGTTCACTCTCAACAATTTCTTAAAACCCGCCAAAAGATGTGTCAATTATACACTCCATACACACTATTATAGTAAGTATGCGAGCATTTAAAAGTACAAAACAGAGTAACAACTGGTAAGAAAAAAACTACAAGAATTATTGACATTATAAAAACATCCAAAAAGGTAGATCAAGTCCTATAAATTACCACGATAATACTTCCCACTGAATTAAATTACAAAAAAAAAAAATATAATTACAAAACAGAGACTCATACCGGAATGTTGTTGAAGTACTGAGGAATTTAATGGCATGGTACTGAATAGGTAGATATCATATTCTTTTTAATCACAAAGTATCTGGTGGCGAATTATTATAAGCTGTTTATCATAAAAGGTCCCACAGAAAAAAAAATACTTAACTATCTTAACTTTCACGTTAATCTGACAAATGATGTTTGAGGTAGTAACATCCAAATATCAACATACATTTATTGTATTTATGTATTTTAGACTAGTTGATAACCGTCGTTTCGTCCGCTCCGTTTATTACCTTAATGTCTCATCTAAAAATGATAAAACATAAGCACCACGCCGCTTAGCATACTTCTCTACAGCAAAAAACAAAAGTATCACACCGTTTGGCACACTTCTCCGCGGCAAGAAAATACACATAGTTTGTTAAAACTATAAGAACTTTATAGTAAGGATATGAAGAATATAGTATGAAGCTACTGTGATAATTCTTTTTTTACGCAAGGACCATGTGTCTAAGAAGTATGATTAAAAAAAGGATCGAAATCTATACAGTAGTTTTTTTTTGTGACGCGTAATTTTTTTGTGCGCAAACAAATTTTTATTATTTGTTATTTTATAATAACAAGATATTCACGAAGCATCATTATGTTAGCAACACACAAAATAAATATGTATTAAATCTAAGTACTAAATTAGGTAAGTTATTATCTTTAAATACTATAAATAATAGCATACATAGGTCTATTACTGTTGTATGTATATCTAATAATCATGGGGAGTAGTAAGAATTTGTATTTGATTCGATCGCGAGGCTTTGCTAACCGTCGTTACATTGACAACCGGCCATGGATTTCCGATTTCTCGATGGTAACTATTGATGAATTGTGTTGTCTATACATATAATATGAATGTAAGTCTAACATGTCTGGTAGTCCGGTAAAGCTGTTAAGACCAGGTCAATAGTGTAGTCAGTTCGAAAAAAAAATATAACATGTCTGTACTTTTTAGATTCCTGTGAAAGAAAGCGTTGCAGGTGTCTTAAGAAAAAAAATACATTTCAATCATTTTTATAAATGTCCTTCTGTCTATCTGTCTGTCTGTCTATTTATTTGAACACGCATCACTGGTAAAGTACAGCGTTCACGATAAAACCTCACCAAGAATAATAAAGCATATCTTCGAATAATCTTTAGTTTCGATTTCGGTAAAATCGGCTTACTATATCAAAAGTTATTGTAATTTTAATAATGAAGCGACTTAAATACGAGATAAAAGTAGATAAATAAATGAACTGAATTAATATTTTCAGATGATTTTATTAGTCACTGTTTTTTTACATTAGGTTTAACTCGGACGGAATCGAGGGCACGGCTAGTTTTTACTATTAGTCATAGCATGTTATGTAACAAAAACTATACTTTATCTATACTCAACATGCATACTATAGCTTTATTCATTCCTTCACCAAAAAATATGTAGGATTCGTTGATTTTCCGTTCAAGACTCACAGATCCCTAACCAATTTGAAAACAAAATTAACAGTGAAAATGGATTTAGTAGGCGATGTTCCTTTTTACGCAGTCAAATAAGATTATTAAAATGCTATTTGATTAATTGCAGATGAACCAGCAGTGCAAAGTGTGCGGCGAGCCGGCGGCCGGCTTCCATTTTGGCGCTTTCACTTGTGAAGGATGCAAGGTATTTTGGCTCAATTATTTTAAAACATATACGGTGGTTGATATTTAAAAGTCAGTTAGTTGTAGGTCGTATGATCGATTTCCTACGTTCTTTGTGGAAATTCAAATTTTACCAACTTTTAAACTGGTATATTTATACAACACTGGATAAATAAAAAAAGGACTATTAAAGAATTCTAATTCGACATTATTACTTGTTGAAAGCATAAAAAATCCGTCTAATATTAAATAAGGAATTATAATTAATAATTATGATTGTTATTAAAATCTTTATAACTACCGGTCACGTGTAATGTCGAATGATTAATGATAGCTCCCCTGCTTCATTACGTAGCGGAATATAATAGCCATATATATTTCTATTGTTATACGAGATACTAATGAAACTTTTTGCTTCTCTTATATAATAAATATTTACTTCTGTTCAAAAAACTCAATTAAACGCGACCTAGTAGTTTTTGTGAATATCATTTCCTTCTTCCTCAAATACGCAATTTTTTTGGACACTATTTTTTTTTAATTTGTATTTGTAGCTATTTAAGTAGTATCTAAATCTATAACAGTTCCGTTTAAATTAGATCAAAGGATCTTATATTAGTATTACATTTTTTAAGTGAAAACTTCTTTAGGCGAGTTGAGCGGTATTTGACACGAGAAAAAAAGGAAGACTTCGTGTCAGTGACATGCTAGTAAAGCGTGACCGTATTGCGCTTTCGTCAGACTAGCGACGCGTAGTAAAGCGGCCTTTGTACGTCTAATATTGATATTTTGTATTCGACATTTTACAAATTTACAGCACATCATATGTTTGATTAATTAATAAACTGTATAAAAGAGTTAACATAATTATTGTTCTTTGTGTCAATAAATGTAAAAACCAGAATAATGATAATTCACTCTATAATTAAGTTAAAAATTGAAGTAGAACACAATTATTCCATCGTTTTGAATTTTCACTTCTGTCGCTAGTCCTTATGACTGCCTCGACTTTTTTTTATTTAACCCAATTACGTTGATCGAATATAGAAAAAGGAGTTTTAAATTTAAATTCTGTCAGGTCAGGTCAATAGCGTAGTCAGTTCGAAAATAAAAAAGTTAAAGTATGTAATATTTACGATTTAAAACCGCGACTTAAAACGGTTCACGTTGATAAGGAAACAATTTCCCAATAAATAATTATAGGAATTTGCAGCAAGCAAGAAGTCGCTTCCTAAAACAAATATAACAAGATACGTAATAAGAGACGGGAGCGACAACCCGATTGCAAATTGTCGCGGGCGCATTGCACCACATGCAATTTGATACTGAATCAATTTGCAATGTTTTTGTCGAGCGGTAATCTTGGTCCATTTAATTTCCTCTCCATTGCGCTTTATATAGAGATGAGGTAGTTTTTTTTTGTTACGTTTGGAAATTATTCAACGAGTTATGTTATTTTTTGTTTTATGTTATCGATTGACTACTTTCTTTATCGATGTAAAGTTCAAGCTATATGGAACAGTGCAGCAGCCAAAAATTCGTTACTCTTTAGAACCAGAAGATAAAGAATTATTCCAAAATTACTAAACAAAATTACGATAATAAATAATCCTTCACCGAGTTGGATTTAAGAATAATTTTAGTAATAAAATACAAATAATAATATTACTTGGTAAGAACATCATAATTGTGTGTAATAAATTTGACTATAATAAACTTGCAAATGAGGTAATTAATAATGACGTCATGTGGTTATATTAGATTATTGAATAAAATAATAGTTTAATCTTATAATAGTTTAATCTTATGAATGTACTAACAGCCGTCTGTAACTTTGCCTGTCTTTGTATCATTATAAATGATGACACAATATATTATCTTCATGTAACTCTAACAGTCTTTGCAACACACACCGTGATCGCTTTTAAATGGCAGGATATTTTCAAACTTATTTAATAAAAAAGAAATTAATCATATATAACAGTAATCGATAACTTTATAGAGTCGTTAACCTGATTAAATATTGGTTTTACAAAATTATAGATGTATAAAAAAAATCAATCAATCTCCAGATTATTACTGATCTTTATCTAATAGGCAATAATATTATCTACAAGTTTCTGGCGATTATTTCAGTATTCTGACAAGGTGGTGGTCTCCTTATTAGAATTTTCCCGGGAGTTTTTATCCTCCGTGATATTATTTCCCATCCACTTCATTTGTACACAATAACCGAACTATATTACGTAAAAAACTACCAATATTACAAAATATAGATTCAGATAACAGAACATTTTCAATACAATATAACAGCCACTAGGTACTACATAAAAGACTAACATCCTGGCAAGAAAGCCAAAGAAAGAAAGAAAGAAAATATATTTATTGCAGTAAACACATGAACAAAGACAATAGTAGGAAAACAGAGTTACAAATATGTATATAACATAGAATAAGAATAAAGAATATACGTCAAAAACTATTACGATTATACCACGGTTGAACTGAAAAGGCGCACAAATCAGCATATGCTGGCTGTCATCTTCGTAAATGACCCGAGCGCTGATTTTCAATTGTGTCCAATATACTGTCCAACTTTATTATTGACCTACTAGATCCTATCAGTAGATGACGATATAAAAACCACGGATCTAGTATCAAGCTCACCAATGTACTTATAGTTGTTAATATCTAAATGTAGAGTTAATATTCTTTTTCAATATTCAGAAGATTACTTCTGTACTTCTTCCCTATCTACTAATAGAACTACCAAACTTTTAACTTTTAAAGAAATGCATCGAATGAACTTCACATCACATGTACTCCATGTGGAGATTAATAATAGTGTATTATTTCATATTTCACGCTTATATATCATATCGATGAATTCATATAATTCAGAGCCAATTAAAGACCACCCGGTGACCAAGGCAAGCCAATGTCCCTACCGAGACGCGGTCATAATTATTGTATATTCCGACACACGAATTATAAATTGTGATCGATAATAAATCGACCAATATATCAGAGTTAACAAAAGGTTATTCAGGTGTACCTCGTCTCTACTTTTAATATAGACCGCGAGCTAGGTTCCTTTTGAGGTACGGTATCATTTTTAATGCTAGGAGCATTATATAGCAAATATTGTTAACTACGTGATATTTTTTTCAATATACAATATATTTTGAGCACTTAATAATACAAATTCGAACAGCGTTATATTTTTTCAACTTGTCATTATTATACATCAATTATTGTACAATTTATTGACTAAATGGAAAAAGGTTTAAATTTAAAAAAAATCTGTGTATTTCACACGCGGTAGAGGGTCACTATTCTCCAATATCAAAAGCAAGCGAGACACTGCTCCTACTCTCCCCGACACAGTGTTGTCCCCCACTAATTATCGTCATATAAGAAGGTTGCGGGTCAGAATTTCAAAACCCTTCTGTAAAGAGTATTTTAATGAAGATTTTTTTTAATCAGAATGTTTTTTGTATCCACAATGGAAAAGATAATTAACCCACGTACAAAATTGTTAGTTAATTAGCTGGTCTATCGATGATCCACAAACAAAAGCCCAGGAAGACGCTTTTATATTCTATGGAGTAGAAGTAAACCAAACCACATTTGGTGACTTCTCATTTTGGCATTAATTAATATATTATATGCAGTTATATGCATTAAAAATATGAAACATTTCGGTATAAAAGTAGAGAATTTGTTAATAAAGACTACAGCGCCATCTACCGACAACCTACCGGATCCTCAGCGAATCAAATATGACATCAATTAGCTAATCTTTTAACCCCTGGACTATCGAAAAACGCCATACAAACGAATGTAGTCCAATCAACAGACAAATCACCGATTATAATATACATTATAAAGGATCATCATAAACTTATATTATTTTAAAATACTTATTTAACATTAGTAACTCATATCTTAGATTTTAATATACCTTGTTCGAGTTAACCACACAACTTAATATTAGTTTTTTTTAATAATTAAATCCGAAATCGTGTAACTCATACCGTGTCTGGTCGTAAGACTATAAGTGATGTTACACACTCGATGGATAATTCATACATAAAAAAAAAACCCGTGGCGTTAGTATTATAAAGTGGCCACGATAAATCAACAGATTAGTTGGTTCCGAGGGAAAATATTGTCGTAACTCTTAACGATTTGTTAACTAGCCGTTAACAGTTACTGTTGAAGTTTAAATTTATTCGTGACAATCGGGCGTATTTTAATCGCCTTTGTTGTTTACAAATTTCTATGGATTAAAAATAATTGGTCTATAATAAACGAGGCACATAACGTAATGGTTACTTGATACTGGTAAAATTGCAAACATAGGCCTAACCGAAAAACCGGTTGTCTATAAAGTCCGTTTACGGACGATAATTTTACGTGATAAGGTTTTGTATAATACAATGTAGGAGCTAATTGAAAATTACAATTTCACGTGTATGTTGTGTGCTCTCGCTATCTCTCTTCTATTCGAATGCATCGGCCGATGGACTGGAAGACAGATAGATGTGTCACAAGCCGAACGCTTAGACCGATCGCGTCTCTCTATTGCTTGTTTCGCGCTCTCGCTTACGTGCTCTGCTGAGGCGGAACGTGACAATGAGTCATGCATTTTTGTGCGTGCAGCCGGCGTTCATCGACATATAAGTTGTTATCAGCTCAAAAAAAAGTTGTATCGAATCTCGTCTTATTTAACACATTGACTGCAACGGGACTTTTGACGAAACTGTCCCGGGAAGCCATTTTATTGTAATGATATTATGTTACTCATGAAAATCAGCGCTATGGTTACTTGCAATGGCGGCAGCCAGCAACGGCAATTGTAGCAATACCATGGCACGTTTTAACGTTTAATTTCTTTGATTTATTTTATGTTATGCATATCTTCGCAACTCTATTTTTTCACTGTTATAGTGTCCGTGTAATATACGTGATACAAATATGTTTTCTTTCTTTTCTTACTAAAATGGTAATTATGATAAATAGTAAGAAACAAGAAGTTATAAGAATGTTGTTTATGTAATAGGGTGGAGTGAAAAAAACAAATTTTTTTTTTCTTAGCCTGGGGGTCAAATTTGTAGCTTATAAAAAACAAAAATTTTTGAAAAAAAAAAAAAAATTTACTCAACATCTTAGCCAGCCACTCATTTTTAAAACTAATACGAGAAAAATATTTGTTGCAAAAAAAAATTTTTGCGCAGAAACTCGGACCTCTTTTATCCAATTAAAAACACAAGTTAAAAAATTTTTGCTATTTTTTAATTTAAAAAACCCAAAAGACCACCTCTTTAGCACAAAAAAATTTTGAAATCCAGCAACAATTTTTTTTTTCAACCAATATTTTTACTAATAATTTTGGCAAATTTTTTTTTTAAAACCCCCGCAAAAAAAATTTTTTCACCCCCCATTATGTAAGCAAAATATGGTACGAATTATCTCTTAGTTATATTTGAAACTGGAACACAGTAGCTCATGTAAGCCAAAATTGACTTCTTTTTTTGTCTCTTTCCTGAAACCATCCATCTATATTTACACTGATACGCGGTGTCCGAACACTCTATCAAATAAGCCATGAGCCAGTTTATAATTGCGTTAAAAAAATATGAAATATTTGATTCAATATTAAATGCAACTAAGATACTAATAGAAATTAAAAAAAAAGCCGAGACAGTCGTAAGGACTGCCGACTGAAGTGAAAACTTAAAATAATGAAATAAATTTGTTTTCTTTTGAATTTTCATAATAATTATTCAATGTGAATTACAATATTTAAATTTCAGAATTTGTTTATTGAAATTATTAACATTAGTGTGGTTTTCATATCTCTTGACATTCGGAACAATGATTATATACATTTTTATAAAGTCTATTAATCAAACGTATAATGAGCTGTAACACATCAATATTACATGCACACAGGCCTCTATACTATATACGGAGGTAACGCGTATGTATTACATGCACACAGGCCTCTATACTATATACGGAGGTAACGCGTATGTATTACATGCACACAGGCCTCTATACTATATACGGAGGTAACGCGTATGTATTACATGCACACAGGCCTCTATACTATATACGGAGGTAACGCGTATGTATTACATGCACACAGGCCTCTATACTATATACGGAGGTAACGCGTATGTATTACATGCACACAGGCCTCTATACTATATACGGAGGTAACGCGTATGTATTACATGCACACAGGCCTCTATACTATATACGGAGGTAACGCGTATGTATTACATGCACACAGGCCTCTATACTATATACGGAGGTAACGCGTATGTATTACATGCACACAGGCCTCTATACTATATACGGAGGTAACGCGTATGTATTACATGCACACAGGCCTCTATACTATATACGGAGGTAACGCGTATGTATTACATGCACACAGGCCTCTATACTATATACGGAGGTAACGCGTATGTATTACATGCACACAGGCCTCTATACTATATACGGAGGTAACGCGTATGTATTACATGCACACAGGCCTCTATACTATATACGGAGGTAACGCGTATGTATTACATGCACACAGGCCTCTATACTATATACGGAGGTAACGCGTATGTATTACATGCACACAGGCCTCTATACTATATACGGAGGTAACGCGTATGTATTACATGCACACAGGCCTCTATACTATATACGGAGGTAACGCGTATGTATTACATGCACACAGGCCTCTATACTATATACGGAGGTAACGCGTATGTATTACATGCACACAGGCCTCTATACTATATACGGAGGTAACGCGTATGTATTACATGCACACAGGCCTCTATACTATATACGGAGGTAACGCGTATGTATTACATGCACACAGGCCTCTATACTATATACGGAGGTAACGCGTATGTATTACATGCACACAGGCCTCTATACTATATACGGAGGTAACGCGTATGTATTACGTAGTATGTTATGACGCGTCTAAAGAAGTTTTGACTTTAAAATACATAAATAAGTAGAAAAAATGTTTTCTGTCCATTTTTTATAAATAGAAATAAACAATTTATTAAATGTAGACAGTATGTACAGTGGATAATCAAATACATAGACGTTCATTAAAACACCGTAGATAGTCATTGATCTGATTAAATAATTAACATAATTAAGTATTTATTTATAAATTATTTATAAAAACAAACAGTGCCCGTTAATTGTGTGGGCGGGCCATCTAAATGCTAATGACTTTGATATCGCTGTCTGGTAGCCGCGTTTTAATTAATGAATATTCTGGATGGAAGTTAATATTAAAAATAAATATATCTATACATTTTTTATTTAACTAAATCACTTTTCCAATTTCATAAGTAAGTATTCGTATGTGTACAGCCTGATGCATTTTTTGGTGTTATGAAGGGTTGATCAGAGTCACAAAGTATGATAAAATTACTTTGCGGAAATTTTTTTTTTTTTTTTTTTTTTATTGTAGCTCGGCAAAGTGACTGTACTGTGCCTGATGGTAAGCACAGTACAATCCAAAAACAATGGCGACCACCGAAAGACATACTATCTATCGCCGGTCGCCGCTGCCATGCCGGCCTGAAAGCGACCCAGTCAGGGACAGCCCCCCCCCCCGGTTGCTGGATATACACCGGCTGATCCCGGAACGCGACACGCCCAAACGTGTCACTATGGCGGGTGTTCCACCTGGTGTACGGTGGTCGCGATCCAGTCGGGTACAGACACCCTACCACCCCGCGAATTTATTATCATTACATAGTATAAGACAAAGTCCCCCACCGCGTCTATCTGTCTGTCTGGTCGCGATAAACTCAAAAACTACTGAACTGGATTTTCATGCGGTTTTCACCAATGGATACAGTGATTCATGGGGAAGGTTTAGTGTATAATTTGTTTTTTTTTTATAGTCAGGGCGGGACAGCGTCTGCCGGGCCTGCTAGTTAAATATTATAGTGGACGTTACTTTGCACTTCCGCCCGAATTTATTGGCTTCTGCCACGTCCCACAGCATTGATTAGAAGACGATCCACGATGGAACGAAACATGTGTAATCGATTGTATGAGACGTGGCAGCGGTCAATCAATTCCAGGCGGAAGTGCAAAGTAACGTCCACTATATTATTTGAACTCAAAGAAACTTCTAAGTCTCTTCACAGAGAAACAATCTTTTTGTTACATGTAATATTAAATCTGAGATATATTTTTAGAGACTCATTAAAATAATATGTTTTGAAAGATTATTTTTATGTAAATTAAATACCGAACGTAACTAAACTATTTATCTTGGAAATTAGATCAAAAGTTGTTACGTAGCTTAAAAGAAGCACATCACAAACAGACACCTGTAGCAATGTTTTTAATACTATTAATAATTAAGAGGCTGCTTTATAATAATCGTATCCGATGTTAAGAGTCGATATGAAAGAATATACTAATTACTGTTTATACGACACTCTCGTATATGATCGACTACAGATGTTTAATTAACCAGAAACAAATCATTACTGCCTAGTCTCTTTAGATGCACAGTGAAGATAATCTACATTATGATAAAATATATCTATAAGTAGGGATAAAACAGTCGAGTACATTTTTCTGATCTGTTACTGCATCGATTTTTTTTTTTACTTTTTTTTTTAGTAAACATTAATGAGTTTTTAGTGTTTAAGTTAAAAAAAATTGAAGAAGATATTTTTTCTTTAATATTCAAAATTAAAAACAAAAAATTATGTTTGAAAATAATATTCATATTTGTTTATATATCTTACCAAATTTTTGAAACTATATAAAAAAAGTAAAATAATTAACGTAAATTATTGTTGTTTCAAATATATTTAGAAATTATTAATAATTAGCTTTTGCTCGGGGCTTCGTTCGCGCGACTATAGATTTTGGAAATAAATTACAGCCCTTGTTACTTGCTGATAATGCAGCTTTATACAGTGGAAAGAGTTTTAAAATTAATATTTTTTGAGCTTGTCTACCACAAAGATAAAATTAAATATAATCTCTTAAAAGAAGTTATATATATTAATCATAACGCTATAACACTGGAAAATGAGTTAGTAAAACTATGAAAAACAAATGACGTCATTATTAATCATAACGCTATAACACTGGAAAATGAGTTACTAAAACTATGAAAAACAAATGACGTCATTATTAATCATAACGCTATAACACTGGAAAATGAGTTACTAAAACTATGAAAAACAAATGACGTCATTAATAGTTGTTGATACAGGCGGAAAAATTCAACACTGTTCATAAGTCTTCGGTAGTATAGTGGTAAGTATCCCCGCCTGTCACGCGGGAGACCGGGGTTCGATTCCCCGCCGGAGAGAACTTTTTGTTCATTTTATATTCATACTTCGACTAATTATAATATTTGACTTTGTTTCAAATACGTTGTTATTAAAAATAATCACTTAAATGTTATACAAAAATTCTTAGTTCTTGAATTGAGATGAATTGTAAGAAGTTTATATGTATGCGTACTTGAATATGTTTCTAAATACAGTTTTTAGTATAGTTTTCTATTGCAAACACGAAATTTCATCCTTATTAGTGAATTAAAGTACCGTAGTAGTGCCGAATGGATTTACCTTAGAACTTTGAAAAAAATCGACATACTATTTATTATAATGCTGTCTCTTGCCATAAATAACCAAATCTATTTGGAGCGCAGAGCGTAGAGAGCGCATCTTACATTACAAACAAATAAAATATTTGCCAAAGTTCGACAGACCTCATGGCACAGTGATTGTAAATCCTACCATTAAACCGCGCGGTCTCGAACTTGAAATTTAAATAACTACTTAAAACTTATAAAACTTTAAATACAATATCTTCTGTCTGACTTACTCATTTATATTGACATTTTTTAACCCGTTCGACGCCATCTGTTAACAAAACGTTTGTACCATATGCCACCGAATTTTATGGTGAATTGTAAGTGAAAATATAGCACTGAATCTGTAGTAAGACATATTATGTTTTTTTCTAAATTTATTTTTGGCAACCAATCTTTCAGATTATTACTGTCATTGTCGAGTTAATTTTATTACAAGCTAGTGTCGTGCGAACGTTTCAATGTCAATGTTAACGTTCCGACAAGATGGTGGCTCCCTTGTTACAACTTTCCAAGGAATTTTTATAGTATCTCAGAATTCATGCTCCGTGGTATTATTTTCCATTCACTTATGCACAATAAACAAACTATATTACATAAAACACCACCAATTTTACACAATATAGAGTCAGGTAACACAAGATTGTGAATAAAATATAAAATCCCCTATGTATGACAAACTAAAATCCCGCCAAAAACTCCATATTATCTTATATATTTTTTCTCGTAGTAACGATGTTACGACACGAAAATATAATATATTGTACAGTGAAATAAAAAACGACAACATTTTTGTGAACGCACTAATAAAAACCGCATCTTCAGCATACCAAACGCACTCAGGTGTGTTATATGCACACAGATAAAACAAGTCAAAACGTTAACTCATATTTTCCACTTTTCCATACAATTTTCCAAACATTTTCTGTTATACAAACCTTGTCCTGACAATTACCAGCACAAACATAAATAATTAGCTAAATAGATGCAGTCATTCCGATATGGCGTGCTTACGTACACTTTACATTAAATTCAGCAATAGCTATTTATTTTTATATATTTTTTTAAATATATTGTAGGGGTCAAACGAACAGGTGGGTCACCAGATGGTAAGAGATCACCGCCGTTCATAGACAATAGCAACACCAGCGGGGTCGCAAGTGACTTGCAGGCCTGTGATTGGGGGAGGGGGAAGGGAAGTGCGGGAGGGAGATGAGTATCCGGCGCTCTCACTGACCGAACGAAACGCAACAGTGCAAGCACTGTTACTTCACGTCGGTTATCTGTGAGAGGGTGGTAGTACCCCGGACGAGCCGACCCATTCATGCTGAAACCAATAATAGCTTCAGCGTGGCTCTACCACCACTTACCTTTTTTATTACAACACATAATAAAAATAATTACAAAACCATGCGAATCCGCGAGCTCAGTTAGTTTTTTACCCAAGATTACCTCAGTACAGAAATAAAAAAAATGATTGTTTTTACTGAATAAATCGTTCACAAACAAACAGTATAGGAAACGGAGATTTGATGATCGCTTAGTTCAGTGGTCGGCAAACTCGTCGTTCAAAAAAGCCAAATAGAACTATACAAAACTGAAGTTTATACAAAGAACCTTTTTTAAGCTTAAACCTTGCTTTAGTTGAGACATTGTTATCGGGAATAATTGGTATTAAAAGTACACTCTCGAGAGTACCTTTACTAAATTTTTCTTTTTTTAGGAGCGATTAGCTATGTTAATTGCTATTGTTGCTTTTTAAAAACGTGGCTCTCTTCATTAGGCTTACGTTTTAAAAATGTTGATTCCTGTCTTACAAGGAAAAATATTAAATAATCTCCCGTCTCTACTATCAATGGTGTCTGTCTATATTAAATATTTTGTGGAAGAGCCGCAGCCAAGAAGTGAAAAAGCCGCATGCAACTCGCGAGTCACTGTTTCCCAACCACTTGGTTAGTTGATAACGTGTTGGATATTGCCACGATCGACGTAGACTCTAATCTTTGGAACTGAGTCGGCGCTTTCGCTGAAAGAAAACAACGTGATAAAACAATGACATGTTGGTAGGGATTTCTTTAAGTTTGCCTGGCTAGTTACCACTCTCATATCGAAAGTCTGTCGCCATGCACCTGTCGGTGTATTCCGGCAGCTGCACTTGGGAGCCAATTCCTATCTAGGTTACCATGTTTACCATTTTAGACCCCATCGTCATTTAATATCAGATGACATTGTGGTCAAACGTATAATAATAAAGTATAAGAAAACACATCTCTTAAACACACTAACAAAGTGATGATTTTTACTTATACTATACGACCTTACTTTCGGCGAAATAACACGCAGCGGAAGCTATCAAAAGGAATAAAATCCCAGATTTTGAAATTTTCTTCATTGGTGCTCCGCTTCTATTGGTCTAAGCGTGATGATATCATCTTATATATTAACTAGCTGGCCCGGCAGACGTTGTCCCGCCCTGATTATAAAAAAAATCCTTGACAAATTATATATCAAAACGTTCCTCATGAATCACTATATCAACTGGTGAAAACCGCTTGAAAATCCGTTCAGTAGTTTTTGAGTTTATCGCGAACAGACAGACAGACAGACGCGGTAGGGGACTTTGTTTTATACTATGTAATGATACGTGAAGCCAAAATTTTTGTACCCCTTTTTAGGCGAATTGCGCGATCGGATAAACGTGAAATTTGGCATAGTTAAAGTTTATATGGAGGAGAAGTGTAGAAAGCTATTTTTTTTATATAAAATGAATTATAAATACATTAAATTATTTAAAATATGCATTACTCACACTACTGCTTGAATTTTACACAACATATACACACATGTAATTGAAAGACTTATTGACATCCGTCATTTTAGTTTTACGTTCCAATTACCTTTTCAATATTTTTAACATGATTAACGTTGCATGCCTTACATGGCCTTTAAAATCAACTGGTCAAACTGTAGGTTAATTTTATAATAATATAATATGTAAATTTATAATATACATTAATAATTAATTTATCTTTATTAAATTTATGGAACCACTGAAAAAATTATTATTCTCTTTGGTCTTATTGAATGTCCAAATTTTTAGGTGACAGGACTGCTTTCTCTTCATGTTGTCATAATTCTCTTCATGTCACTTTGCTGCATGTTGTCATAAGAGTAAAGCAATATTACCAAAGTCAATGTCAATATTTTAATGTTTAGTATTTTTTTTATGGTGAACTCACTTCAAGTAATGATTCAATAAAAAAATGAGCCAAAAAATACTTTGTAAAATCAAAATAAGAAATTTTGTTTGCTCATGAAAGTAATCCATGACTTAGATCTCCGCGGTTACAATGATGCAGTTCAACCTGATGTAGCAATTATTCTCAGTACAGTTGATGATTTTGGATTCATCATTTGATTCTATTGTGTATCCATTACTTTCCAAATGATGATACTGGACATATCACTATTCCTCATAATGTATAGACTACATTTAATTAAATGTCACCAAGAAATACCACTCGCCCATGGTGGCGTGTAAAATTACTTGAAAATTGTGTCATGAGTTGCGATAAATTTCTTTATTTTCGTAAAGTTATGTTTACTTAGCATTTGAGAGCCTTACCACCTTAACGTAACCGCCTGCTTTTTGTTTTAAATTTATGACTAATTTCAATTTTCATTTAAACATCGTTTTTTTATCTATATATAAAAATTGTGGCAAACAACTGAGTAACCATGATGAAAACTTTTGATTATAGAAGTATAACCCTTTGACAAAAGAACCCTAATAAAGGTCAAACTTAAAAAAAACAATGAACTATGGTCGAATGTCAACCACTGGACGCACACTAGTATCGATAAATGAGCTATCTAACACTGAAGTAACTTTTCAAATTGGACCAGTAGTTCCAAATATTACCCCCTACAACCTCACAAACTTTACCTCTTTATAATATTAGGTATTTACCTATGAAATTGCCGTTTTGTATGAAAAAAATTAAACGAATTTTTTTCATGTATTTTTTATTTGTATTAATCGAAGTAATCGCCCATGCAATCAATGCATCTTTGCCAACGCAGTGGCAGTTTATTGATGCCCTTCTTAAAGAAATCAGCTGGACGGGAGGCAACAAATTCTTCAAAAGCATTTTGTACTGCCTCTCGGGTATTGAATTTTTTCCCGCCAAGGAGTTATCCAAATTCTGGCAAAAGTAGTAGTCTGTAGGCGCAAGGTCTGGTGAGTAGGGCGGATGACGGAGAACTTCCAACCCCAGTTCTTGCAACTTGGAGACCGTCTGCTGTGCAGTATGAGGTCGCGCGTTGTCGTGCAGGAGCAGCGGAGACAAGCACTTGACCAATGCCAGTTGGAGATGTGCCAGCTTCTCCATCATTGTGTTCAGTTCTTCACAGTACACAAATGCAGTAATGCTCACCCCACTTGGTAAGAAGCTGTGATGAATGTTTAGATGCTGAACCAGGATCCAACCAACTTGCTAAGTGCTTGCGGTTATCAAACAGAATCCATTTTTCATCGCAGGTAACAATGCGGTTCAAAATTCCTTCATTTGTGTGTCTGTTGAGCAGTGCAAGGCACGTCTCTACGCGTACTCCGCGCTGGCGATCATTGAGTTCGTGGGGCACCCATTTGTCAAGCTTTTTTACCTTGCCAATTTGACGCAAATGGACCAATATTGTTTTGACGCTAACGTCGAAAGCTGCTGCTAATTCAGCCGTAGATTGTGTATCATCAGCTTCCACAATCGCCTTTAATTCGTCATTGTCGACCAAAGTCTTCAGACTACGGGTTTTTTTTGGGAAATCCCAAAGGAAGGGAGAAAACAATAGGGGGGTTGTTTTTTTGTTCCCCCCTTCCTCTTGTTTCTCCCTTTCCCTTCTCCCCGCGGCTCTTTCCTATCTCATTTTTAACTTTCCTATACAAAAAAAATTAAATCGATGAAAATGTAACCTAATCAATAAACAAATACTTCTTTTGGAAAAAGAATTCCATTTTTTTAAAATAAAATTAATTTAAATTAGAATTCTTACCAAACAAAAATTATTTTGATTTGAAATGGCCAGTACTGCAGAACGGCAATTTCATAGGTAAAGACCTATTATTAATATAGATTTAGACAAATCTAAAAATTATTTATCATCGTTACATATTCTAAAACAAACTTCTCCGCCGCATCTGTCTGTCTGTCTTTTTGCGATAAACTCAAAAACTACTGAGCAGATTTTCATGCGGTTCATTGATAGATAGAGTTATTCACATGGAAGGTTTAGTTTATAATTTGTCAAGTGCGCCTGGCCACGATGGCCACAACCCTCGTGGTCGGGCGCGTCCGACGGATAGGCCTCAGGGTGGCCCTCGAGAAAACCGAGGCCATACTATTTCATAGCCCTCTGCGAGGGCCACGTCCTGTGGCCCATATAATTGTGGATGGTGCCCGTGTCAGGGTAAGAACCCAGATGAAGTATCTGGGCCTCACCTTGGATGGGCGCTGGTGTTTCGAGTCCTATTTTGTGGAGCTCGGACCGCGTATTGCTAGGGCGGCGGCTGCTCCCGGCCGTCTGCTCCCCAATGTAGGGAGGCCGAGTGCTTGGTGCCGCCAACTCTATATGGGAGTCGTGCAAGCGATGGCTGCCTACGGGGCACCGGTATGGGCCGACGCCCTCGGTGCCGCCAATGTGCGTGCGCTGTGCAGTGCGTAACGCATTGTGGCACTGAGGGTGATCCAGGCAAATTGCACGGTGTCCTCGGCAGCAGCCTGCGCGCTCGCCGGATCCTTGCTCTGGGAGCTGGAGGCGAAAGTTCTCGCCACCGTGTATATATTTACGGCGGCGAGGAAAAGCAGTGGGGAGCCTCCGGGTCCCAGGGAGATAGAAAATAAGAGGCGGCAGCTGAGGGAGGAGACCGTGGAGCGTTGGATGCAGGACCTGGAGGACGCGCGGTACAGGCGGTATACTGTGGGCACCGTCCGCCTGGTCCTGCGGGAGTGGATGGGGAGAGAATGGAGCTCGCTGACGTTCAGATTGGTGCAGGTGCTAACCGGACATGGTTGATTCGGGTGGTACCTGTACCAAAATGCTCGCAGGGAGCCTAACGCCGCATGCCACGAGTGTGGCGCTGACGAGGACACTGCGCAGCATACTCTGTCTGAGTGTGCTGCGTGGGAGGGACAGCGTCGCATTCTGGCTGCGGCGGTAGGGGGTAGTGGAGAATTGTCGCTGCCAAGTGTGGTTTCGGCCATGCTTGGCAGCGAACAGGTGTGGCGTGCGATGACTTCCTTCTGCGAGGAGGTCATCTCACAGAAGGAGGCGGCGGAGAGGGCCCGCGCGCGAGGTGGATCCTCTAAGTGGCCCTTTCCGCCAACAGAGGACCGTTGGGAGGAGGCGGCGATTTGCTCAACTCCTCCCGCCACCGTAGCCGGACCAGAGGGGATGGGTCGGGGGGGCCATCTCCTTATTGCACAGGTCCAGCAGACGAGGGGAGGCAGCTGGTGTGTGCCTAGTCTATCTCCCTATTATGTAGGAGCCCGGCGGCCACCTTCCGCCGGGCGGACCGTTGGGGCATCCAAAGTGATTAGCGTAGGACGTTTCCTTGCCGCCCCAACAATACGGTCTGTCGGTACACCGTGGGGTTTTAGTCCGTGCGAGTCGGACATAACCCACTCTCTCCCCCGGGAGGGTGGCATATCCATAATGGATTTCCCCATGTTGATAAAAAAAAGGTATATAATTTGTCAAGATTTCTTATAAATTGATTGAAATATAGCGATAATTGTTGGAAGTGTCGGATAATGTCAAGCCGGCTGGGAGCTTTCGTTGAAAACGATGCCTAATCCCTTTGAGATATAACAAAACGATTGAGATAATAAACAATGCAGATGAAGTCGCAGGAATCAGCTAGTAGGTAATAAAAAAAACGAATCGGTAGATACATATAAGCTCACCAAAGACCCGTGTGTAAAAGTGACGTAAGATAAAAACGCAATTAAAACATGTTCGAGTCCGTTCATCGTGTGTCTAATGGGACGTAGGTGTTTTTATATATGACTGTTTAATATCGTTAGCGATCGATTTATAGTAATGCTATAAAAACTTAATTTAGTTAAAGAGTTTACATAAATTACAATCAAGATAAAAAAATACATAAATATTATTTGTATTTATTATATCGTTTTAATGTTTGTAATTATATAAATATATTACAGGTATAGTTAATAATGTTTCTAAGCAGTTGAACTAAGCATTTTTTGTTGTCTGTTATATTATTTCGGATCTCTTTTAACTTGGCTCCAACGTTGGTGCAAACGTTGGGGGTAACTTCATCGCTATAGTTAAATAGCGCTAAGCATCCATCCATACGTGGGCAATGATGTCAGCCTAGTTTAGTTCGAGCCAATGTGAACTGTACTTGCTCTGGAGTGTTTGCCAAAAATGTGAATTATTTGTAATGTAATTTATGCAAAATACTTGATTTTAATTTGTTTCTAAAATAATTTACCAGGACACTTTTTTCTATTTTATTTAAAATCATTTAAAATACGAGTATTTTTGATTTGTAAAATACAAAATAAAGTTTGTAATATTTTATTTCTACTCTGAATTTTCATCGATTGAATGAGTAAATTGAGATTTTGATTGCTGATCATAGATACACACCGTTGTGCTGAGTTTACGGTCAATATGTAGATACATTGCAAACATTTATATAGAAGACCAACACGCATTAGTCAACTGCCAACATGGGCGCAAGCAGGGATAACAATATTTTCTCCAATCACACTTTGGATTATTAAGTTTGATGCAAACTTTCGAGCCAAGTTGTGTTATTTGTTTTTTAACTATTTTTTTTTTATATCATAGCAGTCAAACGAACATGTGGGTCACCTGATGTTAAATGATCACCATGATCACCACCGTCCATAGACACTTGCAACACCAGGGGAGTCGCAAGTGCGATGCCAGCCTGTGTTAGGGGGGTGGGGGAAGGAAAGGGGAAAGTGGAAGGGGAAGGGTGGTGGGTCTCAGGCGCTCTCACTGACCGAATGAAACGCAACAATGCAAACACTGTTACTTCACGTCGGTTTTCTGTGAGAGGGTGGTACTACCCTGGGCAAGCCAACTCATTCATGCTGAAACCAGTAATAGAATCAGCGTGGTTCTACTACCTACAGCAACTAAATCCAGTATGATAAAATTTCAATATGGACGTGCGTATTTCCGCATCGATGAGTCACTACGCTGCCTTATCGGTTACTAGGAGTTTGTTCGGGACATCTTTAGGGAATTCCAGATCATTCCGAATTTTTTTTCAGTGTTCCTGTCTTTATTTATATGAATATTCCTTTCATATTTTACTGAAATTATTTTTTATCGGGAGTAAACATTTCTTTTAATAATAATTGTATCACTACTGCTTATTCACTGTAGAAAATCGTGGTTATATGTAGAATATGACCTATCCTACAATTCACTCCTTGACTAATTAGAAAAATTCATTCGTATTACCTTAACTACTTCGAATAAAGCGTGTACTAGCAAATATATCAGTAAAATTGACAAATGTTTAAATAAGTCCTTGCTACAGCAGAAGTGCAAATACATGATTATCTTTATATAATCTGATAAACACAGTTGGTCGGTGTTAATTTGTAGATATTTTTTTTAATTAATGTATTTCTATTCTAGATTAAATGTGAAACGAAATTGCCACCAAATGTAAGAAATCATTAGTCAGTCATTTGTTATGCTAAATAAGGCGCGTGTTCCATTTACTTCGCACGATGATAAGGTTGCCAAGTACATAAAAATAATCGACAAGCAAATACGTTTGCGAATCTTGTTTCATAACATATGTTATTTGTATTGGATGAAGATTATTTTAAATTTGAAATTGCAAATGAGGTAATAAATGTATATGTAGTTAGCTTTATGTCAAAATGCAGTCATAACTATGTTTAACCGGCCTCAAATTAAACAAATTCCTGCATTCAGTCACAATTGGCTATTATTCTAAAGTGAAATATTGCATTAATTTGTATACCGGTGCATGTTACCACAAAGCTGAAAACAATATAGTACATATTAACATTGCTGCTTTGGGACATAAATAGCAGTGGCACTGATGCATCTCAAATCGCAACTAGCATTGATTCTACGACATATTGCTGCAAATGTTTGCACAATGATCTATCTTAGCATATTCTATTTTGATATATGATTTATTCAGTTTGGTTTGAATCCCAATGGAAGCGTATGTTAAATGTTGAAAGATTTGCTAAAATAATTTTGTCTGAAGGTTAGAAAATTTCAATTAAAATCATTCTACTTATGAAAATTATGTAAAGTCATATGGATGCGATTGTTGAAAATACAGACTGTCTTGATAAAATCTTACACTTGACAACCCTAAACGTTACCACAATAAAGCAATCAGCTACAAGTCAACTAGGATGGAAGCGGCCCTCTAATAAATATTTAATGACTTTAATGTCTCAGATGGTTTGATTTATCGATAGGTATTTCTGATGTGACAAAATTGGCGTTTTAAAATTAGTTTCGACACGGAAATCGTATCCGGAACGTCGTCTGCCCGTTATTGCCGAACTATTGTTTGTGTGGTCGTGTAATAATTAGTCAAATTAATTTTATTAATGGTTGAATATAGAATTTTTGTATTTTAATTAGTAATTTGAATATCGCATCTGCGATTTTAATATTTATCAGTTTTTTATACGAACTTCGTATTTAAATGCGAGAGATAAAATTATATTATTTAAATTTCCCAAATTAAGTTTGTGGTTTCTATCGAATAAAATAGACTTATTAATCTTCAGATATGACCATCATTTGTTTAAAGGCGCCATTGTGGGCGAATAGACCGAAGGCATGCCAGTTCACCTAATATTAAATGATCAGCGTAGCCAATACCTATATAAAACCAATCTCAATAAGACCTCAGTTCTGAAGCCACACTTATTAAATTTGAGGCCTGAAAAGATATGGCCGACATGCCGCAATCGAACCTTGCACAGGCTATTAAGACCATGATTGCTGATTAATGATAGTGAAAATTGTCTGAGGAACCCGTACGGTTATGTTCCAGATAGCCTCTCTACTAAACAGATGATTTGATGGACCTGTGGCTTCCAGGTAGATCTGTAAATGCTGGGGTTACGCACGCGTGTACGTGTTTCCCGTGCTTCGTATAAAGGTGTAAGACGAACGCCGTAGGGTGTCTGTAAGTAGTCCCATTATATCCTCTTTGGAACTATTGGGCTGAGAGGCATAAAGTTATAAATTTTGCAGATGCCTAGAAATTTTATTTATGATTCTTACAAAATAAGTTTGTCACAATTAATAAGCTAAGAAATTATTCTATTTTAAAGACGTGCATAGTATTCGCATATTCTCCAATAATTTCTTATCTCCAAGATCATTACAATATTTTCGTTTTGTATTTCTGAGTGTGATAATGTATTCTTTTTATGCAAACTAACTTAATTTGTAAATTCTATCAATCTTCGATTTGCATATCTTAGTATTCTGGAAGTTACTTAAACACTTTCATAATCTCATGTCATATAAACTGTATTAATATCCCGAGGTTATCAAGAAATAGTAATTTCAATAGCAGTTGCAGCGTAGTAGCAGTCAGCTACTTCTTCCCTTTGTTTATCATTTTGTCAGCTTTTATGGTGATAAATTGAACAGTACAAAAGTTAGAGTATCACTATTCTGTGGCGAAGTTAATTGAATACCCTGTAATAAAACTCTATAAAATGAACCGCCTCATACACCGTGGTTTGCTAACAATACTCTAAATAGATCTCTCTTTGTTATTGCTAACAGAGTACGTTCCGGATATATGCCTCTTAACAAGTTTGCATTTCATGTGGAAAAAAATGCATCACCCAGCTGCATAACGTGTGGATTTATTGAAGATTTGCAATACTTGTTGATGGAATATGACCGAAACAAAGCTCAACGAAAAGTCATTATAGATCATTTAAAGCTTAATGGATTAGATCAGGACATCTTCCATAGTATCGTGTCTGCACCTGCAAGTAGAAAAGACAATATTTTATTGAAGTTTGTAATTAATACTAAGACGTGTTTGTGAATATGCTAAGATTAGGGTACGATGGGATTGACATGTCTTTTGTGGACCTAAGTCCCTGAATGAAATAAAGATTAATTTTTTATTTGACGATCACTCGGTGCTACAGTATAAAACGGTACAGATGTTGCTGAGCTAACAGAAGTTATAGTAAAATTAAAAGCGTAAAAACTTCCGTAAAAAGCAATTAAGTGGACTAACTTTTAGATGATTAGCCCAACGATATTGCAGTTTATCGATCTCAAATATATACACACATCCATGTTTATTGAAATAGATGTAGACATCTTGTAAAATAATTTTCAAATGTTACCAGCAGTATAATTAACCTTACTTGTAATTATAGCTTAAGGAGATCTTTATTAGTGTAATCCAAACCGCAATCAAGGAGCTCGATCTAATCAGTTATTTAATGCACCTTTACAACTTGGTAATTTCATCACTATGTAATAAATGTAATTTAGGGTTTTATTAGGTGTCGAAAGGTAATTCGCTAACAACAGCATTTACTGTATGACCTTTCCTAATTCCTTTTTTGTCTTTGTACATCGGATCAGTAATTTCATGTAATGGTTCTTAAACTTTATTATTAGGTATGAGATTGTTAACTACATTTCCGATGATATCTATATTTAGTGTATTCTTCAGTGCTGTAGTTGCGCAAGTATTTTTTATTAGGCTAGCCGGTGTCCGCTATTTTGTTTTTATGAAAATGGTTTTGTTGTTGCAGGAGAATTATGTGTATGATTTGAATCAATTTTACACTCTCTCTTATTATCTTTATTATTAGGTATTCGACGACAATTTCACCTGATGTTAAATGGTGATGTGTTCTAAGATTGTAAATACTATAAATCTAGAGGCTTAGCTTTGAAGTATAGCTGGTGAGAAATATTTATAGATACTTGAGAGATGTTCAACTCGAAAGTTCTAGATTTGCAGGTTAGCTTAGAAAAAGTTTTACTACCACGCTAACCATGATCAATTACAATGGTTTCCATTACTGAAAGCTTCGCGTTCATTGCAGCGATTTGTACCTACGTCGACGGACGCTGTATCCAGACACACTACCTATTGAGCTATGTAATTTTAAGGTCTTGTCAAGATCAATGTGCACTTAAAATTTATTTAAATTTATAGTTTATAAGTAGGCCTTTAACCACAATTAGTTTTCACTTAAGAAAACAGGTAGACTGAAAATACCTTTTGTAATATATTATCTTAAGAGTGACAGATAAAACAAATAAGCACTAAAATACATTTATCACGTCACCCACTGTCGCTGAAGTCACATTAAAAGTAATTAAGAATTGGTTTCATTAGTAACAGTAGTAAGTGGTAAGAGATTTCGAATGAAAACCCTACAAATTAAGTAAATAACTGAATTTTGTAGATAGAAAACAATATTATGAGCTATTGTCACATTAACAAAGAAAATTCAAACTCGATTTGTTTATTATTACCGAATTTAATGCATGTACCTAAGCAAGACAAATATATAATATTTCATTGTGTATTCACACATATTTAGAAGTATTCCTACAGGACTTTAAATGTCTACGGTCATACCTTGTTTTCTTCATAATTTGTACACAGTTTAAATTGTTATTTAATTTATTTATAGTTCTATTAAACTATCATTGTATAATCTTGTCATATCCTTGTTGAGATAGGCAAATAGATTTAACCTCGCATTAATAGACTTTTGCATTTCAATAGGCTTCCTATTTATTCAATTATAACGCCTTTATACATAATGGTGGAAAATCATTTGTGTTGTGTGTAATATTCACATTATTTATATCTTGTAAGTAATACGAAAGTGAATATAAATTCAATTTAATCTATGCTAATACTACATAGTTTAAGAGATTGACGTGTTGTCATCTAAAACTACTAGCAAGATTTGAAAAATTGTCCTTGTATTTTAGTCTCTTTGTTAAGGAACAATATACAAGATTTATCGTCAAGGTACGACTTTTAATAGTGGAGCAGTACAACGCAAGATTTGGTTCAGACAGTACACTTAGAAGTAATAGTCTAAGCGACCTATCGCATGCAAAGCTGAATCTTGCATGACGAGCATTACGGAACCAGCCGATTTGTGAATACCTATGCTAGAGTGGTATCATGCTCCCTATAACAGTCATATATTAAAAAGAGTACGGCGATACACTTTCACAGTAATAATATTGACTACACTGTAACTTAGAAGTAAACAAAAATGGTTACAAAATAAAGTTTAAAATCTACGGATACAGTGAAAGTCCAAAGACGTTTGCATATCAATAAAACAGTTGAGTCAAGCGTCACATATGGACCCGAGGTCACTTATACCGAAATCAAACATCACTAATGGCCTCAGCACTTTCCCTCCATTGTACGACAGAGAGTATGTCGATCATAAACTTTATTGAATCGAAGATGATTGTACACTATACGCATATAACGGTAGTCGTTTGTTGCATGTTCGCTGATTAGACACATTGTTGTATATCTGGATGTAGGAACGTGCTTCAGCCAATAGAATTTTAGAAATTATTACGTAGGAAGCTTTTATTGGTTGACATAAAAAGGACAAATTCTGATATGGTCATAAAATATTTCATTTTTATATTCTGAAGAGGTCAAAATTTATTTCAACCGTTTTTTTCTTAATTTTGATCTTATCAAAATATACAAATTAATTTTTTGACATCCATATCAAAAATTCTCACTCCAAGGGACCATAGTAGATGGAGAATTAATAATATTTGGTAAGTTATTGAATAAAACAAAGAAGATAAAAGTTAATTTCCAATAAGTGAAAAACCCATATTAAATGTATGGGAAGATATCGTCATTTAGGCACGATTAAACAGCATCGGTTTTTTTTCCTTAAATGTTTTTAGGTTACAAACTAACGATTTGAATGACACCCAAGTCAAAAAATATATTAATAATAATAAAAAGTCAGTTATCACCCCAGACCGCACTTGAAAGTTCTCTCCTTAGTGGTAGGGCTTACTAACGTTGCATATGGAAGCCGGATATTTATGTACCCTTTAAAAATTCTACTTTTGTAAAATTTAATAAAGTTACAAGGAGGTAATCTGCTGATTTTACATCAGAGAAGGACATATTCAGAGACAAATGTTCAAGATCATTATTATTTTAGGAAATCATTTTATAATTATATACTCACGATATACATTACCCAAGAGAGATTTCGTAGCTCATGACAATGCAAAAACTGAAATCGTTCCATCTGACATTTTCTAATATATTTTAAAAATATGTAACAAATAAATTAAGGCCAATAAGCTTTTGTATACATTTTATTAAAAACTTAGAAACTGTAAATAAAGTACTTGAGGTTTTTTTTTTTTTTGTTTATTTATAAAAGAATTATTTTAAGTTTTATTTTATCCATGTGTAGTTTTTGTTTTAATAATAAAAAATAAAAAGTACAAAAAAATAAAATGAAATAATAATAATATAGAAATATATTGAAGATTAATAAGAATACCCATACATATGTATATACATACATAAATATTCATTTCATTTTTATTGTTTTCATTATTGTAAGATAATAGATAGATAGAGTAATAAGTCTAGTTACGTTTTGTTAATAATGTGAACCTAGATAAGGTCTCTTTCTTTTGTTAGAGGATTTTCTTATTACCCAATAAAAAAAAAAAAAAAAATATATATATATATATATATATATATATATATATATATATATATATATATATATATATATTTTATAACGCGCAGTGAGGGTTGCAGTAAAAAGGTTACTAGCACGTAAACGTGAGAATGGGGTTCCTACATTGTAATTAACTAAAATTAGTTAAATATATCAGGGTTGCATCCCAGTGCTAAGGTCGTACCAAGTGCTAGGGTTATTTAAAACTAAAACCATTGACTTCATATAAAATTCTAATCACATCAAGAGATGCGATGTTCAAGCCTATACTTAAGCTACGTTTGCTTTCAATTTTACTTAAAATAGAGATTTATTTCTCCTTTGTAGATTTTTGATCATTCTTTTGCCTGATGTTAAATGACATTTTAATGTATAATAGTAAATATGTTGGACCTAGAGTGGTACCGACTCTCAAATGAAGGTATCAGAACAAACTAACTTGATAGATATCTAGTCCGATGTGTTTAGAAGTAGTCCTACCATCAAGCTATGGTTTTATAATTTATCACTCAACCATCTTCGTTTTAACATACTGAACATTATTATTTTTTAATATAAATATATTGATGTTATCACAATTATACGACAAAAATAAATTTGTCCTTTACAATACAAAATTAATTTTTGTCCACATCAGTAATGCTTTGAACTTGGCTAATAATTATAAGAAATGACATTTAACGCCCACATGTTGCTCTTTGAAGATTAATTATTATACATAGAGTCCATATATTACATTTAGATAATAAATTAGTAGTGAATATTTAAATTAATAAAGATTATGAAATTTTATCATTGTCTGAAAATAGATATTCAACTTTTACCCTTAAAGTGCATTTTGTTTTGGAGTTTACGTTATCAACCGGTCTCGAGGAAGAATTTGTGATTTATATTAAAATTTGAACTTTATTATTTACTCTTTAAAGTTGAAATGATATATTTTCACAGAAGTATTATTAAAGATTATTGCATAATTTTTGCACTTTGCGATATTAATGCAGTAGGAATGAGTTTTGGAGAATTATAATTTCGGATTTCATTAATATTAAGTAAAGTTGAACATAGGAGTAATGTTTGTTTAATAAGTACATTTTGAAGTGATAGTTATTAAAAGAGTGTGACACAAAAAAAAATTGTGCCCTCGCTCTAAATTGGTAAGCGTAAGTAAAAGAATACTTAGCTTATTTCAATAATACAAAGACAATATTACTGCAAATTTAGCGCTACATTTACCTATATATCAGATCAGCAGTTTTCATTAAAAACTAAATTAGAAAATTATACTATTGTGAACGACATTGCAGCAGCCGCACCACGATCTCATCACAAAAGTTAGCGTCGATGTCTTGTCAAAGACTGATTGAGAGAGAGAGTGGAACTACGTGATATCATATTGCGTATAACTTCCAATACTCGCTGACTAGTACGCGACATGAAAAATTCTTAATCTTATGGCATTGTTAAAAACTATTCATTTTACTTAAACTTATTCAATTAGGCATAAAAAAAACACATGAACACCCGACTAACCAGTATTATAAATGCGAAAATACGTTTATTTGTTTGTTACGTTTTTACGGCTTAACTACTCAACCCGTCATCATGAAAATTCATATACATATATTGTCAGGGGTATACAAAAGAACTTAGAATACTTTTCATTTACAAACATTAAAATTAACGCAAGCGAAGCCGCGAGCAAATGTTGGTTACTTATATAAGTCGTTCCTTCATATACGTGTTATGCCTCTTTAAATGCTAACTAACTATAAGTCGTTTGTTAGTCAGTAACGCAAGAGTTCATACACTGCAGTGACCGCTTCCTATCATGCGGGCCATATAGCTGCATATCATCCTTTTAGTATTCGTACATAATACATGCCAATCAAATATTATAGTGAATGTTACTTTGCACTGCCGTCTGGAATTGATTGACCGCCACCACATCTCACAGCAACAAAAAACGTTGATTTTATTTAGGCGAGGTGTACCTGAAAACGTTACATCTGAAACTAGTAATAGAGAGAGAGCGAAACATTAGTAACTAAAACAACAAACAACAAAAAGAATTAAAGATGCGTTCCTTGATTGACGGTTGAACCTTTCGTCGGTTGACACTATTGGTATGTAACTGTAAATATAAAAAATAAATAATTAATTAAAATATGTTGCAGATTAACGCGTAATAATCACAATCGATTACACGTGTTTCGCTCTTTTACGGAGCATCTTCAATCGGCTAATCAATTCCAGGCGAAAGTGCAAAGTAACGTCCACTATAATATTATTTAAATGATGGATTTCCGCAAAGTAACGTCTTCTTCAATAAAACTTACCAACCAATACGAAAGTAAGTCATTGGCGGAATTTAGACTTCTATGGTTGAATAGTAACAAGTTTGGTCAGCTCATCTTTCAACGCAGGTTCAAATATTACATAGCATAGGGTGTTTTCTAAATGCGATGAAGAAACAAGTTCTAATCGGTCGGTAGTAAACGTGTTCGGACAACGTATCGATCGACTCAAGTTCGAGTCCCAGTTACTGAGTGAGAACTTTCGGGGAAGGAAAATATCGTGATGAAACTATACAATGGTAGTCTTTTCTAAGCCCGCCTGGCTACAATCCTCAAACTGGGAATCTATCGCCAAGCACCTATGGGTGTGTTCCAGCAGCTGCACTTGAGAGCAAATCGCTCAAGGTTTAACGTGCTCACTATAACCACGTCGTCATTTAACATCAGATGAGATTATGTTCAAACGCTAAGCCTATCTATACTAATATTATAAATCTGAAGAGTTTGTTTGCTTGAACGCACTAATCTCAGGAACTACTGCTTCGATTTGAAAAATTCTTTCAGTGTTAAATGTTTTATTTTATTTATTTATGTATTTATTTTGTATGCGATACAATAGGTTACGGTGCTGTTATATTATTTTATAAGTAATTATAACTTATTGTAGATAATATATAATGTGCTAAAACAACAATAGTGAGAAGGTTGACTATAAATCATAAACTTATAAAAAATATTATTATTCAATTTATCAAACTAGAACTACGGACCGCAAACTATCAAAAAGTAGATTAAAAATTGATGAATTCTACATATGACCACTGTCACCTAAACTAGGTAATCCTGTGTCTCAGGTGGCAGTACACATTATGACTCTATTAATGAACGCGTTATACAACCACAGTGGATAATTTATTTTGATTCGATATATACAAAAACAAGTGCATGTTAACAACATTCTCAATATACTTACATATTAGAAATTAGAGCTAAAATATATTAAATTTTGTTACAAAAATTCTTATTCTAAGAAGTAATCATTTACATTTATTACATTTAATGATACCTGCGTGAAAAATTATGCATTGACAGTTACTACACTTTATATATCTGCCAGTAATATTTTTTCCGTTTGATCATAATCTTAGTTTTCTAAGGCTAAGACAGGCAAAGCATCAATGAAGAGTGAGTCAAAATCGGGTTTTCCTTTCCCTTTCCTTTACGTGTTAGCGTTAGCCCAAAGTAGTTATTCTAGGTGGACGAAGTCGCGGGCAGAAGCTAGTAATGTATAAAAAAGCCTGCAAGGATAACTACGAACCTTAAATTGATATTTTATTTACAATCGTATATTGTAGTGTTTTGGATTTTTTAAGTCAATATATTACTGGATATGTTAACTTTGCCTGGAATAATTTAAGACTGAATTGCTTGTTAATTAAGACTTACTTTTTAATATTACCCCGTAAGCGACATTCGTTTACTATAATAGCCACATTACCCAAGAGTTTTGATAAGAAGCGTGTGTCTACTGCCAGATAACAAGATAACGTGATTATATACGATCGTAAAAGAAATAAGTGTCATTATTATTTGATTAACGACGTACTGATTGTTCAACGTAAAGAAAATTAACAAATTCATAGTATAATAGGTTACATATTTAAACTCTTCACGTCAGATGTGATAAGAATCGGTTTGTACTTTAACTAGGGCTGTCACTTCTAGCTACTATATTAATATAATTCTATTTTTATGAAGAATAGAGGTAAATAATTTTAATAGCTAGTGAGATTCAAAGCTTATTTTTACTTATATTACCATTAATCGTTTCCGTAAAAATATAAATCAAAAATGCTTTATTCAATTTAGGCCCCGAGAAGACGTTTATGAACGTCAAAGTTACCACCGCTTCGGAAAACAACCCAGTCGGTTTCAACTTTTAAACATATATATTTGTTTCAAATACATTTCTCTCACACTTAATCTACTCAACAGATCATCAGGGAAATTTGAATAAACGTTACCTGTGATACAAAAAAGTATATAAAGTTTCCACTTTCCACTAGAAAAAAAAAACTATTCCTAAGAGTGAAAATTACATTGTCGTGAGAAGCCGTGGAAAAAACTAGTATCCACGTAAACTAGCTAGTGCCTGTGACTTTGTACTAGTAAAACATTTCTTATTATTTCAAAGGAACTAGTGTTTTAATATTAATTGGTTGTGTTCTCTAATTATTTTTTCTTTTATCTGTTTTAATGTCCATCTGTTACTTTTATTATTATTGCTTGGCCAGTACAGAATAGCATAATGATATGTAGCCCAAATTATAATATGGAAAATAGTCTCTAATTTCTAGTTTTTAAGTATAAATATTAACTTATCCTTAAGAAAAGCCCTCAAACCTATTAAAATCCTTGAACGACCAATATATTGTAAATTAAAAAGAAACGTATCCACCGTACATCTGGATTATGTGTTTAAAAAAACATTGAATTAATCCAATTTATATTTTTATGGAAATATTTTGATTTATATGGCTAATTTACATAAACAGTTTGTATTATATATGTAAAACGAATTCTTGTCATAATAGTGTCTCGTTCGGAGGTTCTCATTAGCTACTTGATAAGTTTAAAATATGCGAGTATTATTATGTTACCTGGTAGAATAATACTTTAAAATTATATCAAATTAGGCATTGTAGTATAGTGTTAGCAACCCTACAATTGAGCTGAGAGGTCGTTGGAATCGATCCATGTATATTAGATTATATACCATACTTATAGTATAGGTTCAGTTATACTTGTCCAAGTTTAAAAATCCTTTCAGTGTTAAATTGGTATATTATCCCTGAGTGCTATAGGTTACTTTTTGTTTTGGTAAATATATATATATTCAATAGTTAATAACAATAAATGTAATTCTAATTACCAGAAAATTCTATAATATGGCGTGCGCTGCTTAAACGGTTTGAAATAAAGGAATACAATTTAGAGCAAAAATATTCATAGCTTTTAGCTGTACAATAAAGTATACGATACCATAAAACTAAGTTTAATATATCACAGACAAAGATTGTTTTTATGTCCAAAGTAGCATAAATTTTACAAGATTAGGTTTGGACACAGGTGTCACGTATAGTTTACAAATTGTTATAAAAACAAATAGCTAAAGTCAAAAGGTGGAAGCAGGATCTGGTGGACGTTCACCGTGGACGCCGTCCGCCCCGTCCTGCGGGAGTGGGGCTCCCTGACGTTCCGACTGGTGCAGGTACTCACCGCACACGTTTGTTTCGGGTGGTACCTGCACCGGATCGCATGCAGGGAGCCGACCGCCGCCTGCCACGAGTGCGGCGCTAACGAAGATACCGCGCAGCACATCTGTCTGAGTGTGCTGCGTGGGGAGAGCAGCGTCGCATTCTGGCGGCGGCGGTAGGAGCGGACTTATCGCTGCAGAGCGTGGTTTCTGGTGATGACCTCCTCGCAGAAGGAGGCGGCGGAGAGGGCTCGTGAGGCAGACCCACTAAGTGGCCGTCTCCGCCAACGGAGGATCGGCAGGAGGAGGCGGCGCTTTGCCCAACTCTAAGCTCATATATAATAATATATATATAACAAAAAAGCTCTTATAGGTCGCGAATTGCATGTATCAGGCAACAGCCCAAGCCGAGGTGTGCCCTGCACCCTTGAGCTAGTTGTGGAATAAAATCGATTGAGTGCCTTAAGCGCTCGCCTTAGTAGTCGGGTCAAGCTGTTAAGTCCTTGCCGGGTCAATGTTAGACGGGTTAGCTGACTGAGAACGAGAAAGGATCGACGCTTTAACTCTATTACTTCTTATAGGCGCAAATATAGCAAACATCAGGAATATTTGAAAAAAATTAGGACCTAATTTTAATTTCGATACAATGAGTAAGTTCCTTGAAAAATAAATATATTTTTAGTGAACAAATCCACGATTTGCAAATAGTCTATTGGTGATTATATTAATTGATATGTATATATTCTATTATTGAAACTATTTCATACAATTTTATACAAATAGTGTATGACATAGCTCCAAGTGACCTTTCGCCTCGACCACGTAAAAAACCTATTAACATTCCGCGAACACACACAACCGTTGAGTTCTTGCGACATGTAGCAATTTGTTGCTATTGGGCGGTGTTTACAATAGTCAAAAATTACGTATTTCATCTATGTTCCAATCGATTTAAAATCATACAAAGATTGCCCTTCATAAGTCGTTTAATGTTATATTCTAATTAATTGTATATATAGTTATTACTTACAAAATTACAAACAAAAATATGGGTAAATTTTAATACACCTTGCAATTTCGTACCGCGTTGTTTTGCTTTTTCACAGTTGCCTGAATAGAAAAAAGGTGATATTGTTAAGTTTTCAATATTATCACTTATTATTTTTAGTTGTATGCAAAATGAAATTTTAAGACATGATCATGGACGCCACAAATTTATTTTTTAACGAAAATATTCTCTCAATATCCAACGAATATATGAAATATCGTGTTGCATTTCTTTTGACAAAAAATAAATCAATGTGCTAAATTGTGTCAAGATTGTTTTATATTTATGTTAAACATTTCTCTTCCATTTCTATGATTTAAGTGAATCATTCCTGTTGAAAAGTGATCATAGTATTTAAAATAAACTTGTAAATATTTTACAGGTTTTACAGGCCTTTTATCACAATCTCATCTGATGTGAAATGATAATGTGGTATGAGATAATAAACACGGTAAACATAGAGGGGACTGGTTCTTAAATGTAGCTACGGGAACACGCCTGTAGATGCTTTCCTTATCACCATGTTTTTCTTTAATCTCCAGCTTATTCGCAACGATTCGAACACGCTTACAACTGACCCATCATCACTTCAATAGCACTAAAATAGGACTATTTAAATTATGGTTCAGTAGTAGTAAGATTGTGATTAAATTATAAATAGAAATTATAAATATTTATCTGTGTTTTAAAAAAGTGAAAAAAAGTCGTGGTGGCCTTGTGGTTTGACCAGTGGAATGTCAACCCGATATCCGCAGGTTCGAACCCCGGCATGTACATGTAATGTAATGTAAATTGGTAACACTGTCGGGTGCCGGTGAAGGAAAACATCATGAAGAAACCTGAACTTAAGAAATGTTCTTGTTGTAATACTATATGTGGGAAAACATAGAACCGTGGATTTCTCTGCGTTTGAATTCACAAATGCGTCGTGGGCTGGCGTTGTGGTGGTAGACTGGCCCATACCTTCGTTCGGGAAGAGGCCTATAGCCCTGATGTAGCCTTCTTACAAGCTAATTATGATGTGTTTTTTTACAAAGCCGATTCAGTACGGTCTCACACAGAATAGCGTTTGTGTGACCGTCGCTTTACTGCAGATTTATAACGGCGTCGCAGCAGGTGAGTGCATCCAATAGCAACGCAAACTTCGCGTATATACCTAGACTCACATCCATAACCATATTTTAATTACAGTATAGTTTTATAAATCGCTATTCAGTATCATAATCGTGTTTTAAACGAGACGAGTATCCATTTCATCTCTCATAATTCCTGAATATTAACATATGATGATTAAATAAAGTTTTTGAAGTCACAAATTATAGTTATTTGAATTAAAATAACCTCTTACGAATTTTAATCCGTCTGCCCAGTAGAAGGATTAAGTATATGATTACTTTATATATATATATTTATTAAGAATGCGCTTTAGTCCAATTGGTTTAATGGATTGCTTGTCGTCAGATTGAAGAAATTACATAATTTATATAATATCTAAGTATTAAATTTAAGAAATAAAAAGAAAGGACGAATAAAAATAGTTTTTTTTACCTATAATTAGGTACAGAACTAATTAAACAAATCGTTAATTAACAAATTAAATATATATTATAATCAGCATTAATTGAATTTTAATTTAATTTAATAAATTAAAAATATTGAGGCCATTAAGGAAAATATAATTTTTTCTATCTCTCAGGCTGGACCAAATTATACATAAATGTCAATTTTCATGAAGATCGGTTGAGTTAGTTTCGGAGTTCACCGTGGACAAACATCATGACAGAGGATTTTTATATATTTAGATAGTACGACATTAATCAAACAATCACGTCCATCGTCTCAACGTAACAGGCATACACATATCAAATATGATTTAAAGAACAAAACAGGCGGGTAATACGATCCGATGCGCGTGCGCAGCCATTTCACGCGCTGTCGAGCGAGACGCGTTGTTTGGACGTAATGCATTAGGCATTACACATGTCAAAATTTAAATGATCCGTGATCCGTATAGTTCATCGTGTTTAACGTGGATCTTGTTGTAATTGGCAATAAATAGGCGTAGTTTGTGCGAAATTTATTCTAGATACTCGGTGTTTTTTTATCTGTTATATGCTTTTAGGTTGGTGGTTTTACAAATATAACGTATCCAGTAATTATATATATTAAAAAAAACTTGTTGTGCATATGACGGACGCAAATTAAGTGGGGAGTATTTCAACAGTCTCATAGATTTTTTTTGTTGTGAAAACTTCTTTAGGAGCGTTTAGTGGTATTTTGGCAGAAGATGAAATTATTATTTCGCGGCATGACACGCTACGTAAGCATGACCGGCCGTATTGTGCATGACAATTGACAATAATTTAATCTGTAACTAAAAGATATTGAAGCCGTTAATCGAAATATAAATTATCCTATCTCTCAAGTTAGATCAAAACTACACATAAATGCTAACTTTCATGAAAATCGATTGATTAGTTTCGGAGTTCATCTTGGAAATATATCAGGACACTGGATTTTTGTTTTTTTAAAGTTGCAGAAGTTTCATTGTAAGAGTTGATATCTAACATATTTTTATTATAAAGTTAAAATAACTATATTTAATGTTCCAATTGTATTTTAATTCAATGTCCATTATAAAATATCCCATAAAATATTTTGATATGGAATCAGGAATCGACATTTATTATTAATTTAAATTAATATGAATACCAACAGTACTTAAAATATTTACATATAAACACATTAGGGGTAATTTACGATACAGATTATACGATCGTCCACTCGCTGAATTCGTTCCATATCTTTATGATAGCATTTATTTTTGCTTCTAATATGATTTTATTATTAATAAAATAAGAAAGAAAACATCTCACCGAATCGATTATCTCGCGTTACTGTTATCTTTATTTCGTTAAACATATATCGAAAGACGCATAATTTACCCACAACTGACCTACGCGTATAAATTTCACATTCAACAAAATATACACGATTCAAAAAGCAAAATTGGTGAGGCGTACCGTCCGTTTCACACGGGTGGTCCTATTAACAAGAATACTCTATTATTGTCCGACTCGTTTACATATCCCACTTTACCGATACATAAATTGTCATTACTATAATCATACGATACGTACGATCGATAACTATGATCAGTCGGATAGATACTTTCATTACAAGCACTCCGCTGGACGCCTCGAAACGGCCGCGCATTTGGAAATCTATTTATCAGTAATACCCTTTTTCAACGTTCAAAGTGGTACGGTGCCCTCGAGGCGTTTATCTGTCACTTTATTCGACTTTATCGGTTTACGAACGTAAATTACGCTCGTCGATGTATCGGCCATGTCTAATAATAGTCACCTGATGATCTTACGTTGTATCGGGAATCGGTGATGGCTATTTATGTTTTGATATCTCACGGTCAGCTTATGTTTTGATGTGAACCATGTGGGATTTAATGTACGTCGATTAAATTGAAGTATAGTTTTACGATTTTTAAATTGGATTAAAAATATAAGAATACAGAATTATGTTTTCCAAATTCCATTACAGGTTTAATGATAAAGATATTGCAAATTCTTTAGGAAATTTTATAAGCACTCTTAAACAAATTATAGCAATTATTTTGATTGTGCTATTTATTACAAGAACAATAAATATATGCAATTTTTTTTTTTATTAAATGCAAGTATATAAATTACTAATTTCTATGACTAAATAAAAATTTAAAAAGCCATAAAAAATTGCGTCTTTTCAAAGAATAAAAATTGGTATACATTTCAACAAAATAATGTTAGTACTTCCTGAGTTCCAAATAATTGCATTTATCAACGATCCTTATTTTTTTTATTAAATCACGACATAGCGACTGCACAGTGTGTCATGGTAAGCACAGCGCAATCGGAAAACAATGGTGACCATAAGAGATTTGTAATACTGAAGCAGACACCTAGCCATTGCCGTACACCAGATTAGGCCCCCCTCGGCAGCGGTTCAAGCCTAGGTCCGTTCCCTCGGCGTGGAGCCCTTGAGTGCGCTGCTCGACACAAAATCTTACATCACTGCGACAACATTACATATATCACCTCCACACACGTGCACCCATACACGCTTACACATGCAAGTGGAAGGGTTTTTTTTCCTTATCAAACTGAAATAGTTTAGAATATTATCCGATACGAAATATATATAAGAGTTGTTGAGGTATGTATACTTGGTACACATATATGTTTCAACAACTCATATATGTATGAATAGTTAGCTTAGCTCAGATAGGTCGCGAATTGCATGTATCAGGCAACAACCCAAGCCGAGATGTGCTGTGCACCCTTGAGCTAGTTGTCAAATAAAAACCGGCTGAGTGCCTTAAGCGCTCGCCTTAGTAGTCTAGTGAAGCTGTTAAGACCTTGCTAGGTCAATAGCGGAGTTAGGTGGAAAAAACCGTTGATATACCCGCTGGTAAACTTCTTGGCAACTGGATATACCTTGGCTGATCCTGAAAGCTGAGAAACGAAATAAAAGTTACTATGTATAATTCATCATCGTGTGTATGGTCTCTACCACCCCGCTAGCTACTGGATATATACCGGCTGATATCAGAAGGTGACACATGCTTAATCGTGCCGCTATAACGGGTATTAGACCTGGTGTATGATTGAATTATCTAGTCGGATACAATTGCAATGCTACACCGAATGTAGCAGTTTTTAACCAACTTCATAAAACACGTTACCAATTCGGTAGTATTTGTAACAAATGTCGGTTATCTCAAAACTATGTAATTTATAAACTAATTGAGATTTTTGTTTCGGAGGGAGATATTTTCGAGACTCCCATTTTAATTTCAATAGCATTGCATTTTTTATTTCAATGGTACATTAGTAAAATTCTCAAAATTAGATCGGAAATGTAGTAATTGAGATAATGGTAGGTTTATGGCAATCTAAGACTAAATAGGCAACTAACTCTGGTCAAAGACTTTCTGCTATATTTTTTACAGTAAATTTTTAAGTCGATTTTATTGTTATTATTTATCTCTAATAGGTATTTACAGAATTAGTTATATTAGATAATAATGTTAGATTGAACCGATGTATTCAATATAAAACAGCATTTATATACGTATCGGACAGATAATTACAGAGTTTTATTGTAATATAAATATTCATGTATTCCGAAATAAACGTTGTAACAAAATTATCATTTAAAATTGAAATTGAAATACTAATAGTTCTTAGGAAGAACAATAAATGAAGATCCAAGTTATGAACCTTGAAGCACACCGGTCATAACGTTTCAAATAAGGCAAGAGAATAAATATAATTCCAAAAGGTCGTTTCGATTAAATTCTCAATGTGCATAATCTAGATCTAAAATCAATACCGCAACAGCAACCGGTCGCATAACATTATTCTGGAATATGACACCATATTTACATGGACATCTCCATCGTTATTACTTTAAATGAATAGTCTGACAACATCGCAAAATATCAACTCAATGGCGTTTGGATTCACATTAAAATGCAAAATAGGCACTTCGATTACAAGTCTATAATAAAAAGAATGGAGAATAGCAAGCACGTTGACCTAATAATCTACTTAAGCAACTTACATAATGGCATCGCATTGGGAATAACAATTGTCGAATTATTTATTTGAAGCACGTTCAGTGCCATCATCTTTAATTATCGCACCTTTGATTTTATTCAATGTAATAACGACTCTGTACGCAACTGTGTTAATTTTATTTTCATTTGCATCATTGTTCACTTGTATTCCTTTAGTGTTTAATTTGATAGGTGTATTGGAATGGTGGTGTTTACTTGCATTTACTCCGTTGAATCATCAATGTTTGTTGCGAACGTAAGTTGGGTATTAAGTTGGCTGAATTGTTTTTGGATCAACGGAATCTAAATGTAAATGTGAATGTTAAAGGCAATTTTTGTGTAAACAAAGATGACATTTCCTATAGGTTAGAAACTTCGATGGAATTCTAAATTGCGTTTTAGCATAAGTATTTTTCGTTTAAGAATTCGATCAATGAGACAATTTAAGTAACTGAACTATAAAACTGTTTTATGAATAATGTACGATACTATCGCTATATTTACTTAACTGTTCTTTCCTGCTTCTATTTTTCAATGGAATTCTTATGTCTTTCGCATCATTATACTTTGCTAGTATTTTAACGATGCTTCAACTTATTCAGTTTATGGCGTATTTCGTAGCACATGATGAAATAAGAAAATTTTCACGAAGTTTTTTGGAAAATAGTACAGTTTTTCAAAACATTGATCACAACTAAATACGTAAAATCGAACTTGTAGCAGAGTCGTTTATTTAGAAATTCTAACCTTCGCGTGAAAATGATGTTACTCCTAGCGTTGTAAGCTTGAGTGCCTTACTTACTGCATTAGATAAAAAGCTAGGAAAACCCAGAACTCTTAGAAAGCAAGCATCACAATGTCAGTTTAGTGCCAATAAACAGTGTAGGCGCCTCCGAGTGAACAATGGAGAGTGTGTACAGATTCGCAATCGATATATTGCGTAAACCGAGATGTTCATTCGAAATCAGTTCGGGGTGTGATTGCGTTTGCAATGAGGTAGTTTAATGACTGAGCTATTGGATTCAATGTCATGATAGAGGGTTTTTAAGCTTCTATTATTGTTATTATATTATGCTATTTAAGGTTGTAAGCCACTTTTAAAATTTATTTATCAAAAACCACCATTCAGTACTGTGTAAAACACACCCTAAAAAGTAAACTTAAACAAAATAAAAGATACTGCACAAGAAATATGTGTTAGTAGAGTAAGTTCAAATTTTGCAATAAGCTGTGGAGTTTTCATTAAAGGAGACAATAATGATACCATAGCAATGTGTTAAGGATTTTTGTAATGCCTTCCTAGCTAGTTACCAACCTCAAGTTTTAAATCCAACAAAGCATCTATAGGTGTGTTCTGGCAGCTGCACTTGGCTGCACTTCAGAATCAGTCAACAAGGTGAGATTGTGGTCAAACGCTAAAACTTATAAAGTTTCAAAAGAAGTATTAAATGCTAGTAACCCTGTAAAGAATTATATGACAACCGATGTTCAGCATTAATGTCAAACGCGTAAGAATGACCAGTGGATAATAGAAGTGTGCGGACGGCTCGTCGGCGCGGTGCGGCTCTTACAAATTGCCACGCTTGGGCACGCGCATATGCAGGGCTGACGAAACAAAATCACAATTTATTTTTAAATAGGTTTTAGTGTTTTACCACAATCTCGTCTGATATTCAATGACGACGTAGTCTAAGATGGTAAATATGCCAAACGTAAAGGGGGCTGGTTCTCAAGTACAGCTGCTGGAACACTTTAACAGGTACTTAGCGACAAGTTTTTATGCTAAATGGCAGCAAATAGACAGACGGCCCATCTGAGAGTAAATGGTTACCATCGCTTATGGACTGCAATACCAGAGGTATCGCTTTTGCGTTGCTGGCCTTGAAGAGTGTGTTTCAATCCCTTTTTAAGGAGACCCATATCATAATTCTGAGGGAATACTGTGCCGGGTAACCCATTCCACAACGTCAGCGTACGCATAATGAAAGTTCTGTAGAACTTTACAGTTGTGGCTGTTTTATTAGGTTTTAGAGTGTGTGGATGAGCTACCAGTCAGCGTCGGGAAGTACGAGTTTAGTACGTCGATGAGGGCACCATGTCAAAAAGTTCTTCAGATAACTAGCCAGGCGGACTTTAAAAAATCCAACCCTGCGATGGTTTCATAACGATATTTTCTTTCACCTATGGCCATCAACGCTGTGTCTCAACACGCTATCGAATAAGCCATGACCGATTAAAGTATTTTATAAGCATCTTTAAAAGCATAAGGGTTGGAATAAATAGAGGGAAGGATAGGTGGGCCTCCGGCGCTCTCACTCTCACTTACCGAACGAAACGCAAAAATGCAATCACTGTTACTTCACATCGGTTATCTATGAGAGGGTGGTACTACCCCAGGCGAGTCGACCCATTCATGCTGAAATTAGTAATAGCTTTAGCGTGGCTCTACCACCTTCAGCAGATTAGGAAAGTGAAACGTGATAGGAGACTTATATTTATTAACTTTGGAACTAATCACCGATTGGATCGCGGCTACTTTAACTATAATAAGAATCAGTGTATATCTTAAATTACATAGACTCTATTATAATCTATACATATAAATAAAATTGAAGTATCTTATTATTCTCGGCTTAATTAACGAAAAGGCTGGACTGATTTTGTTAAGACTTTTACTGGCAGATAAAAGACTTTTAGGAGTATTGTCAAGGCAAAATATAATCGAGATAAAGTAAAAGACTATGGAAGATATGTAATTTTTATAAAATTAGAATTTAAAACATAAAATACGACTTACAATTAATTGAGTATACCCATGGAAGAACAAATCATTTTCACGGGAACAAAGTGGGAAAAAATTGGACCAGCTAGTTAATTAATATTTTTTTTAAGATTTCCATTTTGTATACACCGAGAACGAAGTTCAAATTAAGCCATTCATAAGGTTTTTTATGATCTTACGAGTATATGCACAGGTATAAAATTTCAAGATCTTTAAAAATAAGTTATAATATTAGAAACAGCTAAAATTGTATTTAACTCGTAGTCCGGTAAACCTGTTAAGGCTTTGTTAGGACAATAACGTAGTCAGTTGGAAAAAAGGATTTCGCTTATTTTGAAATGTAAAAACTCATATGTTGACAACCCTGATGGAGTTACTGAAGGATATATAGTGCGCCACCTGCTTTAAAGTCGCCGATGTCGTTCGCCTATCCGCAACCATTGTATTTTAATAAACGTCGTGTTGCGAATCGACAAATATGGTGGAAATTTCGCAACGAGAAATCAACATTCGGCCTTTGTTATAAGATTAACTTTTCAACATAATACTGTTTAACAGTGAATTATATTGCCATTTGAAATAGTGAATTATTACTTCGACGTGCTGATTAAGATGGATTGTTCGGTATTTATTGACCTTTGATTTACTTATGAATTGTTTCTCGTATGATAGACGGAAATAATTTTATATATATATTTTTAATTAATTATACTCATCATTTCGCTACTTATATTGACTGATATATGCAGGACATAATATGAGAAAATGTAAAATTTTTATTCCCTTGAAAATATTTTAGAAAATTACGGCAACCACACGAAGCGCACTTACGGGAGAAACGAAGTTGAAGCAAGGAATGTACATAAAATCAAATACGTGGTTGACTGTACTTGTTTTTAGATAATATTAGTTTTCTTACAAGATGAGGGGAGATATGCATTTAAATATAATGGATAGAACTCGATACGTTGTGTTCGAATTCATACGAAATAGTTACATCATTTTCGACAAAGGTGTTGTTATACTACTATACTATATTTACAAGATTTGATTGTTTTTTAATTAAATTACTATATCTACTCTTGCTAATGATTAGATAGATTATACCGCACTCAGCATTCTGGTATGAATTTGAATATTCTATACTATAAGAAAATTGCAACAACGTCACATCTGTTCGTTGAAAATGTTTGCCAAAATTTGGGCCGGTTATTTAGAAAACGTGGCAGAATACAATGTCTGTTTATTTGTATTTTCAATACGCTAACCATCAAAATTAATACAAGAATTTTTATGCGGTTGTCACAGTTTATTTGACGCAGCTTAGAGTATCATAGAGGGTTTTATGTCATAAAAATTGACTCACGGTAAAAACATTTAGGAATTTTCTCAGCTTAATTCAGTTTTTTTAAAGTCAAAAGATCATCATTACTTGTATATCATATACTTTGTGTTGCGCGCGTAGACCTTAGTATTTGTTTTATTTCACACGGCCAGCTTTTTTTATATCATAGCAGGCAAACGAACAGGTGGGTCACGTGACGTTAAGTGATCACCACCGTCCATAGACACTAATAACACCAGGGGAGTCGAAAGTGCGTTGCCAGCCTCTGTTTGGGGGAAAGGGAGGGAGGGGAGAGGAGAGAGGTGGGGAGGGGGAGGTGGGCCTCCGGCGTTCTCACTGACCGAACGAAACGCAACAATGCAAGCACTGTTACTTCACTTCGGTTTTCTATTAGAGGGTGGTACTACCCCGTACAAGCTGACCCATTCGTGCTTAAACCAATAATAGCTTCAGCGTGGCTCTACCACCTACTGAGCTATACTCGTACGGATCTTTCTCACTCTTTCTTGGGTTAGTTAAAAAAACAAGCTCTTTTTTCATGTCACCGATTATATTAATTCAAACTCTGTACGTGAAAATATATTATTATTCAAAAAAGCAGAAAAAAACATAAGAAGTCATAAGTATAATAAGTATATGCAAAGTCAATAAACCTCAAGAGATTGTTTGTTTATTGTTGATCTAAACGCGTTGATCTTTGAAGCTAAATATCCTTAATGAATATTTTTTTATTGTAATTTAATCGCCTATTTAAACAAAATTATGAGCTTGATATATATAGCTTATAAAAAAATTGTGAGAGTTATCATTCTAATTCACTTTCGTACAGTCGATGCGAACTCTTCGCTCTTTATCTATATCAAATGCAGTATAGGGCATCGGAGACGAAGAAAATCTTGTTCAAATTGTTTCAAAATATTCAAACTTATATGTGTCATTATTTTGACACAGGGAATATATGAACTTTGAGGCGATTATGTTACAAGTGCAGGTTTTTTTTGCAGACTGCCTCGATCGACGTAGGCCCTAATGCCTGTGATTAGCTCGAGATTTTCATTACCGAAATAATATGTTGCATTTTTCTAATGGCGGAACAGTTAATTACCGACCCTTAATTTGAAAATCTGTTGTCAAGGTGACACTGTGGTCGAAGTATATAAAACAAGTCAAGGTAGTCATAAGAACTGCCGACAGAAATTATACCTCAAAACAATGAAATAACTGTGTTTTTTTTTTAATTTTTAAATCAGTTATAGTATGAATTATTTAAATTTCATAATATTTAAATGAAAATTATTACCATTAGTCTCTCTTTCACATCTATTGGCACTCCGAATAATAATTATATCACTTTTTATACAGTTTATAAATTAATCAAATATATGATTGGGTACATAATCTCAATACAAAATATCAATATCAGTGTATACAGGCTGCTATACTGCTATAATGCTACACGTCGTTACTCTGACGCACGCGCAATACCGTCGGTCACCTAAAGAAGTTTTTACTTCAAAAAGCAAAGATAAAGGAATAACAATATAGATATACTATGTAAATGTGTGTGAGAGTTGAATTCAAGCCAAATATGATAGATATATGTGCGACATAAGTAAAAAGTATTCGAAATATGTTAAGAGGATTATTGGAAGGAAGGAAAAGATGCTTATAATATATAATCCTATCGGAGCACTTTCAAGGCGATATGTGATAATGATAGATACAATTACCTTTTTTTATACATTCGCAAAAACAACAAAACAAGTGACTCAGTGTTTAGCGTTTTTGGGCACAACATCTGTCGCTGTACGTTCGAATATTTGCGAGTTAGCCGGAGTTCTCGCTGAAGGATAACATCATGCTGAAACTATAGTGTGATCGTAGAAATATTTTTAAGCCCGTCTGGTTAGCTATCACCAAGAGAACTTTTATGTGGGTTCCCATGGCTGAACTTGAGAGCCAGTCCCTTTAGATTTAGCAGGTTAGCAGATTTAGCATAACCTATAAGGGATTTAAAACTATGAATAACGATTTTTAATAAAGAAATATACAAAAAAAAGAAAGATAGTCTCGTTAAAATTCGTTGATGGATTGATAGTATTTTAACGTTCATAATTATATTCGCCGGATCTGAATTGAATTGATTTTTAATTTAGGATATATTTTTTAAGGATACAAGAAAGTCACGTTGTTAGTTGTTTGACAACGACTCGGTACGCTCGTTAAACTAAATCGTATTTCCAACAACAGTACTAACAATTACAAATACACAAATGTAAAGGAATACGACTAAACTAAAATCAACATTTGCGATACACAAAGAACGGAGAGACGCTCGTGAAATGTGAAATCAGATTGTCGCAGCTTTTCGACTCGATTGTACCTGTCTCGTGGCCTTCTTAAACCGACTGTATTTATTTTTGCTGATTCAGATCGTCCTGCTAAACTGTTTGACATTCAAATACTCTGATGCTGGGACTATATGAATTTGTTTATAAAGGGAAATATATAAATATATAAGGCTCTATGTCGATCCTTCAACTAATCTTACGTTTTCAGTAAAATAAGAAAAGAATCGAGGTAGTCATGTGGACTGCCGACAGAAGTGAAAACTCAAAACAATGGGATTTAAACTGTGGTCTCTTTTGACTTTTTAAATTAATTATAGTGCGAATTATTGACATTTCGTCATTTGTAAATTATTATTATTATCATTAGTGTCTCTTTCACATGTATTGACACTCCGAATAATAATTATACACATTTTTATAAAGTCTTTTAATCAATCAAACGTATGATGAGCTGCAAAAAATCATTATTCCACGCACACAGGCCCCTATACTACGCGTCGCTAGTCTAAAACAAGCCGCGCAAGGGCAATAAGTTCAGTCCCACTTACTAACATGTCATGACGCGAAATTATAAATTTATCTACTACCAAAAAATATCATTCAACGTGCCTAAGGAAGTTTTCACTTCTAAAACTCGTGTTCACATAACAATTACTCTAAGCTTATTTGTAGACATGCATTATAGTAATCGATTAATATTAGTTGGACTGTATGTCAGTTCACAATACTAGCATATATAAGAGAAGCTCAGAGATAACACAAAACTGTATAACGGATCACCTAAATGGCCTGCACAGGTGCAAACATACCATATCGAACTGTTAGCATACCGATCCGTTTGTTTGTACAACTAATGAGAGGCTTTAACGGTCGAAGAGTGTGATCTTGTGCTGTATGCACTTAATGTTATTGGTTTTTTTTTATGATTTTATTCGAGAGTTGCTTATAGTCGTGACGTACGACCGATTTCTTGACTATTCCAAATAGCTTTTAGTTAATTGAAACAGTTTTATAAGTTATTACTTAACCTGACTGGCAATAATTAAAAAATTCTAAATTTGTCATCTTGAAAATGTTTTTTTTTTTAATTTTTTGATTCATAATTTGACATAAATATTGAATAAAAAAAAGTGATGGTCTAGTAGTTTTATTGGTGGAATATCAAACGAATGTCTGCAGGTTTGAACCCCGGCATACCAAACGGTATACCAAAGAATTCGAATTTTCGGAATTCGTGTACATTTACTAATTGAAATTGGCAATACTATCACCACCTGACAGTGAAATGTTATTGTAGTACCACCGTATGTGAGAAAATATAGAACTGTGGATTTCTCAGAGATTGAAATCGCTAATAAGTCGTGGGTTGGCGTTGTGATTACGTCTATACCTTCCTTTGGGAAGAAGCCTATGGCTCCACAGTGGGTCGCTTATAGGCTGATGATTATGGTGATGGTGGTGGGATTATTGTAATAATACGCAGTTTACATTGTACATATATTTTTCTTAAAATTCTCTCAGTAACATATATCAATATTTTCTTCTGTCATATTTTGTTTTTTCATAAAACTAGAAATCTAATAAATGGTATTCAATGATCACTTTCCGCCTCAAATATGTAAGCTTGTTTTATGCTATTACACTTAATGATATTTTTGCAATAGCTTCCAATCTTTAATTGCTGTAAGTGTACTTTTAAACTTCTGATGTATGTCTCGCATTGATAAACTCGAAAATTGTTTGATCAGCTACCATGAAAGTCGGTGGTACTAAGTGTTTTTTCATGTATAAGGTTTTCGTGCAATCTTTTTTACCTTTTGCACTTGATACCGCTATAGAATATCAACTTCTGTACCATTCAATCGATCCTCATAATAATTGGTATTTAAACAAATAAAATATTTTCCTAGTATCCATTTTACTACAACTCAACTTTTATTTAATCGTGAGAGTATCCATCTTTTCTTATCGTCGCTTGATTTATTACTCTGTTTGTCCTTGCGAGTTTCAAATTATTTGGACAGTACAGCGGACAAAACTTTGTCACTCTTTAGCAGCATCCGGGGAGAACGTGCATAGGAATGAGAGATGCACTTCTAGCGGACGCGAATAACATTGTTATTGAATGCCTCAATAACATATTTAAATTTGTTATCAATATTTAATTCACTTTGTTTGCAATAGATGGTGCACGCTTCTAAACTAAGTATCGAAAGGTGTAATATTTTAAGCTAGTATGTCATGTTAAGAATTAATAAATCTCTCGGTTTAGTGGGTGTTTTCTTTGGCAATCGTCATAAATACCTGCATGAAATATAGACCGTTTCTGAAATACTTTATTAAAAGTGTACGCACTTCAACTCAACTGTTTATCACTACATATTATAAAACATAGTCCTCTACCACGTCTGTCTGTCTGTTCTCCATAAACGCAAAACGACTGAACGGATTTTCTTGCGGCCTTCACTAGTAGATAAAGTGATTCCGCACATCAACTCAACTGTTTATCACTACATATTATAAAACATAGTCCTCTACCACGTCTGTCTCTCTGTTCTCCATAAACGCAAAACGACTGAACGGATTTTCTTGCGGCCTTCACTAGTAGATAAAGTGATTCACGAGGAAGGATTAAGTGTAAATGTATCACGGTTTTCTTTATTATCAGGGCGGGGTAACGTCCGCCGGGCCCGCTAGTTGTGAAAAATAATCAATACACAAAATAAAAAAAATGCATGCGGAACGAGAATATTTAGTTGGTTACCTATATCAAAGAATGAAAAACGATATAAAATATTGTCTGACAAGCTACAAATCACAACGTTGAATCAGCTTCGAATGAAGAAAATCAATTTATCAACTATCCATTAGCAAAACCTAACCTATTGTAACAACTTTGTCATCACATGAAAATATATACGATATTTTTTTCTATCAAGATGCTAAAGAACCAAGGCAATCAGGAACAGAAACGCTACAACGGTCAATATTTAATAATAAATGTTGTTAGAGTAAATATATGCTTTGAATTTTGATGTATCACTCTAATTATTTTTTCATTTTAATAACGGACGAAATGTCAAATCAATCACCGGTTCGTCACGCGTCGGTATACGTGTAACATGTCATACTTAAAATTCATTAATTTTATATTTCATAATAAAAATATCAATATTAATTTGCTTATGCTTGTTAATTATAGAAAATTATACGTTTCATAACATACACTGTTATTTCTTTTGAACCAGTTGAGAAGAGTTTGATCTCCAGTGACTGTTAATTATTTTATAGGTAATTGCTAATTACTTTTAACACCTTATTAATACTAAAAGAGTTTAATGCGTTTCTAATTTTTAGGTGTCATTTTTACTTAATATGTGGTCATATAAAACGAAAATATGTATATGAAAATAACGTTTTATATGGAAATCGTAAAAAAAATTAATGACAGTTATAAGGAGTGCCGATAGAAATGAAAACTCAAAACAATGGAATAACTATGTTCTCTTTTTAATTTTTAAATTAATTATAGTGTGCATGACAATAATTACATTCCAGAATTTGTTTATTGAAATTAATATTAGTGCTGTTTTTATATCTATTGGCTCTCGGAGTAATAATTATATATACATTTTTATAAAGTCTATTTCCCTTTTTTTTTTTTTTTTTCCAATTTTTTTTTTTTTCCCCCCCCCCCCCCTCTTTTTTTCCCCCTCCCCTTTTGTTTTTTTTTCTTCCAAATTCTTTCCTGGCCTTTTTTTTTTTTTTTTTTTTTTTTTTTTTTATTTTCTTTTTTTCCCTCATCATTCTCAAATTTATTCCGGTTAAAATCCAATTCCTAACTTTCTTATTCTTAATCAATCAAACGTATGATGAGCTGCAACATATAAATATTACATGTACACAAGCCGCTATACTACGCGTCGCTAGTCTGACACAAGCCACACAAGCGCAATATGGCCGGCCATGCTTACTAGCATAAATTATAAATTTATCACCTCCCAAAAATACAGCTCAACGCGCCTAAAGAAGTTTTCATTTCAAAAACCTTGTAATATTATAAATTTTATCAATCAATGTATCTACCATAATTATTTATGCACTTTCATCATTTTATATACAGTTCATTGGTTCCATTGCTGAAAAAGTCGTGGTAGCGAGAATCAATAAAACGTAGAAGGCGGTATGAACTACCTATCGGAATTTTAATATTATCCCTTGCAAAACATTGTCCAGATTCCAGAAAAAAGTTTTAATCTGTTGGAGCAAGCTCCGGGGAGTATGGTAAGTGTAGGACACATTCCAACTGACGCTCCTCTAATCTAACGACCATGTGTCGTGAAGTGTGGAGTTTAGCATTGTTCTGAAGCAGCAGTGGGTTAGAAAGATTGACCAGTCTTGGTTGTTGAACAGACAGGTTTACCATCATGATTTGCAGTTGTTGACAGTACAAACCTGCCGCAATCGTCTGGCCAGATCTTAGAATGCTGTACTGTATGACACATGTATTGATCTACTAAAAACTCATCGGTAACTTTTCCTAAGTCGACTTTCGCTAAGACTTTCAGTTGGTTTTCCTGAGTTTTATTACTGTCATGAGCATTTTTATTCTGATCAGTACGACCCTCTCGCAAAAAACTGACGTGAAGTAACAGTGATTGCATTGTTGCGTTGCATTCGGTCAGTGAGAGCTCCGGAGGCCCACCTCTCCTCCCCTCCCACCCCTCTCCTCGTCCCCTCACCCAAAGAAAAGCTGGCAACGCATTAGCGACTCTCCTAGTGTTGTTAGTGTCTATGGATGGAGTGATCACTTAACATCAGGTGACCTGACCTGTTCGTTTCCTTCCTATGATATAAAAAAAGGATCTATTTTTCGTCACAGGAACAATTCGATTAAAATTTCCCCCGTTATACGTGTTTCTTGGTGTGCTTCAGTCTATTCATTAGGTATCCATCTCTCGAGCTTTTTCACTTTATCAATATGTTTCGAGTCAACTTATATTGTTTTATCACTCACACCAATCAACACGTAATTTGCGATGGAACCGCTTCCACGAACACTCTTAGTTTTTCGTTGTCAATTAGGGCTTCCAGCTATCCAGGGGGTTTGTTCAGTAGGTCAATATTTCCAGAACGAAAACATTGGAACCGAAAACGTACCGTACCTTTATTTTACAGTAGCTTCCCTGTACACGTAATTAATCCTTCGATCTGTTTCTATAGCGCTGATGCCATGCGCTGATGATGAATAAATAATGCAATATATTAAATTCTCTATTTTGTGAAAAAAAACGATGACAAAGAAAAATGAAATGGTGCAAAACCAAATTCGAAACATAAATATTATAATCTACAATTGAAGTAAATTAAAATTTGGCATTCCTACGCAAACACCGAATATTTGAGATCAAAATCGACAAAACATCAATTTCGTATGTAAGGACCACTAAATGAACAACAAATAATACTTATTAACAGTTTATGGTATTAATATATATATAATATATATATATATATATACAAAATACTTCATAATTTATACAAATAAAGTGCTTACGAAAGTCATATAATACACCAGTTCCAATAAAATATCACAATTTAATTATGCACATTTGTTTCCATAAGATAAAACCTCTCATCTTTCAAAACATTAAGTATAATGCTTTGTAACATCATCAAAAATATAAATATATCTAACTAATATTACTTACATGTATGTGAGTGTATTTGTTTGTGTGTTATGCCTTCACACTTTAACTACTCAATTAATCATGATAAAATCTTGTCAAGGGTTTAGAATACAATATATGGTATATTTCATGTAAAAACAAAGTACACTAGCGCGAGCGAAGCTGCGAGCAAAAGCTAGTATACTGTAATAAGTATCACATTTCAATATTGAAGCATTCAGACTTAAACATAATTAAGCATTAAGTTACTTAACTAATTGATACATATTTTAATTACGCTTTCATGTTACCGATATAAACAGGCGCACCAACATCAAAATACCAATATAAATAATGACTCAATCAAATCTCTAAAAAGTAACTATCAAAAGAAATTATTTCGCAACTAATCTATTACGATTAATTTATTTCCATATTAATTAAAAGTTTTTTTTTCTAAATGAAATAATAATTTTATATTCATAATAATCAGGGTAAAAGTAAGCGGCTTGTATCAAAGACGGAATTGGATTGTAAATGAGACGATATTGATTGATAAACTGTCCCACAGCGATGTTAACGATCGCCAACTAAATATTATTAATATTATAATTTTAGTTGCTATATAATTACTGATTATAATATAAGTTTTTAATTCAATCGAAGGATCATTATTAATCATGATTTTTTTATTACAAAAATATATTCGAATATATTTTTATGGTTTGTGATTCACGAATGCCGTTGAAACTCAAGGGGACTTACTGTATAAAACCATTATAAGATCATTGGTATTGTATCAATCGGAGTGCTGGACTACGAAAGAGACAAATAATGTATGTCAGAGGATGTTCAAACATAGCACCTGTGACTAAGAAGTTGAGGAGTAATAGGTTAGCATGTAATTAAGGAAATAATTGTGAAAAATAAATTATGAAAAAACATGGAAGTCATGTATCTCGAAAAATTTTGAGTATGAAGGTGGACGGTAATAGGAGTAAAGGAAGAGCGAAAAAGGTATGAATGGATTGTATGAAAATTGATGTGTATAAAAGGTGTGAATACTGAGATGTCATTTGCTAGGGGAGAGTGGAAAAGGAGAATATGTTGTACCGATACTTAGATGGGATAAGGGTAAGAGAAGAATAAGATATTTTTGTGGTTACCAGACTATTTTTTATTTAGTCAGAATATGTCAGAATTTAATGAATTACTTTCAGCCTAGCGATTAGTCAGTCACGTATAGTTTGAAGAAGCAATGTCGGGTAAATGGATGAATGATGCCGATACACTAAATCTAAAAAGAGTTGTAGACTTGATTTACAGTTGTAATTAGTCAAACGCGTGCTAACACTATACAATATTAGGATCTACTAAGTTTCTTTCTTTTACCTATTTTATCAGGTATCATATTACAAAATGTATACCAGTAGGCCTACTATTTAAATAACAGACTGAGATATTTCCCAAAAACAAGTTATGTTTTTTTTTTTTTTTTTTTCCTATTTTTATTTTTTTCTTTTTTTTTTTTTTTTCTTTTTTTTTTTTTTTTTTTTTTTTTTTTTTTTTTTTTTTTTTTTTTTTTTTTTTTTGTTTTTTTTCTTTCTTGTTTTTTTTTTATTTTGGTTTTTTTTTTTTTTTTTTTTTTTTTTTTTTTTTTTTTTTTCCTTTTTTTATTCCCCCCTCTTTTTTTTTTTTTTTTTTTTTTTTTTTTTTTTTTTTTTTTTTTCTAAAAAATTTTTATTTTTTTTTATTTTTTTTTTTTTTTTTTTTATTTTTTTTTTTTTTTTTTATTCTTTTTCTATAAAAGGTTCTTCCTTTTTTTTCATACCTTTTTCCAAAAAAAAAAAAAAAAAAAAAAAAAGTTAAAAGTAAATTTAGTTGACAGAAAATAATTACTAGGGACGTCTATCTTTTTATCCTTACAAATTAACCTCTATTCTGAATTAGAAGTGTTACAACCTTCAACCAATCGTCTCTTAACTGTAGCATGATACGAAAGCTATGATTAAACACTAAAATATTATTCGCTACAATACATAATTGCTTCGAGAGCGTTCTATCTCATCATTATCTACTCTAATAATCTATATTCTTTCAGATCACCTTATGAAACATGTTTACTTTTGTAATACGAAAGGCCGCTACAACAGACCATAAGTCACGAAATAATATTGTACACATATGTTATCAAAAAATGCATACCGTTATATCTTCGAAATGTAACTAACCGAATCGCCGGTCGAGAAGGCTCCCACGACCTGAGATCTACATTTCGCTGTGCTCTATCCAATTTTACTTCCTAGTTCGATCGAAAACCGACTTTAAATTAGTCAATATAAAGAGCAAAATCAGCACAACAATTTCAATACCCATTCAAAACTGATATCTAGCTAACATACACAACTCGATTTACGATGTGTGCGTGCGTTGTGAATGAAGTCGATGCTGCGTTTGAATTTAGATTCTATCGCTGAGTGGTATATGGCGAGTTGTTCGAGCGAGTCGGTTGAAACGTGTGGGTGTATTGACCAATATTAATAATGTACTGGCTAGATGGGAGGTCGCGGTCGAGTCGACAGGTGACGTTGCGATGCGCCTTCGATTGCGCGCGTGTGTGCATTGAATGTCAGAGTTTAGACATTAGTTCGTGGTCACACCGAGCGGGGAACTTTTTTTTATTACATTAATTACTTTGTGGTTTTATAAGTGTAGATGTTTGAGACGCGTTACTTACCTGTCAGATTTTCAATAAAGCAATTAATTGGCAAACAAAAGATCATTGGAGTCGCATAAAAATTGTAGTCTTTTGAAAATTAAATTTACTTTGTTGATTTGATTTATTTCAAACACTTCAGGAAGTTATTTACCATTAATACATTATACAAATAAGCGAATGTCAGAGCAATACAATGATCTTGTATACTTAATATTAAAAAATTATAACACCTCCAGTCATTCGCTTCTGTAAATCAGTTGAATTAAAATATAATTGTTGATTCAACGCTATTATGAATTTATAATACGATAATTCATATTAAGTTAAGAGACTAATTTATACATAGATATAATTGAAGTGTCTGCTGATTGTCCGGTAATTACTGAAACTGTTATATGGATTTTGACGAGACTTTTACGGAGGGATAGAGATTTTTATAGTATTAATTAAGCTGCATATGTAGCGATTAAGCAATAAAGATATAATTTAAGAAAGAAAGAAGAAGAAAATATGTTTAGAAAATATATTTAACAAATATGTTTAACAAAGATGTAAATATAGAAAAAATAAAGAAATTAAACTTTAAAATCTATTAACAGATATATTATTATTTAGAATTATTTAACAAAGACAACTTAACGACGTTAAAATTGTTATAAGGTTAATTGATGATGCTAAAATTACAATTAAAGATATAAAATACAACTCAAAAATAATGCAGATAAATTATAAAAGGTTTATGAAACCACATAACCATTTTCTTGATAAGGAAGGCCGGCTAATGAAAAATAAATATACACAAATTGTACCAAGTAATATATATAATAAACATTCACGTTCCCAATTCAGACAATGCAAACGCCGGTCTCTAAATATACGACGTATTATATTTTAAATTATATATACTATTATATGTATTATATGTATGTGTATATATTATATATTATCATTATTATATATTATCATCCGATTGTATTTTATCTCTTGAAAAAAAAATATTAACTTTTCCATCGCTTATTCAATTCAGACCAGATATCATAAGAGGAAGGGAACACACTGGCCGGCAGGCCATTCCACATTTTCACAATACGATAGAAATAAGAATTTTGGAACTTATTCGTTCTTGCCGGGATGATTGCTACTGTACATCTGTGGAGACGCGTACCCGCCCGACCAAAGCCGAGGTGTGCCCAAAGCCGAGGTGTGCCGCGCATTCTTGAGCTAGTTGTCAAAATAAAATCGGCTGAGTGCCTTAAGCGCTCGCCTTAGTAGTCCGGTGAAGCTGTTAAGACCTTGCTTGGTCAATAGCGTAGTCAGTTCGAAAAAAAAAAAAAAAAGTACCCGCCCGAGTAGTTCTGTAGTGGAAAGAAGAAGATGGGATGAGGTTATACGATTGTCATCAAATATTAATGTACTAGTATTTACTGGTTTCTCTCGTGTTAATGGACCTATGATGTATTTCTCGGGAAAAATATGTCCTTTTCTCTATCAAAATTTCATGATCGGTTGAACAGTTAAGGCATGAAACTGCGATAAACAAATTCATTTTCGCATTTATAGTATTTGTTGCGATTCACATTCTACACTCAGTGTAAAACGAACTTTTAAAGTGACAGTGGGCATGAGTGGATCGTTGCAGGTGATTGCGCCTATGTGTGGCGTTAGGTCATTGCATTTCTACACGGCTGCTCGTTCGTGTGCGTCTAATCCAACCATTGTCAACCTTTCGTTATCCGATATTTATAAATAATTTATTTTTTAAATGTTATTATAATAAATTTTATTTTAACCGATTGGGCGTATTCAATTGCTCGCTTAAGCAATGGATAGAATATGAAAAGATGTTAATTTTTGTATAAATTTATATCTTGTAACCGTTGATCTGCCATAAATATTATACGTGACATAACCAAGGAGGTTAGAACGATAAATATGAATTGGTCTCTTTCATACTTATAACCTTTATAAAGTAACGATAGAGACGATATGAAAAATAAAAGACAATTCAGAAAAAAAGTTGATTAAGTGTATAAAAGTTAGGTTTTTTTGTACCCATAGTACCATACGCATTTGCTGTTGTAGTGTAAGTATTTTGTATATGTAAATATCCACACACAGCAATTGTCACAGCAACCAGTAGAAACGTACAAATGTTAATGATCCTATAGAATGGGCAGCATAGAAATCGTCTCCGGAAAAAAGTAATTACCCGTGCCAACTTAGATTACTAGAAGACTTAGATCTGTCAAACGGTGTTCCAGTTTGTCAATCTCTAATATATACAGACATCCACTTATATATATAGATTACTATGTGAACAGAAATTAACTAAATTTTCTATCAGAATCTATCATAGACTCGCTATCGAGAAACGGATTGTGATTTATTTCTCCGAGTATCTAGTCCTTATTACAAACTTTGTGAGGAAGGATGAATGTTTGTCATTCTTTTACGTATAAACTGCTGCAGGGATTTTAATACAACATGGCTTATAAATCAAAATAACACACAAGCTATCATTAATGAAAACACTAGCTTTTCCCGCTGCTTTGCTCTCGTTTTTGTATATCTGACATAGTCCTCTGGAAGAGTATTTCTTTCTGAATGAAAAATATTAATTTTAATCAACTCAAATTATTGATATTAATCAAACACGATGGGTTGCACAATTTCAATACAAAATATCAATATTAGATGTATACATACCTCTATACTACGCGCCGCTAGCCTGATGCAAGCCGCTTACTAGCATATCATGATTCGAAATTATAATTTTATCTCCTGCCAAAAAAACCGCTCAACGTGCCTAAAGAGGTTTTCACTTCAAAAATCATATCATCGTGCTATAGTTTTATTACAATATTTACCTTTACCGACAAATTCCAACTCGTTACATAATTTAATTCTACATTAATATACTATATATAATATATTTAGATACTCAGTATAATTTCCGTTTTATAAGTTATTTTTAATTCTGAATGAGACTACCAGAAATATGAATTATGACTAACAATTAATTGGATCAAGATTAAAAACATTAACATATTTCGATTACGATCAGGTATTTAGAGAGGCTGACATTTCTAATGTGACATTAACGCTTCAAATATTAACATAAAATTGTTGTTATCACATGTGATATTACAGAAACCGTTTTAATAAAACTATTTTGCTTATTAATTTTGAGCATTAATTTGTCTCGTATTCGATATCTGTTGTTGTTTAAATTTGGATATTGGTAGTGTTTTTATTTTAAATTTGATTTTCTTCATGAGTGAGCGGAGGAGAGTGTCCCCATTCCATCAGAGGACGACTAGACGCCGTGAAAGCTTCCACCTTTATGTGGTTGATATTCCCGTAATTCGTACAAAGTGATTTGCTTCTACGTTTATTATGCATTATATTTATTACACGGCTAAGGAGTGGAATTCACTCCCGGCGTCTGCCTTCCCCTAATCTTATAACTAGGGGTCTTCAAGAGTACAGTAAACAGGCATCTAGTGGGTAAGCGCGATACATCATCGGCCTCATCGTCACTTACCATCAGGTGAGATTGTGGCCAGGCGCGTAACTGTTGAACATTTAAAAAAATGTATCTCAGTTAATAACGAAACTTTTTCTAGAAGGATTGTTGGTTATTTTATACATCGAATTTTTTTCTACGATCTAAAACAATAAAGTAACTGGGTTGTTAGGAATGTACACCGAGATCATAAAATTCATGATATTTTTTTGTTTTCTGAACGTGCTAATCTCTGGGAATACCGGGCAGTCCTTTGTTTCATTGTATAACGTACTAGCGGCTACTTACTAGTTACTAATATATGCTATAGTCTATGTTATTCTGATTTATAAGCTATATTTTTGTAAATATTCTTCAAAATCAAAAGATTAAAAACATCATAAATCGTTTCGTTTATAAAGTTATCAATAAAATGTGTTCAGAAAGTTTTTAGGCTATCTAATATCAAACTATATCCTTAAAGAGTTGGAGTAACTGTCATATACAGTGTAGTTTTTTTTCTACAGACTCTTGGTCGGCACCTTTTTTTTACTTTCATTAGTTGAGTGATAAATCGTTGTTATTGTGAGCAACCATTGTTATTATTTTCCTTAACTATTTTAGATCGGTTTTTCAACTGAGATTATTGCCTTTATATCAGCTCCAGTAAAAACAATACATTGTAGTTTAATTTTAATAATCCCATGAAGTCTTTGTTACCTTTGCTTGCGGTCTCTCGGGCCATGGACGCGTGGTATTTTGACACCTATGCCACCTATATATTCTCTATAGTTACGCCATTGCCTCCTGAAAAAGATTGGTCTGTTATTATTAGTCCAAAGTAAAGTGTGATTTTTTTACAATTTTCTTTATAGCTATTTGCTGAAGAATAAAATATATTATCCATTATTTCGCGTCTTATCTTTTAATGGTCTAATATAAAAATATTTTTTATAGAAATAACACACAAATGAATATTAATTTCAAGCTCGCAGTGAGCGATAAAACATTATCGTCATCTATAGATTTTATGTTAAGTAATTAAGATACCGACATGTATTTTAAATATGTTTGGATGCATTCAACTAACAATAAACATTATAGGTGTATTTTCACCGAAACAGAACGATTGACTTGACTCGAACTCAATCGTCAGGTGTTGTTAAATTTGATTAAACGATATACAGAATTCTCTAAAGACAGTCTTTGTTATCTCAACGTAAACGAGAATTGTGATGAACTTAAATACTATAGAAATAGAGTCTAAATTCACATAGTAAATACCCATAGAGACGAATCCATCGACACTCGCTTTCATACAAAACCGTACGCATGAAAGGTTACTGCAATGTACATATGTTAAATGTTATACTTTCACTAGTTCGTATCTCACGGTTTAACTGTATTAGTAGACTTTGACTTTTTGCTGCCTCTATATTATGAACATTAGTAAAGATAATACAAAAAGTGATAAATATGAAGTTTTGCGGTTTGTGTAATGAGATTAATTATATTTTCCCAACGGATACCTCCGTTCTTTAATACCGATATGGTATAGTTACTACCATGTACTTAATAGAAAGTATGAGAACGATGGTACACGATATTTGAGTACAGAATGCCCATTCCATATATAGTTTATTTTAATGATTTATATTCGATATTAATGTAGGTATAGACTAAATTGAGTATCTGGAATAATTATTCTTTACCATCCCAGTTGAGGTCTATTATGACATCTACCGAAGTCAGGTATAACGGAAAACACTGAATTACATAACACCCGAGAATTACAGTTTTTCAATACATTTTTGTAGGTGATAGAACCACGCTGTAGCTATTCCTAGTTTCAACATGAATGGGTCAGCTCGCCCGGGGTAGTACCACCCTCTCACAGAACACCGACGTGAAGTAACAGTGCTTGCATTGTTGCGTTTCGTTCGGTTAGTGAGAACGCCGGAAGCCCTTTCCCTACCCCTCCCCCATACACAGGCTAGTAACGCACTTGCGACTCCCCTAGTGTTGCTGGTATCTATGGACGGTGGTGATCACTTAACATCAGGTGACCCACTTATTCGTGTGCCTCCTTTTGGCATAAAATAAAAAAAAAAACATTAATTCCTCCAATTAAATATACAAGGTGACAATTATTTACAACTTATTAATCTTAAAAAAAAATTGATATTGGATAACATTTTTTTTTAATTATTAGGAATAATGCAACGTACCTTCTGTTGAATTTTTGAAAAATATGATACATAAAATAATGCTATCTGTTAAATCTTGTGCAAAGGTTTTTGTATAAATGATTATACTATATCATTGGAAGCTATTTAATAATAGTTGAATTTGAAACTTCAAAGCTTTCGTACTATGTTTCACACAGAAGTTGCTAGAAGTCATAAAAAAAACTTGTGCCCTTTTAGTTTCGGACGGGTATTAATAATAGCTAAATTAATAAATATATGTACATACATAAAAGATGTATTAGTTATAGCTGTACGTATTGTATCTGGTTGAGAAATAAATAAATAAATAAATTCAAGGCAGTCATAAGGACTGTTGCCAGAAGTGAAAGCTCAAAACAATGGAATATAAATGTGTTCTTTTTTGAATTTAAAAAATTAAATATACTGTGAATTATTTCAATTCCATGATTCGTAAATGGAAATTTTTAACATTAGTCTCACTTTCACATCTATAGGCCCTCCGAAAAAAGTATACAATCATACTTTTTTATACAGTTTATTAACTCATCAAACATAATGGGGTGCACAAACTCATAGACCAAGATCCCGGAGCTGCCAGACCCAACTTATTTTTAAATCGATGAAACCTTACGTTTTGAGTAGTCTTTAATGTACTTATAACGCTTTCGCACTCACGGAGTTCGAGACTAGGGGTGATGTATAGTTATCAGGACTCAAAGGTGACTAAAAATAGGTGCTACTTTACTTATTTTTAAATGGCTGATTTTTATATATGTTGTGTATAATATCATTCTAAAGTAGGAACCAATGTCGCCAGACACCTAACCAGGGGCACAACTTTTTCCAGACGCTTTAAAGCAGACAAAAAAATGAGTTTGCAAGAAAACCAGTACAATTTCCATTGGTTTGATGGTGACCAATTACCAGATTTCGTAAGAGAATCCCTAAAGGAACCAGGTAATACGTTAGGTCTGGCAGCTCTGGGCTCTTGGTCTATCAATACGAGATATCAATTTTAAATGTACTGCTGCTATACTACACGTCGCTAGTCTGACACAAGTCACGCCTACTAGCTTGTCATGACGTCAAATTATAAATTTATCACATGCCAAAAAAATATCGTTCTACGCGCCTAAAACAGTTTTCATTTCAAAAATACTTTTAAAGCACGGAACAAACACGCGGACAGCAACTAGTTGATATATTAAACTCGGAGTACACGAACCATCTTATAATTCTCGACTGTGTATAGATAATAACATGTAATTACAACGAACATTCATTAATGTGTTACATTATAATTTAGTTTAATACACAACTAATTGATCGTCTCTTGATCGACATGAGAACCGATGTTCCCGCCTTACAGTTTGGTCTAATTAAATACTTGTTTTTTTTTTTATAATGTCGGCTGCTTTTATGTTAGACGATTTAACATTTTCATTTCTCCCTTTCAAAATTTATAGATTTGTTCAATAATGATATTTTATTTTTTACATTTAAGAACAAAAAAGGTTAAAATATAGATTTTCAAATTGAGAATTTGAAAAAAAAGGATTTTCGCCTTTTTTTTCTTTAATCTTCGTCGCAGAAACTTTTGTCATTGTCATTATATTATTACTATGCAGATAATCCTAACTGTCGTAGTCCGGTGAAGCTGTTAAGACCTTTCTAGGTCAATAGCGTAGTCAGTTGGAAAAAAAAAAAATCCTAACTAATATTATAAATACGAAATTTTGTCTGTTTGTCAACCGATTATCGTGACATTTTGCATACACGTACTCAAGGGTACACTATAGGACAAAGAGTACTTTCATCCCAAAAAATATACCGTTTCCGAGAAATAGGTCGAATTTAGATTAATATGAGTGAAGCCGTTGACAAAAGCTAGCAATAAATATGTGTTTATAGATATTATACATTAGCACTAAACTAAACTATATCGTGGTATATTGTCACTAAAATTCCATTGTTTAAGATTTTATAACATAAATATGTTAAACTTAGCCACTACGTATTTAATCAAATGTCCGTCAAAAATGTTAAACTTGTTATAAATAAGTACAAAAACATAGTCTAGTAAATAAAGTGCGTATTAATTGTTCTGATGAATTTTTATCTACCAAGAAATGTCACCTTTAGGTATGTATACTCTTAGATACATATCTAGACAATATAAAAATACGTTAATGTAATGTTTAGATAATTAAAATTCTTTATCTTTATCGTTTTATCAGACACCTCTTTCCTGATACCGAGATCACAAATTTGGTTACGATAAATTATTTTCTGTAATAAAATCTGTAGAATCTATCTTCGTACATAAAGGTCACGATTCATCCTCTCCTCATAAAAGACAACAGATTTTAATGATTTTTGTTCTACTCATAGCGTTATGTAGATAGCTCTTAGCTATAGCTAGATTTAATATATAGCGCTTTTGTCAAAATCTAATTATTTTTTGCTGACAAATTTTTTGATAATCATATTTTTCTTTGATCCCTCACTTAAAAGGATTTTTTTACTGCTAGCTTTTGTACATGGCATTGCTCGTGTAGGTTTGGTCTATGCCGGGGAAACAGTATAATTTACTATTAGGTGACGTCATAGCATATCAGCTTCGCTGTCGTTAACTATTACGAAAATTCTTGTGCATACAAATTTGAGAACAGAATATTTTGTTATTATAACTATTTCTGACAACAAAGATAATTTATTTATTCAAAAATCATCAACAATAGATGTCATGGTATTCTAGTGATTTAATCGGTGGAAAATCAATGTGATGTCTGCAGGTTCGAAGCCCGACGTGTATCAACAAATTTTTGGGAATTCGCGTACACTCACTAATTTAAATTGGTAACACTGTCGGTTAACTGTGAAAAAAAAAACATCGTCAGGAAACCAGAACAAATGTTCTTGTAGTACTACTGTATATGGGAAAACATAGCACTGTGGATTTCTCAGAGTTTGAACTCGCCCAACACATCGTGGGCTGGCGTGGTTATTATACCCACACCTTCTTTCGGGAAGAGGCCTATGGCCCTGCAGTGAGCCTCTTACAGACTGATTATGAATGAACAGTATCTTAATATAATTATGTATAACTATAAGAAAGTTGTTAGAATTATTTATATCACTGATTAAATTCGATTATAGCATTCTTATAGACTAAGATACAATTATGTAAAATAAAAAAAAACAGAAAAATTAAATTGTAGGTCTAATATTATTTAATAACTTAATAAACCATAATTATCATAATAATTAATATCATAATCGCGAGAAACAAAATAGCGTACAGAGACGTGGACATACCTAGTTTAATATAAACACATTTGAATTCTATACATCTTATAGAAGTAATGAGAAAAGTATTTAGTGAAGTTCTTAATAAAATCTAACATAATATATCTTTTGCTAAATCCAATCATCCATCAGATTTGACTCATAACGGCTTCAATTAATATCAAAAGGTCCCGCTCGTCGAGCCATCACATAATATTAATAACCTGTTGGGCAAAAAATGTTTAACACAGTAGACAATTATACAGAGGTTCAAATGATAGCTATGTCATTAACAGATAAATGATATGAACAGAATTCCCCGCTCGTTAGTACAGTTCGCAGAAAACTTTCTTGATTTATCATAGACTAGCTCACGATATACTTTCGTACGCGGCTATTATACAACTAACGTTTGTTCGCGGTTTCGCGAGGATTAAATTAAAGACACCGTAAAGTGTCATAATTTTTTTTTTATATCATCGTAGGCAAACGTGCAGGCGGTCACCTGATGTTAAGTGATCACCGCCGTCCATAAACAATAGCAACACCACGGGAGTCGCAAGTGCATTGTCAGCCTGTGTTTATGGGGAGGGCAAAGGAAATGGGAGGGGTGCCTCCGGCGCTCTCACTGACCGAACGAAACGCAACAATGGAAGCACTATTACCTCATGTCGGTTTTCTGTGGGTCGGGTGGTACTACCCCGGGCGAGCCGACCCATTCATCCTGAAACCAGTAATAATTTCAGCATGGCTCTACCACCTACCAAATTAAAAAAAAAATAAAAAGAAAATAATAAATTACTCGCGCCAATGTATGTAACACACCATGAAGTTAGTATTAGCGTAAAACGAAACCTGCGCGGTTCAATGTAATACACTATGAAGTTAGTTAAAGCTAAATGGTATCCTTACATATTTACTAATATTATAAACGCAGAAAGGAGTTTGTATGTTTGTTACGTTTTTACGCGATTATCATGACATTTTGCATACATGTTGTCAAAAGGGCGTAGGGTACTTTTCACTAAAAAACAATGTACTGTACTCGAGGGATAGAACAAATCTATATTAACGCGAGAGAAGCCATGACCAAAAGCAAATTTTTGTTAAACAATTTATTTCGAATATTATCACTACAAAGCAAAGTCCGCTGCCTCGTATGTCTGTCTGTCTGTCTGTTCGCGATAAGCTCAAAAAGCTACTGAACGGGTTTTCTTGCGGTTTTTACCAGTAGATAAAGTGATTCGTGAGGTTTAGGTATATAATTTGTCCAAGTTTTATGTAAATTCATTGAAATATAATGATAATTGTAGGAAATGTCGGAAAAGTCAAGCCATGTTTGTGTGTGCTCCAGTGGATTCAAGAATGGTTTAGATTCACTGTTGGACCCGGGAGGTTGCACTTCGGCTTGATGATAGGATTATATGTTTTATTGTCAGGGCGGGACAACGTTTGAGAGTCCCGCTAGTCTTATATAATCTATATGTTATTTATTAAAACCCATATTCATAGTATTTCTGACAGAAAAGATTATTTTTCATTGAATCGCTCCATAGATGTGATTTGTGAATTTATTGTATAACTTTGCTAGACATACTCTTATTTTGTTAGAAGTCATTTATCCTTTTAAATAAACAATTAAAAGTAAACTTATAGATTTGTGCACCCGGTTGAATTTTTTAAAATTCATTATGATAACAATAATGCTTTTTCAACTATAGCGAACTACGTACCTTAGTAATTTTCCAAATCAAAGTACCCGATCGCCCGAATTGTCTTATATTAGAAGTAGGAAAATATAAAAATTCATCATATCCAGCTTTAAGTGTTGAAGTGGAATATAATAAAGAATCAAAACACCTATATCAAAAGTTGTAATACAGATGGCGCTCGGGCAATGAGCGGGGAATGTTTGAGCTCTCAAAGATTAACAAATCAGATGGGCTATATTATTTAAAAATATTCTTTAATCGTTCATTAGGACTTCTTGAAAGTGGTAATTAATTTGTATTGATTAATCTATACTAAAATTATAAAGGTGAAGAGTTTGTTTGAACGCGCTAACCTCAGGAAATACTGGTCCGATTTGAAAAATTCTTTCAGTGTTAGATAGCTCATTTATCGAGGAAAGCTATACATATATAAAACACCAATAAGAGCGGGGCACCAATGAACAATGTTTCAAAATCGTTTTTTTCTTGTTTTTGAGAACTTCCACTGCGTGTTAGCAATAGCCCAAAGTAACAGTAAGTTGCGGGCAAAAGCTAGTATCTAATATTGTAAATGTATTAATAGGTTTCATTTTCTAGACATTGCCACGTGTTTTCTATCTGTACATTGTTCGGTATAATAATTTATCAAAGGTATATCTGGATGTAGATACGATCGCATATTGTAAAGTTTGGATGACCGCTACCGAAGACGTTGTTAGCGCCTCAAGCGATTGATCTCTCGCCTTTTTATTACTTTGCACTCTCTCTTCTGTTTTTTTTTGTCTATTAGTCATTGTTATGGGAAAAATGAGTGACGTTTGACATTACCTATAGCCCTGGAATATTTGGCAGGATCTTAGTATGTCACGTAGTGGATTTTATATTTTATTCATCACTGGTGAGCTCGGCGGACGATAATAAAAATAACCTTGACAAGTTATATATCTAAACCTTCCTCATGTATTAATTTATCTACTGGAGAAAACCCCAGAAAAATCTGTTCAGTAGTTTTCGAGTTTATCGCGAACAGATAGACAGACGTGGCAGAGGACTTTGTTTTATTTGACTCCATATTTTGTAATATTGATGGTGTTTTACGTAATATAGTTCGGTTATTGTGCACAAGTGAAGTGGGAGGGAAAAAATATCACGGAGCCTGAATTCTGAGATGCCACAAAACTCCATAGAAAGTTCTAACAAGGGAGCGACCGTCTTGTTAGAACATTGAAATTATTAAAAGACACTTACTCCAGAATTGGCGATTATAAAATTACGTATAACCTGGCTGCATAGTCAAGATACCTTTGCCTTTCCCTTAGAATGAAAAAAAAGATACAAAAAAAAACATCTATGGCAGGGTTTATGGCGGGATAATGGAATGTCATTTAGGGGATTTTGTATTTTATTCATAATCTTGTGAGTTATTTGACTCTACATTTTGAAATATTTGTAGTGTTTTCTAATAAGAGGGCCATCATCTTGGTAGGTAATCGAAATGATCACAAGAAATTTGTAATATCATTGCCTACTCAACAATGGCAGCAATAATTTACTAGAAGATTGGTTGCTAAAAATATAACTAAAAAGAGTAATAAAGGCGAAATTCTGTTTTTTAACAATATAGACAATTTACAGTCGATAAGTTTAACACGCATAGGCCGTACATAACAAAAAATATAGTGCGTGCATCCGTGTGTATAAGCAGAGGAAGTGAATCTTTGGCTTATATATATTAAATCATTATCATTACGTAGTATAAAACAAAGTCTCCTACCGCGTCTGTCTGTCTGTCTGTTCGCGATAAACTCAAAAACTACCGAACGGATTTTCATGCGGGTTTCACCGGTGGATAGAGTGATTGTTGAGGAACGTTTTAGTGTATAATTTGTCAAGGATTTTTACATAATCAGGGCGGGACAACGTCAGCCGGGCCCGCTAGTTATATATATGTGAGAAAGCTCATAAACGATATACTATAACTAAGTCCCGTGGTATAAATACTTAACTATATATTTACTTTTTTTTTGTATACTTTTTTGTATACTACTACACCCAGACATACACTTATACATACTTACACATACACACAAACACATACTTACCTTATATTTAACGCGTAACGCAAATAGTTCCCTACCACTTCAAACAATCACACGAATGAAATCCCGGGCATAAGCTAGTTATGAATCAAAAACATTTGAATTGACAAAACACAATACAAAATCTACTTAAATCGTAAAGATTAGTGTCGGTAAGATCAAAGACTAAAAATTGTATAGAAGGTAAACATATTTCAAAAGAGGCCTATCGAACAAACCTAATCAAATGGTGAATTACCAGTATTAATTACACTCATTCAAATCATGATAGACGATGAACGGTTAACTATCACCAATCAGAATATTATGAAAGATGAACGAAATAAATCAACGTACATAATATATAAAATATAAATATTTTGTTCGTGTTTTATGTATAATTTTATACGATCAATCTTTGTAACGTTTACATATATTACAATATTAAATCGTGGTTTTATGTTACATCTTACAAGCGTTTAGATATCTATCAACAATTGGTATTTTGTTTGTTGTATATTTTTTATGTCTACCATTTTTTTTTCCTGATGCGTACGTGGGTGTCAATCTGTCCATCTGTTTATGTATTTAGCAAAAATATGTACATCAGTAGACAAAAGCCTTTCACAAAGATTTCCATAACATTCTTGTACTGCTTGCATCTAGGGGACTCCATCCAGCAGAAAACATTCATTGCTAGACAAAAGCTTTCCCCCAATTTTCCAAGATATCCAGCCAATCCTGTATTACTTGCATCCAGCTGATTCCTATAGTCTTCACCAGACCATCTAGTTCATCTCTTGGAAGATTTGTTTACAGTACGCCTTTTAGTATGCCAACTTAGTGTTGAGTCGACCAGTAGGTAAAAAGTATTTCTTTCTATTAACATACGTTTAGCTACAAACAAACTCATCTTCGTATGTATAGCCTCTAGTTAATTTAATATCTCGTAAGAATAGTGGTAGAAATGGCATATTATACCTTAGCAAATAAAAAAGTCTGTGCGATTTACACGTATACGTAATGCCAACAACTGAGTGGTTAGTACGCTTGGACACTGCGTCAATTGCAGGTTCGAATCCTTGCAAATGAGCCGGAACTTTCGATGAAGGTAAATATCGTGATGAAGCCATAGCATAGTGGTTGGGTTTTTTCTAAGTCAACCTGCGTAGCTAACACCCTTAAGCTAAAAATCAGTCGTTCCGCAGCAAAAGGGTTCCGGCAGCAGCACTAGATAGCGAGTCCCTCTCTAAGTTTACATTGTTTACCATATTAGACTGCATCATCGTTTAACATCAGATAAGATTGAAGAATTAAGGAAACGGGCTGAATTTAATAGTTTATCATATTTTACCTTTTTGTTCTATCGTTTAATTCAATCTAAATGCGTAATTAGGGACTGACTGGAATACTTAAAGATACTTGATTACTATACATTAATTTTTTTCGGCAATTCACACTACGGGATCAATTGTGTGCGTATAGTTTGGTTACGTGTTAGTGTGGGCGCAGTTCAAAACCAACACTATGGCGATTTGTTATAGTAAAAACCCTTTCGATGTTTAATGCAATAACCATTTCACTAGTACGACAATCGTAGGTAATACTTTACTATGGTTATCCTTTTACGTGTGTAATTTTGATGGTTTTCTCGACGATTTTCTTTATACTTCTTAGGTTTTAGTGTTTGACCGCAAACTCATCTGATGTTAAATGACGATGTGGTCTTAGAAGGTAAACACGTTAAACTTAGAGGCGATTGACTCTCAAGTACATCTGCCGGAACATAGCAACCGGTGCTTGGCGGCAAATCTTCATCTTGAGTGTGATAGCTAGGAAGGCAGACTTAGATAAAGCCCTGCCACCATGCTATCAAATTAATGTCTTTTTTCTTCTATCATAGTGCAGATATGACAAAAATACAAGCTTTATTTACTAGAATTAACAACTCGACTCGAATCAAATAACGTTACAAAGAGATAATTGAATTCTATATCACTATAATAAATAAAGATATAGTACAAAAAAGCAATTAATTTATATATACCGGGTTACGTTTTATTATTTTAACTCAATCCGGCAGCCGGCAACTCGATGTAATGATATCCAATTACCGATAAGACACGCTCGAATTTCAATAGACTGACTGACAAGCCGAAAAATTATAATAAATGTTCTATAAGAGATGAAAACAATTACCGATAGGGAAATGTTTGGTACAAGTTATAGACGACTTAAGAAATTATCAGAGTTATAATAAACCGAATTATATAAAAACGAAAATAATTTTTTCCCATTTCAAAATGTTCGAGTGAATTCGATGTTGCTGAATTTGTACAAAATTCATCGTTTGATTCAATTATTTCTGCTATAAAGAATACTGGTGACTGAATCTATATACGTTACTGTACGGAAAGGATTTTTTAGAATGCTATGTATGGTCTAGCTAAAACACGAGGCGTTTAACTCAATCTTTAAGTTGATTGGACTATCTCTAATTGATATCAAGATCTGCAAATTTGTTAAATAATTTAAAGATAAAATTACGATATAACAACAGATAAGTTGCTTGAAGGTATTCCTTACAGAATAATTAATACAGAGTAAGTCTATACTTTTCTAACACTGATTCAATTATGTACAAACATCTTATGATAGTACTTGATTATTGGAAATGAACACACTTATACGTACAATTATGGCGACTATTTACCTAGTGTATGATGCTGACATTCAATCAGATATATCTACTATGCCCTACCGTACCGTAAAGCTCGATTAAAGAGACGACATTAGCACAAGATTAACTACGGAATAACAGAATTGGCTAAAAGGATTTTCTCATTTGTAGTTTGCGTTGAGTTACTACTAATCTACATAGAATAAGAGTTTATAAGATAAAATGGAAACAAGAAATTAAGTCTATTTCATCGTAAGCTAGATAAATGCGTTATTCAAATTCGCTTGTAACTTGGCCCATACAACACGATGTAACATTTGGTAGTAGCGCATTCGGTATGTATGATTGATATTGAATTCATATCGAATTGTAAAATGAATTTTTGACACACAATATTCATTAATCGAAGCTGTAATTCGTTCGTCGCAAATATTTCTTTCTTTTCTTTTCTCTGGCCATAATCCCTTCCATGATCGATTGCATTGAGACATAATTTGGAATAATTTAAGATAAAATATGACTTAATTTCTTATGATATTATTCTTCGATGAATGTGTACAATTTTCGTTGAATCTTGGTAAAATGATAACGTAATAACTTCAATTTCTTTATTCATATTGTTACAAATTTTCACATTTATTTTGAATGGTAAACCTCAACGAAAATACCAAATCGATACACCTTTATATAAAACCGAAACGTCTGCTGTTTGCTTAGCATAATCTCTGAAACGACATACAGGATCTTCTAAAGTATTATCTAGACTACGTATCATCATTTTTGTCCTTAGGGGGCCAATGGTTTGGATAAAATTTTACAAAGCTATTGAAAAAGCAATAGAAAGGCCTTGAAGGGCTTAAATGTAAAAAAGCCGAGGCAGTCATAAGGACTGCTGACGAAAGTGAACATTCCTTACAACGGAATAACTGTGTCTTCTTTTAAATTAATTATAGTATGAATTATTTAAAATTCATAATTCTGTATACATATTGAAATTAGGAATATTAGTCTGGTTGTCACATCTATTGGTACTCGGAGAAATAATTATACACATCTTTATAAAGTTTATTAAATAATCAAACATATGATATACTGCAGTCTCAATACGAAATATCAATATTAGATATACACAGGCTAGTATACTACGCGTCGCTAGTTTGACGGCAGCCGCGCAAGCGCAATACACGCTTACTAGCATGTAATGAAGCGAAACCATAATTTTATCTCACTTCAAAAAAAGAAAGAACACAATTAATTCGGATAAGACAAGTTATTCCTCTGAAAAATTAACATTTCAACAAGAAAGAAGACGTGGGCAGGGACTAGTAAATAATAAATTTAAATAAATTGACAATAATTAAACCTTTACCGAGTAATTAAAGCAGCAATAGATTCGTAATATATTTAAACGGTCGATATTCAAGCTACCGGTATTTGCCCCGGAGCTTTTAAGTTTCCTCTGTTATTAAATGTATGCCACTGTTTTAGTTTTACGATTTGTTTTTATTTTATCGAGAGTAAATTGATCGTAAAAATGAGGTTTTGCATATAAAGATTACAAAACATAAATAAAGATTACACTAGAACCCCGGTATATGGAATCTCAACACGTCGAAATAAACAATTCCCCTAGTAAATGCTTTCCGTATATAATCCCAAAAAAATAATCGTACCTCTGTATCTCGAAGGCATCATTATGAGATTCCATAACCTTTGGAAATCGATGACTTTGTAAATAACTAGGTACCGACTTTAAGAACATTGTTTATTTCTTAGAGTTCATGTGCACTACTGACTGATACCCGCGACTTTGTCTGGATGGTTTATTATCTTAACAATATATTTTATATGCAGAAGAGAAAACGTAATCAACACATCGCTTGCCCCGTTTCTTCGCACCAAGAAAATACATGTCGCTAAACGCGTAGTGCTTATAAAAGTTACAGTTTTTTTAGACCTTGATGATTTATTAAATGAACCTATCGTGAGAATTATGTATTTAATTCAGCACCCGTTGTCTAAGAAGTAATCCTAAAAAAACTGATAGAAATCTTTACAAAGCTTTGAATGTCGCACGCATAATGACAAACTTCTCAGTGACTTCCACCCAGCCAGTCAAACGAAAAACATTAATTACTGAAGAAAGCCTGCCCTATTACAAAAATGTTACCGTTTTTTTTAATTTGTTGCGTCTTGCAAGCAGCCCGTTTATATCTACCTGATATGTCGGTTTGTAAATGTTATGGATTACACTATAATTACTGCCAGGCACAGTGCAGTCACATCGTTATTGTCAATAAAAAAAATACAAAGGACGCTATAACATTTTTAAGGAACAAAACACAAAAAAGGAAAGTTGTGACAATCAATTCTTTCTCACATAAAATCACCATAAAAATCATTCTAAATAAGAATAAGTAAATAGTTTAATTAAATATCGAACTAGTGGCGCACAGACAGCCGATGGTAAATTTTATCTGAGTTGGGATATCGACCATTATTCTGAAACAACGGTCACATGTGATTCGTTTATATTGAGAGACGAAGCGATACATGATAGCGACTTTTATTATGAAATAATAATTCTAATAAAAACAACACATTATTCATTTATCACGCAACGTAAATTTACTTACCATATAATTCAATATTTTGCCTGTTGTACTATACATTATAAAATATAAAGGTGTAATTATTCTTTTATTTAGGGATTTTTACCATTTCAGATATGTCAATCCAATCATAACATATAACTACTTACAATTAAAAAGCATAAATCTAAAGTAAATTAAAATATAGGGAACTCCAATAACCTACACAGTATTTTGGAAAGACATTACGTGTGGTGTTTATACGTTTTTGTTGGTAGCAGAATATGTGCGAGTGTTTTAATCACGAACAAATTCAGCATTTCATTTTTACAGATTAGACTCGTATGTGTGAATGAATATACTTTCGCTCATATATTAACCTATTTAGTAAATAAAAACAATAATGTATCCAGAAATACTAATAAAGCAAATCATCATAAGTTGTTATCCATTCCATTATAACTTTTAAGCAAAAGTGACATATAACATTTTTAGTAGATAAATATATTATGTAGGTAATATAAGAGTATTAATATATTATTTTAAATGATTTTAAGTTATAAGTAGATTTTAAAGAAAGTCATAAATTAGTGAATAGACGTGATACCCTTGTTAATTATAATACATCTAAACGGGTAAAGTTTATAAGCAATTTATTCAATCAAGAGCACAAATATATTTTTATATGCACACGATTGTTTGTTACCCTTTAAATCGAAAAAAAAATTGCCACAGGTATTGATTAAAACCTGAAGAAGGGTATAGGCTACTATTAGACTAAATGTTTATATTTTTTTTAACTATCGCGGGAAAACTGTGGATGTAATCTATACATAATATGTATTTATTATAATAAGAATATATTCTAACGTGTCTATAATATATAATTGTCGCAGGTGTCTAGGAATAAGTAATAGAATACATATCAATCATTTAAAAAAATGTCTTTCTGTCTGTCTGTTTGTATGAATACGCATCACTGCTAAAGTACTGAGTTCACAATAAAACCACAGTCTTTCTATCAAAAGTTATTGTAATTTTAATGGCGCCGCGGCTTAAGTATGAGACAAAAGTAGATAAGCAAATGCACTAAGTACGTTCAGATGACTTTATTAGTCATTATTTTGTACATCAGGTTGCACGTGGACGAAGTCGCGGGCACAGCTAGTATGAAATAAAAGCAGAGACTAAGCCACGACAAAAGCTAGAATATTTATTAATTAAAGTGGATATAAATCAACTTTCTGAAGGTTTTTCTACTCAAACTAATATTGCGGTTTCGTTGGCGAATGGTATTTTGCCGACACTTCATGAGATTATCTCTCAGAATACATTTTACCAACATTTTTACCTTTGTAATAATTTTGTGGCAATTTATAATTGTTTATAAGATCGCTTACCGCTTCCCTCGCTTAATGTAATCGCCATGTATCTCACACGGGGCAACCTTCGACAACGTTTAGATAACGATTTACTTATGGCGTTGATTATGTATACGTAAGGTTTGAACTTTTCCGTGGCAATGACCGCTTTTACAGTCGATCTGTTTGTTGGTCGTGATGACGCTTTTCCATTCGTGTCCTTCCCATACTCGATAATATGCTGGCGTTAATATTGCGGAGAGAAACTATCGTCTTATTTTATCTATTTATTCAACGTTGTAACGTATTTCAGTAAAAATATACTTAATCCATACATATAAATAAAATAAAACGGTTTATTATTTGTCCTAGCTAATTTTTTAAATGCCTAACCTAATTTTTATAATATCTACGGTATATGTAATTTAACATGGTCAATTTTAAATCGGTAAAGCGATTGCGTTAGGGTTTAAGTAATAACGATACAGTTAAAGTTACAATCAAATGATAAGACAGATCAATAACTATTGAAAGTGATAGCGTTCAAACGTTTCGGAGATTAGCTGAAAGAAACAGACGGACTGATAAAAATAAAAAGTCTGTACTAATATTATACAGCTGGAGGGTTTTTTGTTTGGTTGAACGCCTTAATCTCAAGAACTACTCGTTCGACTTGAAATTCTTTCAATATTAGATAGCTTATTTATCGAGGAAGGATATAGGCTATAGGTACATCATCACGCTAAAATCAATAGGAGCGGAGCACCAATGAAGAATGTTTCAAAATCGTTTTTTTTTTTTACTTCTGAGAGCTTCCGCTGAGTATTAGCGTTAGCCCAAAGGAACTATTCCACGCGGACGAAGTCACGGGCAGAAGCTAGTTGTGTTATAAATATCGTATATACTTTCATATACAATTAGAAAAAGCTATTAGTTTGATATTATAAACAGACACTTCATTTTGATTTACGTATATAGATTATATGAATACGACAATAGCTTAATTTACATTTCTTGTGTAAACCGTACCAAAAAGAAAGTTCAACGCCTCGACGTAACGTGTAGTGGTCGGGTACTATTAAGGCGAGGTGCAATACAGCCAGAAATTCCATTACCACGTGATAAGAGCCTATAAATTTATCACCACACCTCGAACTGTGGTCGTAAATCTCCGCTATCCATAACCCGGGGCGTACTACGTACACTGCCCAACAACTGGATTACAATGTAGACTTATCGACACCATCTACAATATATTTTTTTTAATTAACCGAGCAGTAATTAGATCATTTACCAGTGTCATTTTTTGGCTTTGTTTTTAATGTTCTATATCATTGTCTTAACCCAGCATCAAACAAGTTACTTAATTTGTATCAAGTATTGATTTTTAAATTATAGAAGTGTAACTTCTTATGACACGGTAAGGAAAAGTATGGAAAAAAATAACCACGCTAAACTAGAGAGCGCTATCTCTCAAGTGCAGCTGCTGGATTACACCAGCATCTGCTTTTGTTCTGTTTAAAATCCGAACGACCGTTAAAGTGTTTGGATATAGTTCTTGCAAAAGAACTAAAATCGAGTTTAAAAAATGGGAGGATGGGGTAGGAGGGTGAAAATTTGGGATTATAAGTATTTTTAGATAACGACTTAAAAAAATACAAAAAAAAATCTGGACAGCGACACCCTAATCACCTAGCGGTATGAAATATACTTTGAAACCTATTCTCATACCTACCAAATATACATAAGAAATTTCATAAAAATCGGTCGAGCCGTTTTGGAGGAGTTCGAACACTAACACTGACACACGATTTTTATATATTAGATGATTATTATATAAATTCATAGTGAAATGGCAGCAGTGAAACAAAACCGTAGCACGAGGGAACTGATATTCTTGGTCAAATATTAATTAACTAAGAACGCTATCAAAATAAAGTCAAATTAAAAACTACAAAAAAAAAGTTTGCGTAAACATAAAAAAGGAAAAACATACCACAAATAATTCATCGAATAATCGTATTTTATATTTGAATGTTTTTAGATAGTAATATTAATTTCTGCAATATGACCTTAGAACACATTAACGATTTTTCAGACAAGTTTAAGTAAAAAGTCAAATAGCTTTTATTGTCAAAACAATATTATAGGATATATCATTGTGCGAATTAATAGTAAACGATTATTAATGAATTTGTACTGATTTAAAAAAAAATAGAAGGAAAAACTAGTGACATCGAGTTTCTTGACGGATTTTTTTCGCGACCCTTTTCGCCAGTGGTAATGTTCTAACATTTATAAACTCTTCTTATTGTCGAAATCGAATTCTTCATTCAGAGTCTACATATTTTTTTATAATGTAACAACTAAAGAATATTAATTAAAAGTCTAATTATCTACAATGTATTACTAATATTGAAAACATCGTAATATGGAACACAAAAATATGTATTATATAGTTCTGAAACAAATTTAGCACGCAAGCGTACCGTTCCATAGTTCACCGTCCAGTGTAGAATGACCCTAACAAATAAAAAAACAGCCACCACGAGTGCGTTACGAAACTACGTCGACGTAATAAGTCATCAGCGCAAAGCGATAATTACAATAAATTTTTATCGATACAAACAATCCGAATACGCCATCGTTATTTAAAAAAAGTTAATCATCTAGTGTACGTATCGATTGGATTTTTAATCGATAAAGAAGAAACTAATGTAATATATCAATGATATAATTTCGAATAGTGTTTTTTTTAATATTCACAAGTATCGCTCACGATTATTCTCGATTTCGAAGATATTGTAAATGCGTGGATGTTTTTGTTAATAAAAGAATGTTTAAAGTGTCAATTCAAATTCGCGTGAACATTTCTTTAGATACATTTGCGTTCTCTTCGAACTGTGAATTTGAGTGAATCGTTACACTTCGATCGGTGACGTTTAATCGGGTTTATTCAGCTACATTCGACATCAACCACGTTTACTGTCTGACAAGGAATTCATTACAATAATTAAGGTTTTATTATTAGATATCATAATAAGAAAATAATGTTCAGTACATTTTGTATATAATCAGTGTGATATTTCAAGTGTATTTATTGTGCGTATACAGTAAGTACTTAAATACTTTATCGAGTTTTTTGCTGGTTCTTCTTGGTGACTGGGTTATTTTCCGAACCGGTGGAGCTTAAAGCGCCTTCTGAGAACCTAAATTAATTAAGTATATTTTGATTTTATTTACTTTAAAGTTTCTCTTCCATCGTGAGGTCATAACTCATTTTTTTTAAGTAGTTTTATCTTCATTATTTTAAGTAGTAACTTTAAGATTAGATACATAATAAAATGGTAATTAATTCAGTAGGAAATAATCGCGTCGCTCATGCCTTAGGTCTCGATACAACTGGTATTTTATCGACTCGTGCCATAGAGAGATAAAAATGAATAAATAAATATAAAGCGGGATACCTAAGGAGCTGAATTAATTAACAGAATTTTGACGTTGAAGACGGACGGACATTTCACAGACAAACGACAAATTCTTTTTATATAAGTCTAATGGATGACGTTGTGCGAGAAAGCGCTAGGTTTTCATTAAAAACGTTAGTATTCGTAAATTCAATAATCTAATGTTAATATTCCATATCCTCCATCTATCCAACTGTCGATTATATTTTAATGGACAGCTACCAAACTACGTCATACGAGGTTACAGGTCTATTGATATTAAGATATTAGTAACCACAAATAGCATAGAAGTAGGTATCAAATTTTTTTGTAAATATAAAAAGGGCATAAAATCAAATACCCAAAAAGGCGTTACTCAATTCTGAACCCAAGAAGACATATGAATGTTATAAGCACTAACATTGTATCAAGAACATCTCTAGATCAGCTACTTCTTGTGATCAGGCTCCAAAACAGTTATTTCATATTATATATCAATCACAACAAAGCAAAACAACAACAGAGCTTTTTTTAAATACTTCCTAGGTTTTAGCGTTTGACCAGGATCTCATCTGATGCTAAATGACGATATGGTATAAGATGGTGAACACGTTAAACTTAGAGGGGATTGGTTCTCAAGTGCAGCTGCCGGAACACACCAACAGGTGCTTGATGACAAAGTATCACCTTGAGAATGGTAGCTAGCCAGGCGGACTTAGAAAAAGCCTTACCATACTATGGTTTCATCACAATGATTTTCTCCACTTAAAACTCCGGCTAGGATTCGAACCTGGTGGGTTAAATAGGACGTGGTGTTCGAACATACTATAAACTAAGCCATCATCGCTTTAAGCCTCTAAGCCTTTAAGAGCTGCCTCTGTTTACGTAATATCTAAATCTCCACGCGAGTAAATCTCTATAGGAAATTACATGTTTTCGTTTATATTATGACTAATAGATGAATTGATGAACATTATCAAGCTGATGCTAAATAATTTACACGTAATTTGTAACCAAGTAGTGGAATTACCAACGTTACGATTTTGACCAATGAAATTTCTTGTAAAAATTATTCTAACAAAATGACTACATGAGATGGAATACTATCCTCGCCTACACCTCATAACTTATCAAATGCGGTGGACACTCATTATGTTTATGGCTGAATATATAGTATCGTATATCGTAAACTACCGCGCATGCGTCACCGACTTGCCGAAAAAAATATATGAGATCACACAAACTTGGACACGTATAAACTAGACATAGAAATTATAGCTATTTTAATTAAGTGTGTAGCAGTGAAATTAAATTTCACGTCTCAGCTATTTCACAAGTTATAAATTACTACTTGCTATGTTGTATTGTATAAAGATTATTGTATGAATTTCTTGCTCTTGTAAATAAAAAAAAAATCATCTGTGAGTAGCTTTTTTAACATTTCAACACGTAAGAACTGTGTTTTTTTATAAGCACTATTAACATTTTTAGTCCAAATTCATGAATCCAACGTTATGAAAAGTATGAAAACGACGTAAAAAAGATTAGATCCAAGTTTGCTATGGTCATGAGCTGAAATCTATCATTCATATTTAATATTGCTAGTATGTAAATAATTAAGATTTTCCTAGAAACATAGACAATACAGAAATATAGATTTCATACAAAGATCATGACTGCAAAGATATTGCAACTTTTTTAATAATACTAATGAACGAATTGTTCAACTAAGTGCAGGTAAGTAACACTTAAGAGCATTCCAATAAAATAGACATAAATGTATATTAAAAACATAACCCACTTAATAAAACTCAGTTATGCGAAATTCATAATTTCATATGACAAATTATTTTTCATGCCATGTGAAAAATAGCAGTGATACAAACTCATAATTATTTATCGTATGCCAAAATTATTTATTGGTTTCATAGAAAAATAGCAATCTTGAAGGATTTTTTTCATATCTTATATAACTATGAGATTTACCAGCTCTGTTTTAACTCCAACAAGATTTTATCAGCGTTAGTCTGAGAACCGTTTTTCGTGCCATATCTAAAAGCAAAATTAGACAACTTTGTGTGTTTATAAAATAATTCGAGATAGGTATAAGCATTGCCGATGGAAGTGAAAACTCAAAACAATAAAGTAAATGTGTTCTCTTTTGAATTATCATATTAATTATATCGTGAATGACAATATTTAAATGTCAGATTTTGCTTATTGGCATTATTAACATTAGTGTAGTTTTTATATCTATTGACACTCGGAGCAATAATTATATACATTTGTATAAAGTCTATTTTGATAAATCAAACGTGTGATGAGCTGCAAAACATTAATATTACATATACACAGGCCGCAAGCCGCGCAAGCGCAATACAACCGGTCATGCTTACGTAGTATGTCATGACGCTAAATTATAAATTTATCCCCTGACAAAAATACTGCTCAACGCGCCTAAAGAAGTTTTCACTTCAAAAAGAACTTCGCAAAAAAAGCCTCCAAAACAAAATATTATCTCATAAATTTGTTAGGTACAAGAGTATTCAGACTACGCGTATAACAGAGAAGAGAGATAAAGATTGCCAACAGTAAAAAACCTTGTACAAAATCGAAGTGTTGCCAGGACTAAAGTATTGGTAGATAATATCTAATATACATATTTAACACTAACATTCATGTATGTCGTAATATATTCATATATCATTATTATTTAGGAAAAATAGATACTACGTGTGATTTGAACCTGTTCTTTTGACACGCCCACAGTTATTCGGAGCAAAATAACTTTATTTGATGACGGACAGAATATATTTTAGAATATTGTGACTAAATATACGTTTTTAGCGAATTGACAATTTCTATTTTTGAATTTACAAAAGAAATATACTCGCTGGTACTATTATTTCATTCTAGGTAGTTGTACTTCCCAAACTAGTGTTATTTGTATGGTTAATTTTCCAGTCATTAGTGCCGATAGATAGCGCATAATTTTCTTAATTAAACGGGTTATAAAATACAAAGAAAAGTTGGTTGTCGCGAGACGCACGGTAGATACGAAATGTTTAAATTAATGTCATAATTAATAAAAAAAGAATAGACTTTCCTAATAAAATCAATATATTATTCTTATTTTTTTAATTACAATAATAATTATAAAATATATATATAATTATATTTTAAAGAAAAGATACACAACGTGCATACAAGCCGAAACAGGGTCAAGTATACTGCTCGTATAGTAAGAAATAAATAAGACGCAGGTCGCACAAAGAAGCGATGAACTGTATAGTATACGCCATCTGTGCGTGTACAAGGTGTGCCTCGGTGATGTAGGGGGCACTAAAGAGCGTCATGTCATTTAGCCGTCACAGCACACCGATTGATTTCACACCAAAAAGTTATTTTTCGAATCGAACTGTTTGTTCTAACTAAAAAAAGGGGTCAATCTTTTGAGCTTAGTATGAATTTATCAATACTCGGTGCAATTAAATAATCTCAAACAATATCGTTCTTCGAAATCAATGGTTACAATTTAAGAATCGCTGACTTCCACATATTAAAACCGAATCAAACTTTATGCAATTCGCTCATGTCAGTTAACAGAAATTTCAATTATAATTAATATTTATTGACTTAATCATCCGATAGCGACCTACAAGGAACTAGTTCTTGATAAAATATAGTACGGTAATTATACAAAAGCAGTTATTTTTTTGTTATTTGAAACATAAGTCACGAATAAAGTTTTTCTGTGTTAATTAAAAATGTTATTAAGAACGCTGTAAGGTTACGTCCGCAGTTTCAAATTAGATTTATTAATATAGTTTTTTTTAAAGATTCGTTACCATCTTGTGTGGTTTTTCTTATGCGATCCTAACAATTTAACCCAATATTCTAATAATTGATATCACTTTGTAATGTTTTAATTCTATCTAAACTAGAAAGTTATTTACAACCGCTTCGATATTATTAAACTAGGTTTTTCGCACTGTTTCGCTTTAATTAATGTAGATTTGAACAATACATTTTTCTGGTTGAAAGGCTAACAATCACAAGTTGATAATTATAAGTATTACTAGGTATGTTCTAGCAGCTGCACTCGAGAGTCATTCCTGCACTACATTAAGCATGCTTACTATCTTAGATCAAACCCTTATTTAACATCATGTGAGATCAAACAACAACTATCTTCTATGTATACATATAATAAATAACATTGTAAATCTAACGTGTCTCTACTTTTCAGATTTTTATGATAAACAAAAATGTTGCAGGTACCTTAGAATAAGTAATAAAATACATTTCAATCATTTTTAGAAATGTCTGTTTCTATCAACACGCATTGCTGCTAAAGTAACCAAAATCATAATAATAAAGCATATGCTCCAGTAATATTAGTGTTGGTTTCATTAAAATCGGTTCACTTTGTCAAAAGTTATTGTAATTTTAAAGACGACGCGACTTAAGTACTAAAGGTGAGTAGTACATTCAGATCATTATTTATATTATTAGTCACTGCTTTTTTACATTCGGTTCCACTCGGACGAAGTCGCGAGCACAGCTAGTTAAAAATAAAATAATTAACAACGGAAACTAATAAGTTAAAAATATCGGTTAACTTTATATCCTGATTCCGAATATATATCAAATCTTATATTGCAAAGAAACGGCAGATATGCCTCTGTTCTTTGGACGGCTGAATTGAAAACAAACACAGAATAAAGAAACATGTGAAACGGTTCAAAGTTTATTGTTTAGGAGTACACTAATAAATAAAAATAGGTTACTTTTTATAATAAGAAAAGATGGCGGCAAATATTAAATAAAATGTGTCGAATATTACGTACGAGTTAATTTTTTTTAAATTCGATTGGACGTATTCTTAAGTCATTCTGATGCTGGATTATCACTCGAATGTCAAAACAAACCAACATAAAAAGAAGATTAAGTATAATTTATTAGATTACAACGTCGAAATGACGACAATCTAAATCGAGTTTCTATATTTATAATAATTGCGGATTAGCACATCACTAGTTGAAAAACAGATGTATAGAGTTTCGATTTCTTATCGATAGTTAGTTATATTTTAGTTAGACCCAAATGATTACACAGAGTAAAAAAGTAAACAGACGTGTCACTCCTTTCATTCAAGTAACGCACTGTATAACTATTTTTTTTTTAATTTAATTATTTATTTAACTACAATATCATTCAATATCAGGTGATTTAATATGACAACAAACTTTACTGCACTGTATTCAATATTCTTTAGCGAATATTAGAACTAGGGCTTTTATGATTTTAGATAAATGGCACAGAAACAATCAACTATGTGATTTTTATAGTCTTTGTATACTGTTATATAAATATTTATTTCTTTATACTGTGCCAGCAACTTAACACGTATTTGTTGTAATAAATTGTTGATAGTAAATATGTACTATGTACAGAATTTATTCAGTAGTAACGCTATCTAGTAATGAGTGTTTTGTAAAATGAGAACCATTAAAATATTCTCCATATAAGAACATTTAGATGTGCCATTTTTCATGGTAATCGGTGAAATATTACTGGAGTTTATGAATCATCAGTCAATAATTGTAAAACAAAGCCACTTTTTTGTCTGTAAATTCCCATATTTCTTCAAAACTATTCATTCAATTTTAATTAGTTTTTAATATTTTTTAGATAACTTTTTTCGAAAAGTTTATATTTTAAATGCATTATATTGAAATTAAATCTTTAAAAATAATTAACGAACTTACAATTACTAACGCTGACTAAACTTTATTAGTTACATGAAAATAATGTACTATGGAGGAGCTTAAATAAAAAAGTATCCATAGATGCTCGTATATATCTGTCTTCTATGGATAACCCATAGTAACAATTTTTTTCTATTCCATATTATGAAAAAAAAATACCGGTTATTTACGACACGATTTAGGCTAATATATTATTAATCGTTACTAAATTAAACATATAAGTTAGATGAAGCATTTAATATAGACCAAAAGGGCTCTTTTCTACATAACATTTCAATTAATATCTCAGAAGATATCCCATCTTTATATCAAACGCAACAAAAAGTTTATTTATGTGAGGATAATTACTAAACATATTTGACTTATCAAAGCTTCAAGAATAAATCTAAATTGTTTAGACATTTATGACCTTACAATAATTAATTGCATCTCTGCAAATCCGGAGCGGGTCGCTATTGATACACTTTGATAAATGTATATCTTTTAATATTAAAAGAAGCAAGGAAGCAAGAATTTAGATTCGATAGATAATGTAGATTATAACCTGTTAATATATATGTACTAGCTGTGCAACTACGTCCGCGTGAAATTTCAATTAAAAACAAAGTGATTAATAAAATCATATGATTGTATTGAATATTAAAACCAGACATCGACGATTTAATTGGCCTCACCCTTTGTGAACGATTTTGATCTCCGAAACGCAGCTTGGCACTACAGCATCCAGTTGTACATCGTATATATTTAAAAAAACATTATACGGTCATTTTTGATGGATGCACAGAGAGAGTTGTTAATTCCAGACTTCAAATCGTTCACATATTGATCCAACCTATACAATAATAAGCCTTTAGACTTCAAAATTCGCATGACATGCTACTTGAATGTATGATCCGGCAAATCGATAATATTAATTGCGGCTTTGTTATAAAACCTAACACTATTTATCTAGACAGACAGACAAAAAATTTAAAAACCAGGGAAATGTATTCTGTCATTGATTTTAAGTCCCTCCAGAGTATTTTTACTTTAAAATATTTAATATGCAGATTTCATCCATTTACGCTTATATTATACTAGCCGACCCGTGCCCACTTCGTTGGGGGGTAATAGGCATTATCAAGCTACAACTTTTCTCTAGAAGTCATTAATATATATCTCATAATAAAGGCAGCGTTCGTAAGAAACGTTTTCGTTCGACCATTTTTTTCCGACTACCAGATATTATCCCCTACAACCTCACAAACTTTACCTCTTTATAATATTAGTATAGATTATATATAATATAATTAGTTAATAGCTTCTGTCCGCGACTTCGCACGCGTGGAATAGTTATTTTGGGCTAAGACGCAGCGGAAGCTCTCAAAAGGAAAAAAAGCCCCGATTTTAAAACATTTTTCATTGTAGCTCCGCTCATATTGCCCTTAGCGTGATGATATATCGATGAATAAGCTATATAACACTGAAAGAATTATTCAAATCGGACCAGTAGTTCCTGAGATTATCCTTTAGAACGCCACAACTTCACAACGTCACAAACTCACAAACTCACAACGTCACAAACTTTACCTCTTTATAATATTAGTATAGATATAGATGTATAGATGTCATTAAATATTTTATGTAGCATAACTATTATCGAAACGTATCTTATACGAAACTATTGTGCAAGTTGATAGCGCAGAAGTCACATAACCTTTGCAATATTAATTTAATCGTCAGTACATCATTAGACGGAGTCTGGACAATAGTTCACGATCCATAATGACCAACCGGTGGCAAGTGCCACGGTCACTCGCTGTTCTCACGGCATCATCCGAATGGCGGGCGTTTTTCACCTGAGTATACAGTGATAAGCTTAGCGATTAATATATTTTTTTATGATTCGGGATATCAATAACGTATACAGTTCACATGATATAATTCCAATTTTTTTTATTACAAGGTTTTATTTAGCTCCCAAAGTTTGATAGTTTATTTAGGTCAAATATTGCAAGTTCAATTAGAAGCATTTTCTTTAGATCTACGACTTTGCAATTTTACATGTTCATTCAGTCCTAATGGCAATACACGAAAATGAAATAAATACAAAATGGTAAATTTCAAAATATCCGTAAATATTGAGAAAACATCTGATTATGCCGTTTAGCACGTTTGTACAAAAGTTTGTTTAAAAATATGTTTTAAATATTTATTTATTTATAATAACTTCAGTGTGTACATAATGGTAACTAACCAATACTGTTGCTATACTCAATTTTCGACATACGGTAGATAGACGAAAAAATTGGAGGTGGTGGAAATTGCAAAAAAATACCCTAAACAATTTATCTTATAATTTATAAAGACATTGTTTAATTTGCGAGTGAATATGAAAAAGCCAGCATCTCGAAACTATTTTAGTGTGCGCTACATTAACCCGTCAGTGTAATGAGAAGATAATATGTGAACTCATCATTTAAAAAGATATAAAATCATACGCAGTCGCGTGCGAATGCTATTTAAATATAAAAATGTATGCTACTCGGCCTACTCATGACCATTAAAATATTTACCTGTTCACAATTTTAATATCTAAAATTAAAATGCATTAACGTGCTGTGAAAATGCAGGAAATAAAATTTATACATTTGTTAATTAACCGATTTTTTTTAAATTATAAAGCTTATCAGAATTACACATTAACCTTTTATATCTCGATAGTGACGCATAAATATATATATTATCCCAATAAAAATGCTTAAAAAATGATGATACATTCATATTGAGATATAAATGGGTAACTTTTTAAATCAGTTAACACGCTAATCGCGTCTCCCGTGAACATAGGCGGGTTAATCTGAATAGTGGCTGAGTTGCGCCGCCGGCATCGCGGCAGTGCGTGCGAGGTAGCTCGCCTGAACATTGATCGCTCCGACCTACATATCACAACAACAACTTATTTATTTAAGACAACAATTTATCTTTCACCTAGCAGCTTTATTACTGCAAGTTTGGTGAACTGCTTTCGTTTGTTTATTTTTATAGCGAAATTATATCACCTAGCTGTGCCCACGACTCTGTTCGCGTGTAACATAATGTAAGGAACACTAGTAATAAAATAATCTGAATGTATTAATTCCATTTCCTTATCCACTATTCTCTCTTACTTAAGTCGCGTCGTCATTAAAATTAGAATAACTTTTGATAGAGTGAACCGATTTTCATTAAACTAATACTAAATGTTACTCGAGGGTATGCTTTACAATATTCTTGGTGAGGCTTTATCGTGAACGTAGTACTATAGTTCATACAAACAGACAGACAGACATTTCTAAAAATGATTGAAATGTATTTTATTACCTATTCCAAGACACCTGCAACATTTTTTTAATTTATTATATGTATAGATAGATGGAGACTGTAGTATCAAACACCTTCGATGATTATGTTCTCATTCTGTATAGTAATTACAACACACATAGCAGAAAACTCGCATAACCTTATCACTGATTACAGCACAGGATACATGTCATATACATGTCATTTGGGTATTAGACAAAGTAAATCCTCAAAGCAAATGCAACTTTTTTGTGTGAGGAAATGTGGTGGAAGTAAACACTGTGTCGGGTAGAGTGTTGAAAATGCGGGTTCTCTTCCGAACACCGAAATTAAACAACGTCGGTCGCGGTTAGTACTTGGATGGGTGACCGCCTGGGAACACCGCGTGAAGTTGGTTTTATATTTCTTTTTTTCTCGAATTGATTACGCTATTAGATAACAAGGTCATCTAACAGTTTCACCGGACTACTAAGGCGAGCGCTTAAGGCACACAGCCGATTTTATTTGACAACTAGCTCAAGAGTGCACGGTATACCTCGGCTTGGGCTGTTGCCTGACTCATGCAATTCGCGACCTATCTGAACTAATCTAAGCTAAGCCACATATTCATACTTATATGAGTTATTGAAACATGTGTACTAAGCATACATACCTCAACAACTCTTATATGTATTTTGTGTCGGATAATTTTTTCTAAAAATATTTGATAAGGAAAAAAAATAAAACACTTCCACTTTCATGTGTAAGCATGTATGCGTGCACGTGTGTGGAGGTAATATGTGTAATATTGTTGCAGTGATGTAAGATTTTGTGTCACTGTATCGAGCGGGCAGCGTATTCAAGGGCTCCACGCCGAGGGAACGGACCTAGGCTTGAGCCGCGGCCGAGGGAGGCCTAGTCTGGTGACATTTGGTTTTATGTATCCATGCTCACCAAATCATCATTTAACATCAGACGAGATCGATGCTAAAATTTAAAAAGTATGAAAATAATATAATAATAGCGCATATGTTATTAATAACGTAATAATAAATCTTGAAGGGACATACTTCGTAGAATCGAGGCGACGTCAGACGACCTCTCGCAACGGTTGTGTAATTCGACCGCGCGTCCCTCTGATATATGGATTCTGATTTTCATACGTGATTATTTTAAACTTATTACCCGTACGTACTTGCGTAATTCAGATTTACAAACGAAGATAATTATAATATAACATAACAACAATAACATGACTACAATCTCTTCCTTTTTTTTTTCTTCAAGCCTCGTTGCGTAAACATTTGCCAATGTCAATATTTTTTAAATTATCAAATAACTGGCAGTCAGTCGCTCGTCGGTGTTTGTGCGTACATCATCAAATTTGTAACCCTAACTAAATAATAATAATTTATTCAACTCGGACATTACATCCAATTTCATTAGTAAACTCGGCCTATTCTAGTTATTGATTTTTGCAACGCACCCCGAAATAACTCTAAGAAGGCGTGATTTTTTCCAAGTTACTTGAGCATTTATACTTATATTTTAGCCAATTTCAACAATTATAATATACTAGTTGATTCCCGCGACTTCGTCTGCGTCGTTTATTATCTCAATTGTTTTGTTATATCTCAAAGCAAAACGGCAGTGTTTTCGACGAAAGCTCCCAGCCGGGTTGACTTTTTCCGACACTTTCTTATAGTTATATTTCTACCAATGTACAAAAAATATTGACAAATTATATACCTAAACCTTCCTTGTGAATCCTACCTATTAATGAAACCTGCTCAGTAGTTTTTGAGTTTGTCGCGAACAGACGGACAGAAGAGTAACAAATATCCATCCGTCTTTATAAATACATATAATTTATATATCCATTATATTAATAGAAATGTGCTTTTTTATATCTAAATCATTACGTAATTGCTTAAATCCATTTATATTTAAATTTGAGTACTAAATAATAAAAAAAACTCTTCGAAACTATAATTTAGTAAAGTTTAAACGTATACTGTACAATATTATTAGACGTTGATCAAAAGTGTTTTTTTAAGCCCATGAACCCACGCGGCGTTGGTAAATAGGCCTAATTCGAACTATTCGTCTCGTGACCCGCGCCTACGTAGATGGCCCGCTTTAATGCAAATTGGACCCGACTTCACGCGTTTTATTTACTTTAACACGCCTGGTATTTTCCAAAGAAATATATCATTTAGTATTACATGGTGGGAGTTTTCTTAGCGGGAACTTGATATACCATGTATCATACTCAACTAGTTTTACCCGCGGCTCCGGACTTATAATTTGTTTGCAGTAATAAACGATTAAGATATAGGAAACAAGATATGGTCGCATCGATTGACCTAGGTTCAGATCCCTATGAATGATCCGAAGCCTTAGGTGAAAGAAACCATTGTGACGAAATGAAATCATGTTGGTTGAGCTTTTTCGTACACCCCTTGGCTTGTCTTCCACTTCTACCTTCAACTTGAAAATCTTGTCATGAAGCACTTATAGGAGTGTCCCAGCAACTGCATTGAAGAGCCAACCCGCTCTAGATTAACACGTTGACTGCTAACAACGAGATATATAGTAGGATCATCCATAGGGAGAACAGGCAGAAGGAGGCGACAGTTTGTCCGCCTCCTCCCACCGTAACCGGACTAGTGAAGATGGGTCGGGGAGGCCATCTTCCCATTACACAGGTCCGACGGACGGAGGAGACGGCCAGTGTGCACGGCTGTCTCCTAACAAGACGGGGCCCGGCGGCGGCGCTTTTGCTGCTGGGTCAACCGCTGGGGCGGCACGATGAAGTCTATAGAGATCTTGTGTCGGCTCAATTATAGCGGCAGACGTACACCGTGGGGTTTTAGTCCGTGCGAGTCGGACATATCCCACTCTCTCCCCCGAGAGGGTGGTGTATTCATAAGGCATTTTTCCACGTAAAAAAAAAGGATCATCCATAGGGCCGTGGACGCTCCGTCGTGGGACACTGTGGATTATAATTAAAAATGGCTATAAAAGATGATTATGAAGCCACCATAAAGGCAATAATCTCAGTTAATAATCGATGTATAATAGTTAAGTAAAATAATAACAATAGTTGCTTACATTTAAAACGATTTTTAACATAACTAACAAAATAAACAAAAACGGAGACAAGGTGGCGGACCAAGTAATAAAAAAAAACGAGTTCTAGTTTGCGAACTTGTCCAGGAGGTCCATTATGAGTTTTTGTCTTTTCTTTAGATAACGACGAGTAACGTCGTAATAAACCCGTGTAAATATTGATAAGTAGCTTCAAAAAAGAGAAAAACCTGCAAGAAACTCGATCGAATGTAAATTTTTAACACATTTATGTATTTAAAAATTAAAAGACATTATACGTTACAATCAAAGCAAACAAAGCAAATTAGTGGATGCAAAGAGGGGAGTCAATTCCAGACATCACCATCGTTCACATATTGATCCACAATAGCCTGTTGACACTAAAACCCACTTGAAATAAGACTTAAACTTATAATATGGTAGATCAGTATATTTGTATAAAGTTCATACATCAGAGTAACAAATAAAAATCCATTATGTGAATTTAGTTAAATGACCTCTTGATTGTAGCAGGAAGCTAACAAACTTAGACTTAGAAAAACATCAATATTACGAGTTCAATGAACGCGCGTTCGTATCTCTATATGGGACAATCTGAAAGCGAAAAAAAAATTTAATCGAAAAAAAAAATGAATTGCCAGATTAAGAGATTAGACGAGTGGATTAATTTAAAATTAAGTGGTGAGATTAAATTTTTATGTATAACATCAAGTTTTAGTAGATATTACTCATAGCCAGTGTGAGTCAAAGTACACGTGGAGGCGATTTCAAACGCCTACACTTATGTAATGTGATTATATGATAAGAAAAATTAAAAAATATATACAACCAATATAAAAAAAAATAGAAAAATATACCAGTACTTCCTTGATCACAATCAGGTAAGTCTTAGTTTTAGATTATCATAATATCTCTGAAGTGAACTTCTTTAGGCGCGTTTAGCGGTATTTTTGGCAGGAGATAAACCTATGATTTCGCGTCATGACATGTTAGTAAGCGTGATCGATCGCACTGCGCTCGTGCGTCTTGCGTCAGACTAGCAATGCGTACTATAGCAGCCTGTGTACATCTAACATTGATACTTTGTACTGAACTTGTGCAACCCATTATATTCTTGACTAATTAATAAACTGTATATATAATTATTGCTAGGAGAGCCAATAGATGTGAAAATCAGACATGTCATGTCAATTTACAAATTATGAAACTTAAATAATTCATACCATAATTCATTTAAAAATTCAAAAGAGAACACGATTATTTCATTGTTTTATGTTTACACTTATGTCGGTAGTTTTTATGACTGCCTCGACTTTTTTTAAGTGCTTTGTAGGTTTTCCCGTTTGACCACAATCTTAATCTGATGATAAATGATAATATGTTCTAGGATGGTAAACACGATAAACCTAAAAGGTACTGACTCTCAAAAGCAGCTACCGGAACACACCAACAGGTGCTTGGCGACAGAGTTTTAACTTGGGGCAGGTAGCTAGCCAAGATGAGGAGTAAACCTCGATGATGAGGAGTGAACCTCGATAAAAAATCAACCGTGTGGGGGCGGCGAAGCGGCCTAGCCTCTCCGCTGCCAGCCGAACCCAGGTGGGAAGGGGCGGGGGTGCTGACTTACCATTGCACGGGTTTGGCGGGCTGGGTGGCAGTCTTGTAACCGGGCTGCCTCAGCGGGTGCGGCGTTGGAAACGCCTGCCGCCGGGGGCGTCTCGGAGCTTGCTCACGCTACCCCGAGGCACCCCCATAGTGCGGCGTAGATTATCGTGGAGTTTTTTAGTCAATTAAAGGTCGACTCAGTTCAGGACCTCCCCCGGGTATCTGGCAATGTCTGTGAAGAGTGTTCTCCACGTTAAAAAAAATAAAAAAAAAAGGTAGCTAGCCAAGCGGACTTAGAAAGAGCCCTACCACTATGCTGTAATTTCACAACGACGCTTTCCTTCACCGAAAGCTCCGACTAAGTTGCTAGGATTCGAACCTACGTCCATCAACACGTCCGAACATCCTATCAACTAAGTCATCGTTTGAATCCTACCAAGTCCTTCATCACTATACATTTCCTATACTATTCTGAGGATTTTCCTGCCGTATCTTGAAAATCCAATGTCCAGTGATATTGAAATTAAAATGTACCTAACCTCCTTGAATAAAGTACCTTGCAAATAAAAAAAGAATTGTCCAAATTGTTTTCTATTATTCGGCAGACTCTAGGTCTGCACCTTTTTTCTGCTTTCTTATTTTATTAATCATGTTAAAATGGTTTTCAATGTAAGAAACTATTATTATTTTACTTAACTATTATACTTCGCATTTTCATTGAGAGTATTGCCGTTATGGCGGCTTTATTCTCCATCTTTTATATAATCCACAATGTCCCGCGCCGCAGCGTCCACGGCCCAACGGATGAACCTACTAATCGTATCGTCAGTCACATTGGTATCGTATCACATTGTATCACAGGTGTTGACGTAGGTTTATAAATCACGAAGTTCTGGTTAATGATTATCGTCCTTACAATATTTTACTATAAGGGTTTGAAAAATATAAATCTGTCACTGTGAAAGGCTTAAAAATCTGGCTACAACACAATAACAATTTTATTAGTTGTTCGCTTGAGCATGTGTCATCCAGAGACTACTTTACCAATTTCGATGAAATTTAGCATGGAAATAGTTTATATACTGTAGTAACATATAGTATATATTTTATAGTTTATATTTGTTCATGTATGTATAAAAACAAAGAAAAAAATGGGTTACATTAGAATCATATCCAGAAATGTATACTTAAACTATCGCATAAATATATAGATTACCGCAACAAAGACATCATACCAATTGGTCTTGTATTTTCTAACATATACACAAATATTATGGAAACTAATGAGTTAGTTATCATTACATAGTATAAAACAAAGTCCCCTACCGCGTCTGCCTGTCTGTCTGTTCGCGATAAACTCAAAAACTACTGAACGGATCTTTATGCGGTTTTCACCAGTAGATAATGTGATTCACGAGGAACGTTTTGGTATATAATTTGTCTAGGGTTTTTTATAATAAGGGCGGGATAACGTCTGCCGGGCCCGCTAGTTAGTAATAAACGTAGAAGTTATAATTTTGTAATAATGGAAAGCCGAAATTTTGTTATTATACTCGGTATGTTTCTTTTTAAGTATGAAATCCAAATAATAAAAAAAGTTGAGACAGTCATAAGGATTGCGGACAGAACTGAAAACTCAAAATGATGGAATAACTGTAAACTCTTTTGAATTTTTAAATTAACTATAGTGTGTATTATTTAAATTTCATAACTTGTATATTGAAAGCAATAATTATATACATATTTATAAAATTCATTAACCAATGAAATCTATGATGAGCTGCAAAATATCAATATCACAAATACATACCACGCGTCGCTAGTCTGACTCAAGCCGCGTAAACGCAATACCCTCGGACACGCTTACTAGCATGTCATCATGCGATATTATAAGCTTATCTCGTGACAAGAAACACCGCTCGACGCGCCTAAAGAAGTATTCACTTCAAAAATATCATTCTAGATCTTTTCAACAGTACCCACCTTCTATGGGCCGGTTTCTAAAGCTAAAAGCATTGAAGATTGGTAGGAGGAGAACAGTTATATAAATTAATACAATATAAATACACGCACACCATAATTATATATATAAAGATAGAATACTTAACGCGATCACTAAAGCCTACGGGAAGTACCCGTTTCTAGGCGTAGAATACTTTTAGGGAATATATTATTTTTTTAAATGAGATCTTGTGGTATTTGATAAACACGGACGTCAATATATAAGCTCAAAGACTATTTTAAAGGAGAAAATAAACGTTGTAATAAAATTAATAGAGCCTTATAAATTACAAAAACAAACGTAACGTTGATCTAATTTTGTAAAAACCCCGCAATGTTTATTTTCTATTCGATTTCCTCGTAACGTGGTATTCTGTGAATTAATGATGTCATGTAAAAACGAAGCGGATTTCTTTAAGATCACATATCATTTTTACATGTAACAATTAAGTGACTAATCAGTTGAACATTTTTATTAACAGCAATTTACCTGTTTGTAAGATGTTGAATAAAATCTATATCTGTCTAGTTTGAGTATTCTAATCATAAAAACTATATACCACATCTGTGCTCAACTTTGAACATTCGCTTAAAGAATGCCCCAGGTTTAGTACGGAGAGACTGGGACATATAATGTTGATTCGATCTTTTGAGCTTGATTGAGAAGGATTCTGCTATCAAATTGTTTGATAATTTTGTAAACATGTGGTCATTAATCTCAGGGTATTTAACGGACTTTGAAATTGCCACGACTCTCTGACTGGCATCTAAACGTTGACTGACAAATCTTTGTGACTTCTTATATAATGCGCATGCAAAGCGTCAAAGAAAAGAAAAATGACTCGTAACAAATAGCGATCACTCTTCTCTCCCTTTATGTCAATACTAATTCCAAATATATTTGGGCCAAACCAACAAAATTGAAAAAAATCATTGAAACTACCAGCTAGTTCCTATGTTTTCTTTTTGCATTTTCAACGTTATTTATTAAGGACGATTTAAATAATATAACGCTACGACTCTTAGGAGCAGCATAACTACCATAGAAAGTGTGGATGTAGAAATATGCAAAGCGATAACGAAGTAATAGTACGTGTACGTACTATCAGAAGTGACATTGAGCGCGAGTAAAACCGCGGTGCACATCTAGTTTTTGTCATAAAAAAGTACGATTTTTTAATATGGCTATAGGGCTAATCTCTAGAACTACTAATCCGCATATATAACATATTTTAGTGATAGATATCACGATCGAATATAGGCTAGGTATAGTTTTTTGTTAATAATATTTGTGATGTATTTGATATTATAATTAAATATGTGCGCCTGCGACACCCGCTCCCCGCATTACGTTGAGAGACGTCGGGTTGAAAGGAAGTGCCGCGCACGCACTAAATGATAAAATTCGTGTTTCATTTTAATAAACCACAAGTCACAAAGGTGATACATAACAATATTCTTCTATTGTAACACTGTTAGGTAATAGTGTTAGATTTTATAATAAAGTCCCAAAGCACATTACCGATTTACCAGATAGTAAGTTCAAGAACCATGTCGCGGGTCTTAATACGTAAAGGCTATTATAGAGTGGATCAATATGTGAACGATGGTGACGTCTCGAAATGACTCCTGTCTCTGTGCATCCACCAAAAACGAATGTAACTCTATATGTCTATAAAAATATGTTGTGCTATGTTATTTGTGATAAAAAGATAAACTAGGTCGACTTTCTTGCCGGTTCTTCTCGATGACTGGCATTTTTTCCGAACCGGAGTTTGACGTTCATAAGTGCCTTCTCAAGACCTAAATTGAATAAAGCATTACTTGGCTATAAGTATATTATAATACTATCCATTAGTATACTTATAGCCGAGTAATAGTTAAGAAATTGAAACTTCATGACGATCGATTAACTAGTTAAGACAAGAAAGCGTAACAAGCGAACCAACGAACTCATATTCGTATTTATAATTTTTATTAGGGTATATGACGTACAAATTATGACTGACAATTTTATGCAATACATAGTACTATAACCTGGCAGTAAGTATCGTTAGGATGGTATAAAGTTTTATATTGTAATTTAACACGGTTCCAGTCGTGGGCGATTGTTAATAATCAAGTATTAATTTAAAAACATCTTACATATTTAAACAATCAAATCTATAGAGTGTAACAACAAAATTCCTAAACAAAACTCTCACGTCGAATACATCAAAACGAAACTTGATTTAAAATCTATTTATAAAATAACTATTTAGAAAATGGTAATAGTTTACGATAAATCTCTTATAATCTAAACGAATACGTCATCGTGGAGCTTAGGGAGTTATTCATTGTTATAAGAATATATTTGTGGGGAAATGTTATTCATAGGCCGTGGGAAAATGTGTCCCACGCCCACGCGTACACGCTATCGAAATTCTTTAACATAATTTTACCTCTATCATAGTTTTTACGGTGGATTTTTCGCCGGTGTAGTGTTACATCAATATTTTTATTGCAGTTGTAATTTCTGAAGTGAAAACTTCTTTAGACGCGTTGAGCGGTATTTTTGGCAGGAGATAAATTTATAATTTTGCGTCATGACATGCTTACGTGAGTATGACCGGCCGTATTACGCTTGCGCGGCTTGCGTCAGACTAGTGACGTGTTGTATAGGGGCCTGTTTACATGTAATATTGACATTTTGCAGTTCGTCGTACGTGTGATTGATTAATAGACTTTATGTATATAATTATTGCTCCAAGTGCCAATAGATATGAAACCCACACTAATGTTAATAATTTCAATAAACAAATCCTGAAATTTAATTAATGATGTAAAGAAGTAATAGTAATATTTAAATACACATGATATATACACTTATGCAATGATATACAAAACATACATAACATTATATTATTAATAACAGTAACGTAACAGTAAACACGCTTGAGGTCGATTAGAGCCGAGTAAACCTGATTCAGGGTCACCGACTAGAACGTGACGAATTTCTTTCGTTCACTGATCAAAGAGATTAAAGCAATATTCACTCCACACAGAAAAATGAGTAAATAAATAATTATGTGGATTTATGAAACCACGATGCAAGTGAAACTTTTTTCGGATCGTAGGTATTTAACTGAACATTTTCGGAAAATTATTCGACGGTTAACGATTTAGGGTATTAAAATCGCGTTTTTAATCTTAACTTAGTAATTGGGAAATGGGAACGATAATGGGAAACCAATAGTAGACAAAATATCGAACTATAAATTTTAATTTCAAGCTGCCTATTAGAGTACGGAATACATAATAAATACAATCATTGACATGATAGACTAATGTTAAGAACTGAGCACAATATCTATTGAAACCATTGAATCATTTTGAATTGAGCCATGGGCGCCGGTAAATTGCAATTGCTGTTCTGCCGAACGCCTTTCACTTTACCTTTCTTTTCACATGTAATGCAACATGCGACAGATAGACGAAAAAATTTGAGGCGATTGAAAAAAGTTTCACTTTAAAATATTCTGCAAAAGAAATCCGTTACCCAAGTATCAAATACCGCTTAAAACATAAATATTATTCTAAATGGGAACTTTAGCAGCGATAATCTATTATACTGTAGAAATGAATGTGTACAATTTGTAAAACTGGATTGTTAGTCGCCCAGTAATGGGCATCTCATCGATTCTATGATATTCCTTATATGAACTCACAATATATAATACTAACTAGCCGTTTTGCGGACCTTATTAAATCCAATGCGTCCTCTTGGACGTCTTGGATTAATTGTTTCATTAATTTAATTTATTTATGTATACTGATTTGTCTTGTTTTATCCGTTTAACATTTTTAATTTTCTTTTCAAAATGACAATGGTTTTAAAAAAGAAATCATCGATTTTTTTTTAAATGCTTCGCTTTGTTTATGTTCCCATAATATTAATTCAACTTATAGTTATAGGACCCAAAGCGGATCCGATATCAAGAAATATACTTCAGGCCAATAGCGTAGTCAGTTCGGGAAAAAAGTACAATTAGGACTCTAATCTCGGACAAGACTCCGTAATATCCGCAGTTCTTTTTAATCCAATTACCTTTATCGGAACATATAGAAATCATATTGCAACATATTTTGAAATGACAAGAGCTTAGTGATGACGTGTTTGAATAACGGTTTGGTGATGTACGATACAAATATTCACAAGTCGTAGTTTTTAGTGAATAAAAACGATAGTGATTGTGATAAAACCAAAACTGTTTCTAATGGCCGTCTACTGACCACAACTCTGAGGTTGGAAAGATTTCCAACTCAAAGGGTACTCTGTTAAACAAAGACGATTATTACCTCATAAATGCAACTCCTAGGAGACACATGTGCTCTAAGACATCTATCTTAATTTAACTTGAGACCCTTTGAGATGGTGTCCAAACCTACAAGGTACAAAACTGACCCATTAATCAGAGTACGCTCGCTTATTGAGTAGGATATTCCTCTGCACTCACATATAACATTTCTAAAACATGAATTCTCAGTTATAAATTTATCCCTTGTAGTTCATCTAAAGTCGAGCTTTCTCAATAAAGTATTAAAAAACCCCTGTATATCAATAAATATTAAGCATTTATGTTAGAAATCGGTGAGATAATTTTAATTTCAAATTTGCATATTTTAATATTACTTTTAGCATCTCATTATATATAATCGTAGTCCAGCGTTTCTGACAATTCTGATTAATTATTATTTTACGTTATATAATAATGGTTTTGCGATGACTTATTATAATCACACTGAAATTAAAAAATAAAAATTTTCCGACCAGCCATAGCACCAATTTCTCTTGAGCAAATGACCTAGGTGTTTTATAAGAACTACGTATTTTATTTACATAGTGCCTATAACCTTATTACAGATTTTAAGTTACCTCTGATAACTGACAATAGTCACTGGAATGTTATTTCATGAGATACTACTTATAGTATAAATATAACTAATTTAATAGATCGAAAGAGCCGAAATGAGCCCTTATTTACTTTTTATTTATAACCGCGTCTGTCTGGTCTGTCTGTTCGCGCTCTGTAAAAAACAATGATTATAAGTATCTGAATATATTAGTTAATTTACTTATTTACCTTTCTCCCTTTCTTAAGTTGTCCATATTAAACTCACAATAACTTTTATAGACCAAACGGATTTTCATGCGGTTTTCACCGGTGGATAAAGAGTTGATTTTTGATGAGGAACGTTTTTATCGCAAACTATATAATTTGTCAATGATTTTTTCATAATCAGGGGAGAAGGGACTGTTCTAAAAGTGATTGAATGTTTTTTTTTATATTAAGACGGAACAATTTTCGTCCAAAAATGCTAAAAAAGTACAGACACGTTAGATTTACATTCTTATTATATGTCACTATATATTATTATAAAACAAAGTCCTCTACCACGTCTATCCGTCTGTCTGTTTGCGATAAACTTAAAAACTACTCAACGGATTTTCATGCGGTTTCCACTAGTAGATTAATTGATGCATGGGGAAGGTTTAAGTATATAATTTGCCAATGATTTTTTATTACCAGGACAAGTAAAATGTCCGCCGGGCCCGCTAGTATAGAATAAAAATGGAATAATTTAAAAAGAAACTATACCTAATCCAGATTAAGATAATACTCCTAATCCGTCTGTAGTTAAATATCTACTGTTATGAAACAAAAAAAAACGTAACAATTATACCCATATAAACTTTTTCAAAACGTATAATAGTTAAGGCTATCTTTCGAGTACAAGTTAAACGAAGCAAACAATTGGCCAGCGCCCATTACTACGAATTATTTCGCGTATTATAAAAGAGAACAGACGAGTCACGTTGATCTACGCAACCTGCACCGCGGACGCAGCTCAATTAGGAAGCTATCTGTAACGCGCGCCCATAAGGAAGAACAAGTTATCGCAAATTTCTAATCTTATGAGTCATGAATTCGCAAAATTATTAACAACGTGGGTCAGACTGCGAGCGGCGAGCCACAGCGATAACACGGCCCGTTTGATTATATCTCGCTCTCTATTAAAATAGTAAACTCTATGGTAAAAGTAACTGCAACACAAACATCATGTAGCGTTATCGCCTTTAATGACAGATTTAAATGTTATCTCGGCTACCGAATCTCAGCGCTAACCTACCTATCTCGGAAATGTTACAGATATGACAGCAGAAATTTTAAATACGGTATGTCAATGATATTATAACTAAAATGCTGTAGATACGTTACCTACATGATATTTTGACAAAACAAATGGCACGAAAACGCACGCCTACGTAAAGTAATATTGTAACATCACACTGTCTTAGATAAAATGTGGAAGTAAGATGACATATTCTCAATATCGGTGGTCAAAAAGAAATAGTTATGAAATGTTGAATGAAAGAACAAAAGAAATGTTGCTTAGAAACGAGCGAATTGACGGGCAGCCGACAAAAATAAGCTAACTAGTCAAATTGTAACAAGGCACGTACCCGATAGTTTAGTTCATATAATCCGCGATTATCTCACCGATAGGAATTTCCGCTTTAGAGTGGATGGTGAAATATCCCCACCCCACCCTATACGCTCAGGTGTACCTCAGGGCTCCACTCTCGCGCCCTCACTCTTCAATCTGCTCATCAGTGACCTTCCTCGGTCTAAGGGAATTGAAGTAGGTTGTTATGTTGACGATACAGTTCCCGCTCTACTCTTCCCGCTGGCGGTCGGACTTTCTTAGGAAGCACATCGAAAAAGCCGTATGCACAATCGGTTTGCGCATAAAAGTTAATCCTGATAAGAGCGCCGCAATAATTTTTGATTCCAGGCGGCGTTCTAACAAACTTAAGTCCATAAGATTATACAGAATTGAAATTCCTTGGACCAAATAAGTCAAATTAGTCTCGATCCATCTTTTACTTTTTACTATTTTCGGCTTCCCTCCCCCGGCTCGCCCCCCCCCCCCCCCCCACCCCCCCGAAGTCATCCTGGTTTTCTTCTTTTTTTTTTTTTCGTTTGTTTGCGGGCCCGGGGGGCGCCCCCCCCCCCCCCCCCCCCCCCCTCCCCCCTCCCCCCCCCCCCCCCCCCCCCCCCCCCCCGCCACCCACCTCCCACCCCCCTCCTGTTCCCAGAATTTTTTAACGGTGGTGGTCATTTATTTCTTCTGACCCCCCCTTTTCTCTCCTCTCCTTTATTATAAAAAAAAAAAAAAATACCTCGGAGTTACATTAGACATATGCCTCACGTTCGAGTCACATGTCGATAGAGTGCGAAATAAGGCCGCTATGATCTTGGGTCGCCTGCATCCGTTACTTTGTCATAAGAGTAAGATGCCCCTCAGACACAAGCTCACATTGTATAAGACGTGTATCCGCCGCACTCTGACATATAGCTTTAGTAAGTTGCAGATTCTTCAAAACCGCTTCTTACGTAAAGTGACCGGTGCCCCGTGGTACATTCGGAGTGCCGATCTCCACAGGGACCTGGAGATACCATCTATCTGGGCGCACGTAAAATCACTAGCTATATCACATAGATTCAAAAGGCCGCGTGTCATCCAAATCCGTTAGTGGTATCCGCCGTAAATTATGAAACCGTACCGAGGGCCCCATATTACGAAAGACGTTCGCGAAATATTTTTACCGATCCTCCCGATGCAGCGAACGATCAGTACCAGCCTGTCTCTTCAAACAGAGCGTGTACACGTCTAGGTCTAGGGGTAAATTTTGCTCCTGCTCACCAGACTAGGCCCCCCTCGGCAGCAGTTCAAGTCTGGGTCCGTTCACTCGGCTCGGAACCCTTGAGTACTCTGCTTGCGCGAATACTGTAACACAAAATCATTCATCACTGCAACAACATTACACATATCACCTCCACACACGTGCACGCACACATGCTTACACATGGGAGTGGAAGAGTTTTATTTTTTCCCTTATCAAACTAAATTAGTTCAGACAAAAAAAAAATATCCGACACGAAATACATATAAGAGCTATTGAGGTATATATGCTTGATACACATATATATCTCACTAATTTATATATGTATGAATATATAGCTTAGCTTAGACTAACTCAGTTAGGTCGCGAATTGCATAAACTAGGCAACAACCCAAGCTGAGTTGAGCCGTGCACCCTTGAGCTAGTTGTCAAAATTAAATCGGTTGAGTGCCTTAAGCGCTCGCCTTAGTAGTCCGGTGAAGTTGTTAAGGCCTTACTAGGCCAATAGCGTAGTCAGTTCGAATAATTATAAAAAAATTAACAAGGTGCTGTCGAAGCGCTTGCCACGCATCTACAGCTTTTTAATGATAATATAGTTGCGATATGTTAAACCCGACATTCTGAATTGTCGATTGAACATTTGTGTCGTTACATTTCAAAATGAGCTAAATCCAATATTAATCGCTTATATGACATGTTTTTTTTTAGGATTCCAGTTTATATACACCGAGAATGAAGCTCAAATTTTCCCGTTCATAATGTTTTTAGTTTTTTTTTTAATGATCTTCATATTTTACATGTCCAAAATGAAACGAAACGACTCATTTTTCAACTGAACGATAAGTTTATGGTTTTGTTACATTGAATAATTTGCTTAACTGAACGGTTTTCTTTGCAAAACGTGATATTATTTTAGAGCGTGTAGCTTAAATTATAGCTCCTTCAACTATTTTATACACTAAACCTTAATTCTAACTCGTAGTCTCACTAAAACATACAATTAATCCGAGTTTTTAAAAAGGGTCTGAATTATTTTCCATAAATAAACTAATTCGAATAGTGTAAACATCGGTTTTTGTTTTGAAATTATCTATGGCCTACATTAAAATTCTTAAAAATAGAAAGATATATTTTATTATGGGACCGTTAGTTTCTGATACTAACGCATTCACATTATACTTTTATAATTTTGCTAGTCATGACCGGAATTTTAATTGGTATTTAATAAAAATCCTAATAATGTATACAAAAAAACTGTGAACGCAGTTAGATACATTTAAATATCACTATATAGTATAAAACAAAGTCGCTTTCTCTGTCCCTATATCCCTATGTATGCTTAAATCTTTAAAACTACGCAACGTATTTTGATGCGGTTTTTTTTAAAGGTTGAATTATTGAAGAGGAAGGTTTATATCTATAATAACATCCATTAAATAGTGGAGAAATACTGTTATTTTTGAGGTTTCTAATGTGATGTTGTAAATAATTACATTTTTTCCGCTTACATCGCAACAAACGCAGGCGGGCCACGGGCAGTAATGAATAAATCAAAACTACTGGATCGATTTTAATCATTTTTTCAGTGAATGACATAGGCTATATATTTTATACCCGTGCGAAGCCGGAGCGGGCCGCTAGTTCTCTATAAAGCATATTTGTTAATTAATTAAACGTATGATAGATTTTACAAGCTAAATAGAATATATCAATATTACATGTATACTATGCGTCGCTAGTCTGGCGCAAGCGCAATACGTCACGGGCATGTCGAGATCATCAGTGACGTAAACCCGTAAGTTTTTCTCTACCAAGAATCACTGAAAGAACTGTTAAAGAATTTGTTATCTCTGTTACTTTGGGCTAACGCTAACATGCAGCGGAAGCTCACAAAAGGAAAAAAAAGATTTTGAAACATTCTTCATTGGTGCTCTGCTCCTATTGGTCTTAGTGTGATGATATATAGCCTTCCTCCATAAATGCGCTATCTAATACTGAAATAATTTTTCAAATCAGACCAGTAGTTTCTGAGACTAGCGGGTTCAAGCAAACAAACTCTTCGGCTTTATTATTTTAAAAATAGATTAGCTGCAGGCGTATGTGAGTGGGACTGCAACCTTACATTTCTAGTTGGCACGAACCATATACTATCTCAAAGGTAACCATGCTACCAACTCGCTGTATTCTTAAATAGATACTGGTTATTATTTCTTTGTTATTCACAATATTAATATAATACCGGTCATATGTGTCTCAATAAATATTATCATCGAATGTCGAAAATATCTTGTTACAGTTCTCGGCGACATCTTATTTAATGTGAATTTATTGATTACTGTATTTTTGTAAATTACTTTGGTATTTAGAATTGGCATTCTATCACCTAATACATTTAGACCGATTTCGAAATACCAACGTGGTGATAATTATTATTATAAAATTTAGTATACTAACTACTTGTTAATAAATCTTTATTGATCTTTTATAAATATAGGTATTCAAGATATCTTTATTATTTTAATCAAAATGAATGGGTGCATATTAGGTTAATTTTTTATGGCTACTTTTTCCTACCAGAACGAAAATGTTATTTCAAATTTCGAAAAAAATTAATAATAATGTATAAGACCTGAATATTAACATCAAATACTTTTTTGAGCATAAAAAAACCCCATCTATACATATATAATAAGAATGTAAATTTAATGTGTCTGTACTTTTTCGATTTTCGTGAAACAAATTGTTGCAGGTGTCTAGAAATAAGTAATAAAATACATATCAATCATTTTTTAAAATATCTGTCTGTCTGTCTGTTTGTATGAACACGTATCACTGCTAAAGTACTGAGTTCACAATAAAAACTCAACAAGAAAAAGATAAAACATATCCTCGGGAGTAACTTAGTTTTTGTTTGATTAAAATCGGTTACCTCTATCAAAAGTTATTGTAATTTGAATTACGGCTCGAGGTAAGTACGAGAGAAAAGTAGTACGAGTGTATTATAAAGCTTATTTGTTTGCTTGAATGCGCTAATCTCAAGAACTACTGGTCCGATTTGAGAAATTCTTTCAGCGTTACATAGCTCATTTATCGAGAAAGGCTATAGGCTATATATCATATTTCAAAATAGTTTTTTTTTCCTTTTGAGTGCCTTCGCTGCGTATTAGCGTTAGCCCAAAGTAACTATTCCACGCGGACGAAATCGCGGGCATAAGCTAGTCTAAAATATATTTACACTTTTATTATTTCCTAAAAGTTAGGAATTTTATACAATCAGATCGTAATTTCCTGAAAATTAAACACTCTATGGTGTCTATTGCGATGTAACTAATTCATATCTATGAGAATCTACGGGTGACTAAAGCTAACATATGATATTATTTCAAATAATAATTACGAGAAACAAGTCACATTTTACTCGTAAGTTAATATTATAATGTAAAGTTAAGTCAGCTAAAACTAATAAACCTAGGACAACTATCACTAGTTTGCGATGAATAATAACTTCATGATAATGCAATTCAAAACCTGTCTTATGCATGAATAAATTACATATATTTAAAATTAATTAGATAGCTAAATTGTCATATTAACATTCAAACTGGACTGTTTACATTTTTTTTTAATCAATGCATTATTAGTGTATGCAAATTGCATTCCGAGAATTCGTTGTAATCTCAAAATAATGAGACGGAACATTATTTAAAGTCGAAAACGTATGAAAACGCGGTACAACCAACGAATCTGTAGCACAGTCACATATTTTACACTTTCGTACCGATTTAATTGAGAAAGAAGAGGCAGAGTTCCTCACACAGCGGGACCGCATCGAAATTTATTCAAAAGAATATTTCGCGAAAGCCCCCCATTATTTACGTCAAGCGACGCAACCATGCCCGAGTCGATCTCGCATACGCAATATTAAGTGTGAGATACGGCGTTAACCGCGTTGACCCAGATTTTAATACGTCCCGTAATGCTGTTTATGATGACTTTTTTGAAAAATGAAATTTTTAATCTCAAACCAAACGAATACGCCCGCGAAGGATTCACTCTAACTGTATTGTGTATAAATTGTTGTTTCTTATGCACTCACCGACGGAAGTACGTCTATATATTAAACTGAATTAATTGAAACCTGTATACCAGAATTGGTGCTGTCATTATCATGCGAATATCTTTTTTCTTATTTCCATACGATGCGTATCTGATATTTTTTTGTACCCCGCAATATCGAATGTCTCATATGATTTTTAATATATTTTCTTTTTTTTTGTTGCAGTCATTCTTTGGGAGGACGTACAATAATTTATCATCGATATCGGAGTGCAAAAACAACGGTGAATGCGTCATCAATAAGAAGAACAGGACCGCCTGTAAAGCATGCAGATTGAGGAAATGTCTCCTAGTAGGAATGTCTAAGTCCGGTTCGAGGTACGGCAGAAGATCCAACTGGTTCAAAATCCACTGCTTACTCCAAGAACAACAGCAACACCATATGCAGCAATTACAAAGCAATAAATCACCACCAAACTTCAATCCATCACTGAATCCAACTTTCTTACCTTCGAATTTATTACCCGCTACAGCGTTAGCTGAATACTACAAGAATTCGGAAAAAAATCACTTTACTGATGACATAACACGACAGAGCGTTTCGCCATCTGATTCTGGCGCGTCCTCAGCTGATCCCGAAGACGACAATAGCTCAAGAAGTACCAGTGGGCTTAGTATTTTTAAGCCAGCATCATCACCGTCAAGCGAAAAAGACGTAAGACTACACGCAATTAGAAATCAAAGTAAAGATGTTAAAAAACGAAAACCTCCAACGCTTTCCCCATCACCATTTGGTCCAGTTACAGCGTCTCCTAGTTTTGCATCTCGACCATTCCTACCAGCGATGCATAGACCAATACCACCAGGATTAACCACGTGGCCTAATCGAAGCGGTGGTGACTTACTTCTCCACTCCCCAGCAGTTGCTGGAATCGCCGTCGATCAAGACCAACCAATAGACCTATCTATTAAATCTACCGCCGTATTATTTAGAAGTCCGAAGAACGATGGAGCTAGCGATTCGGAACCAGAATTGAGCATTGATTTGAATGAAGACAATAGTAAAGAACTTATGAAGAATCCTTTGGACTTGTCTCTTGTTCCAAAAAGGACAGAAGAGGTCCCTATGACTGGATAATTTTTTAGATACAATTGAAATTTGATACCTTGGCGTTTATTTGTATATAGTTAGCATAATTATACATTTATATAAAAAAATTAGTGATGTAAATTATGTTACAATAGATTAGAGATGAATATCCTTGTCCTACAGTGGTGTTTGAAGTTTTAAAAAGATTTCAAGTTGTGCTATCTTATTAAGGCAAATGAAACGGTCTCCACTAATGGTTCTCTATTTCTCTTTAGCCATAAATGATGAAGATAGTGTTTTTTATGAATGTTGTTATTTGTTAAATACTCAGCCATACAGTATTTAAGGTCTATACATTCCACGTTTTCCTACCTAAGGATCTAGTATGATTTTTAATTAGTTTTCATATTTTTTATTCTTTAGTGGGAACTTCTAAAGGAAGGAGGAACAAAAATTGCCCACTTAGTTAATGTAAGATGTGATCTTAGAATTTGAAAATTACCGTATATTATACTAGAGCCTTATATCTATTTACGTACTATATATTTGTTATTTTTTTATTATGTAAATATTACTTACTTTTGTATTATATTTATAAGGTCATGGACTTAGTTAAGAAAGGATATGAGGGATTTCATGAATTTGTATGCAAATCTATGTATAGCGGCGCACGAAAATTAATAACAAGAATTTATATTGAGGTTGTAACTAAATAATTATAACCATAACAGATTTTATGCATATGAATAGTTTACAAAACATAATTATTACATTTATTGATTACAAATGTATAATAAAGACCATTGTTGTTTTTGATGAATACAAAAAATCTAATTTGCGCTGCTATACGTAGCAAAGATAAAGTAACCAGCTTGTTCACATCACATAGACATGAAGTGTTAAAACCGAGATATGTGTACATAGCGTTAATCCTGAGTTTATGCAGAAACTTGTATCCAAACATGTATACATTTGCTTAAGGGTGTTGATGTTATCGGACTAGACAGGTTTTGTCCGCTTACTGCGAGTATTTCGAGTCGCATCGCGGCATCTAATTGAACAATAAATATCGTACTGTTATCTTAAATGCGTCGTGCCGACGCTTCGGTATAATTTGTTCGCGCAACAAATACATATATATGTGATAGTAGATCGTAATAACTGCTAAGTATATACGAATAATGAAAACGATTACGTTAGTTTAAAACAATTGCTGTTATAAACCGTTGTCAGTTATTCTGCTGTTGATGATTTGCTACTTTATATCCTATTAATGACCCGCCCCGGCTTCGCATGGGTGCTTTATCTGAGGATTTATAAGTGTCTAGGTAAAATAGATCCAACTTTTGGCGCTTTGATATGTACAGCTCATCAAAGTTACAGAAGCTAGAAGATTCGTCAACTTCTCTCTACTCTATATAAATATAACATAGGTATTTATATCACAAACATTGCGGAAGAATTTTTCTAAATGATAATGAAAATCATATCAAAATCCATAGCAGTTTGGAAGAATTAAGTAACACATAGACAAGAAAAGCGACTTTATTTTTGTTGTTCGTATTGTAAATTGATATGTGAATAAAGTGAAATGCTTCCTTATCGCACTCATTGGTTTTTGCATGGCGCTTGCCTGTTCATATGTTGGAATAATATTTATAACTTCCAATTTCAATAACAATGACAGCCAATGGAACAATAATAGCAGAATAATTATATCTTTAATAACTTGTTATTCATTGTGCAAGGATAATGCATTACATTATTAGTTGTTTTATGATGACCTCTATATGTGAGTGAACGATCTGTTCTCTTTAACTTGGGTGGATTATAAGCTAGATTTTTATTTAGTGAAGTGCCAGTTTAAATATGTGCCAGTGTAAAGTTTTACCATTATTAGTTGATATTCGAATGGGATCCAAGGCCAGTTTACGAAGCTCGAAATTGTTTATTAATGTACAAATATTAATATTCCGTGTATAAATAACTAGACATTATGTTCTTGCAAGTTAATATAATTATTTATTTTTTAGTTATAAGGCCAGTCTATTGAGTCAATTATTTTATTTTAAGCTGTATTTTACTGTGTACTTTCTTTAGTTTTAATTTATAATGTATATAGACGCTTCTATGTTATTTTGTTAATTTTTTTTCTCTTTGTTAAAAGTTTTTAGTATGTCCAAACATTCCATATTGCGCATGCCAATATTAATTGCATAATAACGTAATTCTATAAGTATCGTAAGTACAGTTAAAGTTCTGTCTTTTATGAATTTTTGTACTACGATTGAAATTACTTGAATATTTTTTTTTTTTTTTTTTCTGCAATGCTTTTTTGCCCCTTGGGGGATATTATCCAAAAAATGGACCCCCCAAAAACATTCCTTCCCCCCCCCGTCCCCCTTTTCCTCCCGCCCAAAGCGACCCCTCCGGGGACTCCCCCCCCCCTTCTTGGTTGGTATATACTGCCACCCCCGAACCGACCCCCCCAACTCCCCTTTTGCGGGGGTTCCCCCTGTGTACGGTGGTCGCGATCCAGTCGGGTACAGACACCCTACCACCCCATTATGTCGAAGACTGTACCGCTCAATTTTTTGTTCAATTGCTCAATCACCAATAATAGTAAACGAAATAAATACTTCTATAATATAGATAAATAATGTCATAGAAAACGTATGTTTCTTGAAATACCCAAATATACAGACTGAATGTTTAGACAGTAGCAATAATTATGGAGGATACTCTGCACTCGATTCTAGTTCTAAATCAATTTAAAAAATAGGTGCTTAATATTTGACTTAATTATTTATAAAAATACAAAAATTATACACAATCCTCTACGCGTCTATGTAAAGCACAGTGTCAATGACCGTCGGGTAATTTCACTTTCACTTTCCCTACGTGGGAACGTCAGGAACAAAACAAAAGGGTTTATTGTTCGTTTTATTATCGAAAGTTATTAACTCCGGTTCGTCCATTGTAGCTTTTGGCACCGGTCATTGCACTTAAGTTTATTACGATTGTGTTTATACTTTGGAAAGTCTTAGAAAAAACTTTAACTTAGGTTTTCTTGGTTGTCTATTAGCAATTGTTTTGATATTATTATTTTATTTGTTAAATGTAACCATAAAGTGTCATATCCTAGAATACTTCGAGTGTTTAACCTTTCACCTGGTATATTTAAATAAAGTGAAACAAAGAATAAATGGACAGTATAAGAAAAATATGCAATTTATCATATAAAAGGGGAATACGAAACAATTATGAGGTAAATAAACAAACCTACATTCATATTTAATAATAGCAACTAGTAAATATTTTGAAATTGTGTCGTATACATTCTCGAATATTATACTTTTTGCTTACCAGTGATGCTCCTAATGTAAATTATTTGGAATTAAAGTTAGCACCTAGAATCGAAATGTTTGACACACTTAAAACTGTCAAAGTTAATCTTTAGCGTCTGGAAGTGTTACGTGACATTATTACTTTGTTAACTAATTTCTGCCCTTATATAAGCATGTACTGATTAAGTTTTGAATTAAAAATAATAGTTGTTGTTGCTGTGTGATATAATATTTTTATAAAGTGTTTTTTTTACTTTTTTTACGTTTTATAAGTAAATCTTAATATATTATAGAAAAATAAAAATTAAAACGAGAGTGCCTTTTTATTGTGTGGTTTTATTTTTTTCCATATTCTTTTTTATTATTATGATTTCATTTGAATACAATATATTTAACTCTTTGGATATAGTTTTGAGTTTCTAAGTCAGTTTCTATAAAAAAAGACTTTCTTTCCTAATAATTATAATTTAACATTAAGTAAAATTATTTTTTTTTAGCGCTGAGCGCGTATTAAAATGTGACTTATAAAATATTTATTTCTAACTACTTGAAGCCCTTACAACCGTTTTACTTACTTCAAACAACTTTTGTTTAATATATCTTCACCATCCGCCTATACGAGGCCCACTGCCCCCCCCCCCAGTCCCCCCCCCCCCCTTTTTTTTTTATCCCTTTTTTTTTTTCCTTTTCTTTTAGAAAATTTCCCTTTCTTCCCCCTTTCCCCCTCCCCTCCCCCATTCTCAATTTAATTTTTAAACTTCCAATCTTTTCATTCTCCCCTCGGGTTTTTCCCCATTACCCCTACCCCCCACCTCCTCCCCTAATTTTTTTTCCTTAATTCTCTTTAAAAAATAGGCATTTAATTTTCTCTAGGGTAATCAAAGTAAAAACTTCATAAATCTTCACTACTTCGAAAGGAAATCCACAAGCCATTTACATTAAATTTTATATATATGCATAACTTAATATATCACTTAATGATAGTAAGCTATATGCTAAACAATAAACTGTAACATTACCTCAGGGAAATCACCTATCCGCCCTTCATTCCCAGATCAAACATGAATCTACAACCCAGCCTATCTTTTTTTTTTTTTTCTTTTTTTTTTTTTCTTCTAATAACATTTTTTTCTCCCCCCCTTTAAAAACCCACTCATCCATAACCCCTTCCCAAGGAAGGTATGGGCGTAATCACCACGCCAGCCCACGACATATTGGTGATTGAGAAATCAGAAAACCACATAAATCCAATCTATGTTTCCCACATACAGTAGTACTACAAGAACATTTCTCAGGTTCAGGTTACCTCACGATGTTTACTGTCAACCGATAGTGTTACCAATTTAAATTAGTAAATGTACGCGAATTCCGAAAAATTCATTGGTACATGCCGGGGCTCGAACCTTGCGGACATCGAAATTATATTCCACCGGTCAAACCTAGGTTTAGTGACCACCACGACTTTTTTATATATTAAGTACTATTACAATGCATTATCTTCATGTCACTCTAACTATGCAACGCACGCCCAGATGGCTTTAACACCGCAAGATTTTTTCCAAATTTAAGATTTATCGTTTTATTTTGCTTAGTTTAAACAATGTCTTTATAAATTATAGCGTAACAGAGGGCCCGGTGGACGTTGTCCTACCTTAATTTTAAAATTCAATTGCAGCGCCATCAACCATCCTTGAATCCACCTGAACATACACAAAATTTTTTATCAAAATCAGTCCAGCCATTTAGGAAAAGATAAGTCACATATACATGGACAGAAGAATTATATATATAACTAGCGGACACGGTGGATGTTATCCATCCTTGATAATTAAAACAATCCTAAAAGCCACCCGCAGCGCTACCTACCGGATCCACTGGAACACGCACACAAAATTTCATCAAAATCGGTCCAGCCGTTTAGGAGGAGTTCAGTGATATACACACGTACAGAAGAAATTTACATATAAAGATAATATATTGGCGGGGGGGGGGCCGCCCCCCATTTTTCCCCCTTTTTTGGGTGTCTCCCCGGCCCCCCCTTCTCTAACCGTTAATCTTCCTAGCTCTCCCCTCAAATCTTCTTTACTGTCATCTGTTTGAATCAATGATGGCTTTAGAGTGTTCAGACGCAGCGTCGATGCCTTCGAGCGTTCGTATCCTTGCAACTAAGTCGCCGCTTCCGGTGAAGGAAAACATCATGACGAAACCTTGGCATGGTAGTAGGGTTGTTTCTAAGACCACCTGGCTAGCCTCCACCCCCAAGTTGAAAATTGGTAGTATATCCCGGCAACTGTACTTGAGAGCCAGTTACTTCTAGGTTGGGTGTATTTACCGTCTTAGAACTACGTCGTCGTTTAACATTAGATAACATTGTGATCAAACGCAAAAACATATATTTTTTTTTTTTTATATCATAGGAGGCAAACGAACAGGTGGGTCACCTGATGTAAGTGATCACCACCGTCCATAGACACTTGCAACACCAGGGGAGACACAAGTGCGTTACCAGCCTGTGTGGGGGAGGGTGGAGGAAGGGAAGGGGAAGGGAAGGGGAAGGGGAAAGTGGAAAGGGAGGGGAGGTGGGTCTCCGGCGCTCTCACTGACCGAACGAAACGCAACAATGCAAGCACTGTTACTTCACGTCGGTTTTCTATGAGAGGGTGGTACTACCCCGGGAGAGCCGACCCATTCATGCTGAAACCAGTAATAGCTTCAGCGTGGCTCTACCACCTACCAGAAAATATAAAACTTAAATATAAAATATAAAACGATTTTCTACACTATTCTGGCTACCTTGAACCTTCAAGTTAAAAATCTGTCATAAAGCAGCTCTACAGGTGTATTACCGTAAGTGCACAAGAGAGGCAGTAATTTAACATCAGATGTGATCAAAGGCTAAAACCGATCAACTAAAAAAATGTATATGACTTTAATGTTTCATTAAATTCCGTACAGTAATTTTTGTATGAAAGAGTTATAAGCATCCATCCATCCTCAAAAACTTTATTATTTACAACATTAATAGGATATTGAGCCCTGATTCAGTGAAACGTTACATATTCATAGGTTTCAGAGATATAGAAAGCTTTAGTTTGTTCGAAATCAAGCACTGAACAGTAGTTCACGGTAGCAATCATGAATAACACATCGATTATCGTACATATTTACTCTTTCCTATCATAAATTAATTTTGAAACTGTTTGTCTGAAGTCAACATAACGCTCATTGGTGCCTCACATGAATAATTCGGGTGGGAAATATGAGTATGTATAAATATATACCAAACTATCCACCCATCTATAGTTATGCGTATCTGCAATATAAGAATCAATAAGAATAAAATAATAGCCAAGCGCCGTCTAGTTGCGAGATCTAGTAAATTGGATAGCATATAATCTTCCCCATGGAAAGACACTTATGTATACCAACTTGTGAGGAGATAATCGAAATTGAACTCTACCATTTACTTTTACACAATAGATTAATCAATAATTAAGCACACGTAAGACCTTAATACCTATATATTAAACCCCAAAGAGTTTGTGCTAAGGTATTGTCTGTATAGTTCTCAGCCAAACTAATCTATCCAAATCACGACCTGGGCGGTAGGGAGATCCAAAAAGCCCTTAAAATGCCTCAAGTATTTAATGGACACCCTCTATAACCTTAAAATTAACTTACCAAGTTATAATGAGAAGTTTTATTAATAGAGAAAAAATGACAAGAGAAGTAGGACACAAAATGTTGAAAATACTTAACAATACAGACAGTCAATTAAACGTACTCCAATTTAAACTGATTTTTATGTAAAAATACAAGGATTTTAACGAGTGTATGTTTTTAATGTCGGATTGAAGCGGCATTTTTGTCATCGTGCTTAATTGAAATAACGTCGCAGTGTATAACAAATCATCAATTTTTTTTTCAACCACGGCCCGCGGGCTCTTGACCAGATATAGTCGTCGTCTGAGACCGGAAAGAAATGCTGCTCGTTAAAAGATAATGGGAGCTTTGGGTTACCGAGCTATGTACTAGCAAGTGGAAAAGTTGTGTGTTTTGTTTTGTTACAATTCGTAGGACTTGTAGTCCGGTGATAGAAGTTGAACCATAATTAATTATTTCTTAAATCTGAATGTTACTGATTTCTTTTCTCAAAGAGTATATATCTATCTCTATTCAGCTACGAGCATATACAAATTCATCAGTTTACATGAATTTTTGATTTATTTATTTTAGAACGAGTATCAAAGGCTGCACTAACAGGTTCCTACCAAATTTGGCTAGGCAGGGCGGGAAACTCGAGCAGTGAAGGTGAGCGCATCTCAAAGGGGGCCTCCTTAAACCTACACCTGGGTTGCAAGTCCTGAGAACTGCTCTGAGTTTTTCCCTCTGCCACACGATGGACCCGGCACCCGCACGGTGAATCCATTTAAGGCTAAGAAGTTCGTCTCTCTCTCTCTCTCATACTATATACAATTTCTTTAGTGATAATATCTTATAATAGAAACAGTTTCTCGATACATTAATCTAATATATAAAAATGTCGTGTCATGGTGTATATGGTTAAACTCCTCCAAAACGCCTGGACCGATTTTTATGATTCTTTTATGTACACTTGCTAGGTATGAGAATAGGTCGTAAAGTATATTTCATACACCTAGGTGATTAGGGTGTTCATATCCATAATTTACCTTAAAAAATAGCTATGACTCCAAATTTTTACCTTCCTAACCCCACCGTCCCATTTCTTATTCGCGATTTTTGTATGAACGATACCCAAATGATTCTACGGTCGTTCGTATTTCAAACGAAACGAAATTATTGATGTTGCTGAATAACAGATGGCGCTACGTCTGCCTCATCTAAATTTCTTCCACACGTGTGGTATTTGTTTGAGTGAGTTTCTGAATTGTTTGGTTTCACAACTGTAATGGGTGGGAGTCACTGTAATCGGGTTCTAGGTTTTTTTTAAGATGTTTCGAGTTTGGAAATACAATTGGAACCGGACGCAGACGAAGTTGCGCGGGTTAGGTAGCTAATATACATGTTTGAAATTCAGTATGAGTGTAAAAAATTAATATTTAATTTTATTTTGTATACTTATAATACATCTTAATATATATATTTCTTGTGTGCGTGTGTATGTCACTGAACTCCTCCTAAACTTCTGGACCGATTTTGATGAAATTTTTTGTGCGTGTTCGAGTGGATCCGAGAATGGTTTAGATTCACAATTGGATCCGGTAGGTGGCGCTGCGGTTGAATTTTTAGATTTTTTTTATTATCAAGGCAGGACAACGTCCGCCCGGGCCGCTAGTATTTTATATTTATACAATACATCTCCATAAAAACTCAAGCTATTCTAAATTTCAGAGACCTCCGTGCACGCAGTTTACTTAAAAAAATGTATAGGCTTTTTCTGCATGTATTAACATCTATATATTATAGTGTAACACGATTTTTATGAGAATACATTCGGGATTCTGGTGAAAGATAATGAATTTGCCTAAAACATTTGGCTACCATCTTATCGGAGGTTAAGTGGTAACGTATAGTTAAATACATAAATGACAAATATTGGGACACATCGGCCTTTGCTCAATGACAGTTTTTAATTGATTATATCCATATTAGGTGTACGCATTATAAAATGATTGAATGAATAAGCCTAATAGCTAAATTAATCAAATAAACCAAAATACAAAATAATAACCCCAAGTCCCACCATTATTGATAGATTCAACAAGTATCAATATTATTATTTTTAATTCGCGCACATTAGTTCGTTTGAAGTTAATTAGTACAGCTATTTATTGACGATCAAGGAAAACATCGTTAGCAAAATCTGAAACCTTATTTCAAAGGTTATAAGGAAAATAATAAAGTATAGATAAATTATCGGCTAATGTATATATGAACGTTCAAAAAATGGCAAACAAAACATAAAACATACGGACACGATTATACAGCCAAAAAGGTCCAATTCGGAGGGCCAATTTTAATGAGGGAACCATACTAATTGAGATCGCACCACCGACGAATGACGTCCCAAAAGTCATGTTATTACAACCAAACAAGGAATTGATTTATTAAGAAGACATGCGCGGAATAGACTGCTCAAAATGAGATCAACATTGGTATTCAACGAATAATTATTTTATTTGACTGTAAATTTCGAAATTAACTTCAATTTTCTTTTGTTATTTTCTTAAATTAATACAATGAGCTAGTGGTTATTATAGCCGTGGATATTCTTTGATTTGCTTCAATAAGAGCATCAACAATTTTATTGCAATTAGAAATGTAAGTCATAGATAATAATTAAAAGATTCTGGAATTGTCGGTGATAGAGCTACTCTGAAGATATTAATGGTTTATGGTCGGCTCGACCGGGGTAGTACTCTCACAGAAAACCGACGTGAACTAGCAGTGCTTGCATTGTTGTGTTTCGTTCGGTCAGTGAGAGTGCCGGAGGCCCACCTCCTCTCCCCTACCCCCTTCCCTTACTCCCCCTCTCCTACAAGACAGGATGGTAACGCACTTGCGACTCCCCTGGTGTTGCAAGTGTCTATGGATGGTGGTGATCACTTAACATCCGGTGACCCATCAGTCCGTTTGCCTCCTATGATATAAAAAAAAATGTTTTCTTATTTACAATTGTGGATAATGCAACAGTCAACAGTGCTATGAATAATATAATAACAATAGTAAGTAGCATACTACATTGAAAACCTACAACGCTGTATCACATCGATACAACTTACACTATTAATAATAATGAAAAATTATGTTATGGAACATTAAATGTTGATAAATATTTGAAACAGAAAAATAGAACAAAAATAAATGAAAAAGTGAAAATAAATACATGTATCTAAAATTAACCTAATGAAAAGGAAACAAGATGGTAAATATAATCAAGAATATAATAATTTATTGAATGTTATTTAAGTAGTTGTGGATATAAAATGTATTTAATAGGTAATCATTTTGAATTTAAAAGCTCGAATTTAAATTTAATGATTACTTATGAATTATAATTATTTATTAATTTAAATGCACTGAAAAACACCGTCTTCTCACAGAGATAGAGCCACTTGCTTATTTGTTGAACATTTGGATATTTACATGGTGAATTTATTACAATCGTTATTTAAAAGTTACCTGTTTGCAAATAACATGAAATAGTTATGAATAGGTTTTTGTCATGAGGTGGTTGTTGAGTATCGGTTATATTGTACTAAACTTACTTAAAATCAAAGAATTTTCAATAAAAATTGTCGTAAACTCAATCAATCTTTGCATTTAATATCTTCTTAGGGGCAAGTAGTTTGGCTATGTCTTTGCCAAACCATACAATATGTATACAAAAATGTTCACATACTGTTTTTACACATATCAATAACATAACTAATAGCCTTTATATACTTATAACCTTCTACGAACTTATGTCCACATCAATCAAAATCAAAATCAAAATCAAAAATGGAATTATCTCCGTCTTATCTAGGACAATAAAATAAAATAGAGTGCAATAGATTTCTGTTACCCATTCGTACAGTCATTTTTATATTAAAAACTAGTTTTTGCCTGCGACTACGTCCGCGTGGAATACTTACTTTGGGCTAACGCTAACACGCAGCGGAAGTTTTCAAAAGAAAAAAAGACTATTTTTAAACATTCTTCGTCGGTGTTCCGCTCCTATTATTCTTAGCGATATATATGATAATCTATAGCCTACCTTGATAGATGAGCTATCTAACACTGAAATAATATTTAAAACCGGACCAGTAGTCCCTGAAGTTAGTGCGTTCAAGCAAACAAACTTTTCAGCTTTATAATATTTTATATTATAATCTATACTAAAATTATTCTCATAATTATATCAAAGAGCTCAAATATGTACAATATCTTCATATAATAAAAATAAGTGTTGTATTAATATAAATAAAATTTTTTTCTACTTAGTACAAAGTATACATCTACTATAAAAGAGGTAAAGTTTGTGAGTTTGTGACGTTATGGCGTTGTAGGGGGTAATCTCAGGAACCACTGGTCCGATTTGAATAATTATTTCAATGTTATATAGCTCATTCATTGAGAATGGTTATAGGCTATATATCATCACGCTAAGGCCAATAGGAGCGAAGCACAGATGAAAAATGTTTCAAAATCGAGATGTTTTTTTCTTTTTGAGAGCTTCTGCTGCGTGTCAGCGTTAGCCCAGAGTAGTAACTATTACTACGCGGACGAAGTCGCGGGCAGTTTTTTTTTGGGCTAGTATTTTTTTTTTTTTTTTTTTTTTTTTTTTTTTTTTTTTTTTTTTTTTTTTTTTTTTGTTTTTTTTTTTTTTTTTTTTTTTTTATATTAGTATAGAAGTATAAATGTATCAGTATAGATAATTATGTTTAGTCTCAGTGATGATTACATTCTTATAATTTATGATCCAGAGAGCTACTAAATATGTTAACAATATTATTTGTTAAAGAGTCTATTATGAAGACTTGTTTAAACTTCTTACAGTTCTCTTTCCATTTTTAATAACGATGGCCTAAGATCTCGCATTACTTGGTATCCGCTAAATTTCTGGAAACAAAGAGGTTACCAGGTTCTTATATTTTGGGATCATCAAAATATGAAATGGTAATTCAACCCACAGCTTCCTTTCTTTCTATGAGTACATAAGGACGTTATAAATTTCTTAACACAAAGTAGTTGACACGCATTTCTTTTTCCGTCGGTTCTCCTGATATTTTTTCAGAGATATCAGTGAGGTTATAATTTTTGTCTGATTGTATTATTTTTAAATCAACTATAGCTTATTTTTATTTTATTTAACACACCGAATTTTTTTTAATCATATATTAGTTACCCCTTGTGTTTTGTAGGTATATATTAGCTATTTTTTAAATTATTATGAGCGGGTTTTTATTCGAATTTCGTTGTGTAAAATGTTATGGTGACTACAATCTACTTTGGCTCAAGTACCCTATTATGCTACTATCGGCATTCTTTCTTAGTCTTTCAAAAGTATTATCTTAATATATATATTTCTTGTGTGCGTGTGTATGTGACTGAACTCCTCCTAAACGACTGGACCGATTTTGATGAAATTTTGTGTGCGTGTTCGAGTGGATCCGAGAATGGTTTAGATTCACAATTGGACCCGGTAGGTGGCGCTGCGGTCGACTTTTAGGATTTTTTTGTTTTCAAGGCAGGACAACGTCCGCCCGGTCCGCTAGTAATACGTATATCTCAGAGTGGCTTGGAAATCATGCTATATTATTAAGCACATTTCTTATATTATACAATATACATCCAATAATATATTATCGGGTCCTTCAAACGAGTCGTGAAGAGGTACTTTTGCAGTTGGGCACGATGAGGTTTAATATTTAACACCGTCGTTGTTTTTGGAATGTACCGTACTTCCCATCACGTACTGGGCAATCATTTTCTCGAACTAGTATTAAGAAAAATTCGATGCAGCCATAAGGACTGCTGACAGATGTGAAAACTCACTGTGAATTATAGTCTGAATTCTTAAAATTTCATAATCTATGTATTGAAATTATTAATATTAGTCTAGTTTTCATATCTATTGGTATTCCGAACAATTATTATATACCTTTTTAAGTATATAGCTTATTAGTTAATCAAACATATGATGAGCTGCACAAGTTCAATACAAAATGTTAATATTAGGCAGGCAATCTTATACTATGCGTCGCTTATCTGACTCACTAGCATATCATGACGCGAAACTATAAATTTATCTTTTGTCAAAAAAAATACCACACAAAGCGCCTAAAGAAGTTTTCACTTCAAAAAAATACGAAAGAACACGTATGTAGTTAAAAAGCTCGGACTTTGGTAACAACTAATACAAAACACTTCAAGGAAGTAAAAATCACGACTTGAACAGTCCCACGGGAATCGGAATATATAATCATAATTATTAAATACCTACGTAATTTTATCGTGTAAAATTAATTCAGTGAGTAGAATAAATACCCTCAATAAAATGTCAAAATCGATGTACGGACATAAAGTTACGTTCAAAAGTGCCAATCGAAACTCGTTCGTGTGCGCCGTCAAGCATTTTATTCGGCCATTATAACACAGTGTGACAAACAGTAATTATTCCGAACAAAAATGTAAATAATATAATTTCGTGATCGGTGCCGCCGTGTTTTACACAAAAATAAACTTTTAATTTGCCTCGTGTCAAATATTCGACGGGATTCAATAACGTTTAGAATTTATGAAAAAACATTTTTTTTAATGTTTTTATATCGTAGTATATTAAATTAATATTTTACGTAATGAAAATACCTAACGAGCAACTTTATGATAAGCAATCAATTCAAACTGTAGTCATGTGTAACAAACCCCTAATAGAATTCCATCCCATGCTTCAGGGTCACTAAGACTAAAAACAGTCCTTTTTAGGTAATAGTGTTAGTTTTTATAACAAAGTCACAAAGCACATTACCGATTTACGAGACAGTGATTTCAAGAACCTTGTCATGCGGGTTTTAATGTCTAAAGGCTGTTATGGGGTATATCAATATGTGAACGATTGTGACGTCTGGAAATGACGCCCCTCTCTGTTCATTCAGTAAAAAGTATATTTTGATTTTGATTGGGAATTGAATTACTATTCGAGATTTTGCTGTTCTTGATACTGTTGCTAATTTTAACAACTGAATTAATATTATATTAAAAACCGACAACTCTTAAAATATACCAGTTTTTTAGTGGAAGTCTAGTAATACATAGCATAACACTATAGTAGTAGACAAATATAATGTTGAGGATTCTCCTACTATGAAGCGATGATTTACATATTGGCGGAGCTATTAAATATGTAAAACAAACATTGAGTATTGACATAGTCTCAAGATGATGACGATGCTAAGGACTAAATTAGACTGGCCGATAGGGAATAACAAAGGTGTAACAATAGTGTTTTCGTGACTACGTCTCACCTATAGTCTCACCTTACAAAGTTTACAGCTCTGGAATCATTTCCCAGTCAAGGCGTCTCCTCTTTGCCTGAGACGTCGATTCCTTTATGTAAAGCATGAATAACCATTTAGAACTAATAGCGATAATTCTTGCTTTTTCTGTACCCACCATTATTTCTAAATTATTTACAAACTATTAGTGTGAGTTATGGTGGTCTACTGGTGGAATATTATTCTGATGTCCGCAGGTTGGAAATCTGGCATGTGCCAACGAATTTTTCGGAATTCGCGTACATTTATTACTTTAAATGGGTAACACTATCGGCTGATGGTGAAAGAAATACATTGTGAGGAAACCTGAACCTGACAAATGTTCTTGAGTATCTCTTAAGTATATGTATCTTATCAGTTATCTATTGGCTTTATCCATTTAATTATATTATAATGCTTACCATTAATGAGGATCAGTCATCATTGTCAAACATTAATGTGTCCTAATACTTGCAATTTCTATTTTTACCATTTAACATTTGGTAATTTGGTAGCTAAATGTTTTAAGTAGGTTTATCGATTATGCATAGCTTTCAAAATTTGTTCCCATAGAAAGATGTACTGTATGTGGAAAAAAATAGAACTAGATGTCTTAGAGCTTGTCCAGATGAGGCGTTTTACGCGCCAATCGACTCGCGTGTAGACACTCGCGCGTACCAGAGGTACTAGAGCTACATATATCCCGTCCAGATGGTGCGGCGCGTTTCCTAACTCGCGCGTAAAGCGCGTACCATAAACGAGACTCTCGACTCGCGCGTTGCACGCGTGAGCACCGCGCGCCTCGAGAAGCTCAGGCCCCATTGCTGCATCCAGTAATACGCGCAAGTCAGTGGTGAGTCGATATAGTTGTCAGTTGTCTACCCGTATGACGTATCCAGCGTATGTGATGTTTCCTAGGGTAGAAACGCGCGTAAAACGCGGTATTTGGACGCAATATATTTTGAAGCGCGTGACAGCACTCGCGCGCAAATCGCCTCATCTGGACAGGCTCTAAAAGCTTGAAATCACCATTACGCCGTGCGCTGGCGTGGTGGTTATAGTCATACTCTTCTTCGGGAAGAAGCCTGAATCTCTAACAGGCTGATAAAGATGATAATTAATCTGAGGAAATATATGAGTGCTCCAAATATTTAGCATTAGATTGTAATATAAACTACATGACAACTTTACTTTAGCAGCCTATAAACGTACGCAGCTCACAAAGAACTGTAGCTCATCGTTACTAGATAAATACTTCTGAGGTGTCACTGCTAACACTTTTACCAGTGACACCCTATAGACACAACATCAAGAACAATGCTGCCTTTCGCAGAAATAAGTATGTGATAATATTTTAATTTATTAAAATAAATATTACACAGGTAATTCCACTCTAGTTTGTCTTTAGTTTATCATATAATGATAAGATTTTGGTTTAAAATATACTTGACACTCCTTTTATCCAATAAATTTTAAATTTAATTTTAATCAACCAGCATTTGTATTAGAGGGAACATGAAAAATATTTATAAAAAACTTGAACAATTCCACTCGACCAGAGATTAATAAGGTCAGTATAATCGAAATAACAATTTACATTATGTAAAACAATTATATAAGTCATTTGAATAAACTAGAAATAAATTATAAACAAAAACGGTAATATTGTCCACAGGGGATCCAACTTTTAGTATGAATCGGAAAAATACGGTCTGCCAATAATGATGTCAAAGTGACAATGGAAATTCAAATCGGTATTTAACAACATTATATAGTATTAAATTATTTAGAACGGGCATCGTTATTTGAAAGGTCAATAACATTTAGGTGTGGTGTGTATGCATTCATTTGTGTAGAAAAATGATTATTTTAGAGTTTGGTATCTTAATTCAGCTCTCCGAGAAGTTTTTGGTAATTTAAAACTTAAAACTTCATTAAATAACGTATTTTAAAAGACTGGCATAATTTTAATACTACAAATAATCACAAATTAGCTGATAATAATTAAGTAATAGTATTACATTCTATAATAAAGACCCAAAGCGAATTACTAATTTGCCGGACAATCATTCAAGCACCATGTAATATAGGTTTTACTGCTAAAAATTTAAAGGAAGGTTGGTTAATAAGTGCAAGAAGGTGACATCTGAAGGTGGTGGAAATTAGACTTGTGATTGCTAAAATTATCAATATATAAAATGATTCTTGGGAGAGGTTTAGGTATAATTTCTCTTAATATTAGGGCGGACAACGTTTGCCGAACCCGCTAGCTTAAAATAAAATAGCTCATTAGTTACTTATTTGCCCGTAAAATTCCCGTTGAAATAGGTCCAGCCGTTTCGGAGATTACCCGGAACAAACAAACAAACAGACTAAAAAAGACAGATTAAAAAAATATTTTGCCGTTGTTTGTAGCCATATGCATTCACCAAAAAGTATTTATTTTAATATTACATACACACACTATATTTTTATAATACGTAATAGATTACAAATCAAAAATTGGAAACAAAACAAAATAAACTTATTGAATAGGAACACGAAATAAACTTTGGAAATGTTTGCGATAGAAACTTACCACGTTACCATGGCAACGTATAAACAAACGCGCGTTCAAACAAACAAACTCTTCAGCTTTATATATTAGTATAGATTATCACATTTAACATTGTAATTTAATGTGGAGGGCTAGTGTTTCTCGCGTTCACAGGAAGTGTACCTCTCATTCTCCTGCATGTGATTTCTGGGTGCTGCTAAAGAGTAACAAATTTATGTCCACTGCACTGTTCCATGTACCATAAGATTTATAAATAAACATGGTCTCATTCACGGGCGAATGTTTATATCAAAGTGAATTTTGTTATATACTCTACTGTTTACCAGATTACTGTGAAATCATTAGTCCCGTGAAGCTATGAAGAGGCTCAGCAACCCGTGAAATTTAGTACACTTGATTGTTTTTTTTTTTATAGAGTTAATAATCTTAATATATATACTTCTTGTGTGCGTGTGTATGTGACTGAACTCCTCCTAAACGACTGGACCGATTTTGATGAAATTTTTTGTGCGTGTTCGAGTGGATCCGAGAATGGTTTAGATTCACAATTGGAACCGGTAGGTGGCGCTGCGATCGACTTTTAGGATTTTTTTTGTTTTCAAGGCAGGACAACGTCCGCCCGGTCCGCTAGTGATAATATAAATTTTCTATAAATATATTGATTTTTATAACACACTAAACACAACTTATCTATATCTATCTATACTATAATAAAACTGTAACGAAGCCAAATCTGTACATTTAAGATTTTTAGAAAATTTTGATCGGGGTAAACTTTGTTATCAATATAGAAACCAAAAATAATCTTTTTACAATTTTTGTCTGTCTGTCTTTCTGTCCCTGTGAACACGCATCACGCTGAAAGTACTGAACCGATTTTAACGAAACTTGACACAGTAATAACTAATATTACAAGGTTACATTTAAGATACTTTTTGTCCCATAAAACGCAAAGGGTTCTCCAGGATAACGAAAGACAAAAAATTGTAGTTAATGTAACTAGACTTTTTTGCGACACCTTAGTACAAGAGCCAGCAACGTTGGAAGAACGAGAATTTTAGAAAAGCTGGTTCCTTAATATGAAGATATATTATGCCCTTCCAAACAGAATTCAGGATACCTGGTAGCCGGTTAACGTTGTGTTTTTTAATGCGCATCACACCTTTACAGGTCAAAATTTTGATTTATAAATAATTTTAGGAAAAAAAAATTTCGGTAACTTTTTGACGCTATTAAAAACATGAATTTATCACTGCCAGACAATTTTGTTACTGACAATAATGCGCCCGATGATATTCTTTATAAATAAAATAATTAATTTCAAACCATTTTATTTTTTCAATTGCAAAGAACATATTTCATTTTATTAACCATTATGATATTGAGATTTCACCCTAAACAATGAAAAATACAATAAAATACGATAAACGTAGACATACGACATGAGACTGACATCATCTTGAATACATGCGGCTATAACAGGCGCTTCCACAATTATCGCTATCTTTATTATACAGCCAGTGTTGCGCTAAGCTATCGCTATAGCTAAGTTATTCTATACATATTATTTTTAATTTACCCTCTTTTATGTCTAAATAAAATAATATTAAAATTACAGCGATCTTAACATACTTTTTATATTTACAAAAAATAGCTTCGAGCACATTATTGTTAATAACATAAATGTCTGGCAATAATAATTTCATATTTTAGTAGCGTTTCAAAGTTAGTGACAAAAAAACATTGTAAAATAAAACCGTTGCTAGCTCTTAGACGAATAGTTACAGGCAAGTGACAGTTGACGCGACATATCTTTTATATATAATTTATAATTTTTTGTATTTTCAATACAATGGAGAATAAAAAAGTTTTAATACAAGTTGAAGATTGTTATGATAAAGTAAGTGGTAGAGATGATTTTTTAATTTTATTTTTACGTATTGTGCATGTGTAGAGTCTGTGCACCATAGGTTAGGTGTCGTAATAGAGAAAGACGGAGAGAGACAGAGAGAGACTGTATATAATATATACACAAATAACATTTTCATTTCAAGAGCAAACCTACTCAAGGATTACCTATTGGTGTATTAACTTTTATTAACTTGATTATCCCAGATCATTCAGTGTTTAATTTATCATTATTATTTATATATAAAATTCAATATTTATATGTTTGTCCTCCATGCATGTTAAACTACTGATCAGATTGCGATAATAATTTAGCAGGGTATTCTGGGGACGCCCGAGAAGGTTCCTGTATCAAAAAATATATACGGTAATAAATAAATAAACGGTTTTTTTAAATATATTAATGAAATTGTTTGCCTTAAAGAAAGAAAGGGCTTTTTCTTCTTATTGAAACTTTTTACAATACATTTGATATTGTTTTGACATGTTTGTTATATTTCAATGAAACATCAGTTATCACAATTAATCAATTCCATTTGTATCAATGTAATTTTTTAGGAATTTATGTAGTTCTGGCATGGGTCTGAGGACATACTGTGATCCAGGGTAATTAAGCCGTTAATCTTATCGCTAAAGAAGCTATCCAGACTGGATATTTCGATCATTATAATACCTATGTTCAGGATTTATCCTCCCCAAACAAGACTGATTTGTTACTGTCATGGAACTCAAACTGGAATGTATTCTACCAAATTAAAGGCAAATCTTATGCTTCCATGTAGGATAACCTTCCTGATAAGCCATGGGTTTATAAATTTCGTGACTGTTGTAAGTTTGCTGCGTCTACTGTCTGTAGACTGAGTGCTCTCCAGTGCATCTTGCAAAGTTCAGAATCAGTTACAAAGAAATATGTGTATAGGGTGCGGATGAAGGCACTTTAAAACACATTTTTTCGATTACCCCAATTTAGTATTTCATTGTATGATAATTTACCTAACAATATACTACGTCCGTCTGATTTTAACAAAGGCACAAAGGTATGTATTTTCTCCTTTTGTCAATACTCTAATTTCATTTGTTTGAACAAAATTAATCTTCAACATAACACAATAACAATCATTAATTATTATGTAAATATATATTTATTTAAGGCCTGATGTTTGTAGTGTTGTGTTTGTCTTTGTGTATCTCAGTGGTATAATTTGGAAGAACTAAATTATATAATAAAAATTTAATAGTATCTATAAAGTGACACTCCCATGACTAATTTGACAATTGTAGAATTCATATCCATGAAACTCCAATACTAAAAAGTTGAAATTTGTGAGTTTGGATGTTCGGGGTTATCTTTGATACTACTGATCCGATTTTGAAAATTATTTCACTGTTAGAAAGGTATATTAGATTACTTTTTATTTAGAGAAATATATATTATATAGTAAATGGGGCGTGTAGGTGAGGGTCAAAGGAGCAACACAGTGGACATCGGGAAGACATTTCTTGCCAATATATATATAGTATAGTTTCGAGTCACAATTCGACCCGATAGGTTTCGCTACAGTCGGGTTTTAGGTGTTTTAAGATTTTCGGCGTTTGTAAATAAAATTGAAACCGGTAATAACCTATTTGGTGCAGATGAAGTTGCACGGGTCAGCTAGTAAATCAATAGTGCCACTATAATACCACAATTTGTCCCTCAGTGCATATGTTAAGAGATTCAAAATTACTATCAAATATTAGCTGCGGCGTGCCTCTGACAAAGTATGTTCACTTTTAGACATAAATATTTTTATTACTTTTACATAATTAAATTCATTAATTGACGCGTATTATAACTAAATTCATGAGTTTATTGGTTTTTAATATGATCAAATCAAGTAAATATTTTGTTAGAGAGAAAATTAAGACACAATAACCGCTTCCCGTGGTGATAAGAATATTAATCAAACGGCAATATAAAATTTTATTATCCAACTGTAGTGTATATTTTCATTATAATTTGTTAAATGTTTATCTAATTATATTAATAAATTATGGTCATTTAGTTTCAAAATCATGTATTTATGCCAGAATTCTTGATACTTGAACAGATTAAATGTGTATCGAATAAATCCGTATGAGTTGTTGCTTGTTATTTTTAAGCTATCGCTTTAATATTTTAATTATAATATTACAGTATTAGTCTCGTAACTTCAAATACTGATTGTAGGGGCTTATATTATTTTGTAATACGTCAGCAATTTTATGTAAATGTCCGAAATTTCGATGCACAGACATGCATTCTGTGACGCTCGATATTGTCAGCCGTGTTAATAAATGTGTCGTATGGAATACCATCTACCATTTACTAACCTTTCCACAGTTAGGAACCAATTTATAGATATATATGATATGATATATGAGAATAGTAGACATATCCCTATAATCTATAGAAATAGAATAGAGAGAGAAAGTTTATTTGAAATTATATGAATATAAAATAACTAGCTTTTGTCGGTGGCTCCGCTTCCCTTAATGTAGATTTAACTTATCTCTCGATGTCAAAGATAGCTTACGTCCTTTTATATACCCCTTTTTTTGTGCCTTCATACACCTTTTAGGCGGGGGAGCAGGGACTGCCGACTGGCACTGCGTCTGCTCCCTCGACAGGTGTAGGCCCTTCAAGAGGCCCTGACTGCGGTCTGAGGGGTCAAAGATGGTAGACCCCTCAGAGGAGGAGCGGGTGTGAACGCCCCCCCCCCCCCCCCGAACTGTGGGAGTTGCATTGGCACAATGCGCCTCACCACATGGGCCTGTGTGTATACCCCTGACAATGTATATGTAAAATTTTATGATAATCGCTCGAGTATTTAAAGTATGCAAGCATGATAAACAAACTCATATTTATATTTACGAAATTAGTTAGGATTACGATTTGTGAGAGATAGTTTTACTGCCCGGACAGTACTCTGAGCCCGATTTCCTTCATTATCGTCCACACATCGTAAAGTAAAACTTGAAGTTCAATATGCCCGTACAACACCGAATACACAATAATCTGAGCCTGATTTTCTTCAATATCGACCATACATCGTAAAATTATATCTTTAAAATTGATTATGTCCACAAAATTAAAACAAACTACAAGCAACAAACAAATCTACAATTGTTGTCTTAAGCTAAATTTAAGATGGATTAAATATTCGAGGTACTCAATAAGAGTATATCTTTTATATTATATTAGCTTCCGCCTGAGACTTCGTCTGCGTGGAATAGTTACTTTAGGCGAACGCTAACTTTAACTCGTGACTTCGTTTACGTAGAAGGGGAAAATATTTTTAAACAATATGTACGTTAACCATGATTTTGAAACATTCTTCACTAGTGCTTCACTCTTATTGGTCTTAACGTGATATATAATAGCCTTCCTCGATAAATGAGCTATCTAACACTGAAATAATTTTTCAAATCGAACCAGTAGTTCTGGAGATTAGCCCGTTGAAGCAAACGAATACTTTTCAGCTTTATAATATTAGTATAGATATAGATTTATTGTTCTTAGTAGGGTTATAAATACGAATGTAAATGTGTTTATTACGCTTTCACGCCCTAACTACTACACTTTATCAGCGGTACAAATAATATGTCTTTACCTATGAAATTGCCGTTCTACAGTACTGGCCATTTCAAATCAAAATAATTTTTGTTTGGCTAAGAATTCTAATTTCAAATTAATTTTATTTTAAAAACATGGAATTCTTTTTCCAAAAGTAGTCATTTGTTTATTGATTAGTGTTACATTTTAATCGCATTTCAATCTTTTTTATAATCATGGATACGTTAAAAATTCGAGTAATTATGGAATATGAGTACCGTCGTGGCAGCAACGCGGCACAAGCGGCACGCAACATGAACGACGTTTACGGAGCTAACACTACAAACCAACGCACCACCTGTTATTGGTTTGCTCGCTTCCGTTCTGAGAATTTCGACCTGAAAAATGAACCTCGCGGTTGTCCGAAGACTTTGGTCGACAATGACGAATTAAAGGCGATTGTGGAAGCTGATGATACACAATCTACGGCTGAATTAGTAGCAATCAAAACAATATTGGTCCATTTGCGTCAAATTGGCAAGGTAAAAAAGCTTGACAAATGGGTGCCCCACGAACTCAATGATCGCCAGCGCGAAGTACGCGTCGAGACGTGCCTTGCACTGCTCAACAGACACACAAATGAAGGAATTTTGAACCGCATTGTTACCTGCGATGAAAAATGGATTCTGTTTGATAACCGCAAGCGCTCAGCAAGTTGGTTGGATCCTGGTTCAGCACCTAAACAATGCCCTAAACGAAAACTTACCCCTAGAAAAGTGATGGTCATTGTTTGGTGGTCTAGCGCCGGTGTGATTCATCACAGCTTCTTACCAAACGGGGTGAGCATTATTGCAGATTTGTACTGTAAAGAACTGAACACAATGATGGAGAAGCTGGCACATCTCCAACCAGCATTGGTCAATCGCTCGTCTCCGCTGCGACACGCACGACCTCATACTGCACAGCAGACGGTCTCCAAGTTGCAAGAACTGGGGTTGGAAGTTCTCCGTCATCCGCCCTACTCACCAGACCTTGCGCCTACAGATACTACTTTAGCCAGAATTTGGATAACTCCTTGGCGGGAAAAAAATTCAATACCCGAAAGGCTGTACACAACGTCTTTGAAGAATTTGTTGCCTCCCGTCCAGCTGATTTCTTTAAGAAGGGCATCAATAAACTGCCACTGCGTTGGCAAAGATGCATTGATTGCATGGGTGATTACTTTGATTAATACAAATAAAAAATACATGAAAAAAATTCGTTTAAATTTTTTCATACAAAACGGCAATTTCATAGGTAAAGACCTAATATTAAAACTATAATGTTTATACAGGGAGGGATATATCGAATCCATTAATGAGAGCAAAGCCACGAGCAAAAGCTAATACTCAATATTTTACTGATGTGATCTTACAAAAAAACGAGGCGTAGATCTCTCGTTCGGTGAATATTTGAATATTTCAAAAATTGCGATTAAAACCTGAATGAGATTAGCTCTGGACCGTGATGATGGACGTAAAATAAGAGAGATCTGTACTCGGCCGTAAGCGATTAAGGGCTGAAAATGATAATATTTTATTACAATTATCTCAACTACAGTAAAAATAATGTAAGCTTCAATAAATTGGCAGACATATGTAGGGCCTGACGACGTGTGCAATTTATGATGTCAATCATAGATGACGTCCTCTTTGTTAATTATTCGATCAGTTACTCAACACCAATCAATTATTAATAATAAAAGCATTTGCCTTAAACAGCAATTATACAACTGAATATTGTTCTATGTTTTATCTTTAGAGATGTGAACGGTCAGACGCACTGCGCGTTAATGATCCCCACTCCGTTTTCGCTAAGCGTTTTATAGGCTTACTTCGTATTAGAGTGTAGCGTGTAATATTTATGTTAGTACAAATAATGTCTTACGGTAGAACGGACATTTGCACTGAAATATATAATTAAGTATAAAACATTATAAACATAACCATAAATAAAACAAATGGACTGAGGTAAATTTAGATTGTCTTAATTAAAATTCTATCCTTTGATTGAATCTAGCGCGAAACAAAAATCAATTAATTAAATTATATAAAACGTTAATGAGACATTTACAAACAGGATATTAATTTCATTCGTTATCAAATAACAACATCTTAACGAGCTTAAGCACAAAAAATAATAACAAACCATTATAAATAGTATTAAATAACATTCGTATTGTTATTAAGAAATGTCAAAATATTAAGTTAAAATAAAACGGTTGATTTATATTATACTGTTCGTATGATATTTTTTATTATTAAATATTTGAAAGCGTAATGTCAAACTGCACACATACATTCAAAGATGTTACTGTTTTGCAGCATTATATTGAATTGACCAAGTTTCCATCTAATATTGTACGTAGACTTCTTGCATTGCTCCCTATTCCCATCCAAGGCATCTTCCTTCAGTAAATTATTAGTCAACGTTTTCGGCAAACGGCCAACGCTTTTCTGAATAGTTCTATATCACCACCGCGGTGCTCATTTGTCCTATCTGGTATCATTCTTGCAACTTACGAGGTCCGTCCGCTTTAATTTCCCTGGAGAAACAAACCTGGTTAATCCTGTATTACGAGAGGCTTTGGAGAAAACCATGGTCACCCTTTAATTCTTTCATATTATTTTATTGAATTCTAATCATAAATGCAAGCTATTTAGATGAATCGTCTTGATATCAATTAAAATGCAAATTATACGTTTTTGGTATGCAAAAACGTATATTAGATTTTTTATCATTTTTTTCCGTTACATAGATAAACAAAACAAAATTTTTAAATCATCTCAGTCTTGTTACTTTGTGATATATAATCTCATGAATATGATCTATACATATAATAAGAATGTAAATCTAATGTCTCTGTACTTATTAGATTTTTGAGAAAAAAGTTCTTCCAGGTGTTTTTGGTATATTTGGAATACCCATTCCCCCTTAAGGGGTCCACCATCTTGACCCCTCGGGCCGCAGTTTGGGCCCCTTAGGAGAACACCTCTTAGAGGAGCAGACGTAGTGTCGATTCGACAGTCCCTGCTCCCCCGGCCAAAAGGTGTAAGAAGGTACCATGGGGTTTTAGTCCGTGCGACTCAGGCATAGGATGGATCATCCTCTGCTGCCCGGCGAGATGGATATCTGTTAGGGATTTCCTCATGGAGAGAAAAAAAGGTGTTTTGGAATAAGTAATAAAATACATTTCAATCATTTTTAGAAATGTCTGTCTCTCTCCATTTCTGTCTGCTTGCTTGAATACGAATCACTGCTAAAGTACTGAGTTTACGATAAAGCACATCCTCGAATAACATTTAGTCCTAGTTTCATTAAAATCGGTTCACTCTGTCAAAGACTATTGTAATTTTAATGACGACGCGAGTTAAGTACGAGAGAAAAGTACATAAATAAATGACCTTAATACATTCATATGATGTTATTAGTCACTGTTTTTACATTAGATTCCACGTGGACGGAGTCGCGGACAAAGCTAGTCATTAATAATAAAAGAGAAGGCTTTTTATACCTCTTGATTGTACACCTCTGATAACTCTTAAGAATAAAACTTTTCATTATTATTCAAACAAGAAGTTCAAATAAAAAGGAATCACGTTCTATTTAGACCTACACATTAATTAAGTAGCGATTAATCTAATTAATTCATTTAAGGACTAAATTATTTTTTCTCCGAGCGACCAAACTAAGTAAACTATCTCCCATTGGCGATCAGATAGAGAGCATCGTCGCCTGCGCAGCCCTACAAGCATATCTAGATCGCAGCACCACCTATAGGCCACGACTTATCGGGAAGATTTATTCGGCGCACACGCTTGGATGTTTTGTTGCTACTAATTTAGGTTTAACTCGCATCTTCTCTTTGAAAGGGATGTGAGTATGTCTTGTCTAGATATTTTAATCTCTGGTGTTGTTTAGTGTTTAGGTTTGCGGTTGGAATTTAAAACTTTTTTTTTTCATACTTGTAATATTAGTTTTTTAAGACGATTCAAAATTGTGGGGATCGTTACATGTGATAATAAGTTTTTTTATAGGGTACAACTTGAACAGGTAAACAGGGAAATTTAGGTACGTCCACTAGGTGATATACTTGTGCAGTTCCAGCATCACATATTCTCTGTAAATCACTCTACACGCTACTATTCCGGAAAGGTCAAATTCAATTTTTCGTATCATATTCCCGTACATTTAAGAAATGTTAATGTCTGAAAAATTATCTTATTGACAGATTCGTCGATGCCAGAAGGAACAGAGGTATCTAATGAAATGGTTCTAGTCTAGGTACGATAATAAACTTATTCAATAATACGAAATAAAATGAAATGCATTAATCGGATAAAGTCCGCAATAAGCAATTTTAAGTGTTTTGATGAGAGCGATACCAGGATAAAAGAAAACCACCATTGCACTGTATTTGTGCTGGAGCATACGTGAAAGCAGATACAGTTAAAATAAGCGGGAGTTGTAGTGTGAAAGGAGGACTAAAATAGTTGATAACTCCAATAAATGTAACCCTTACGTAAATGTACAATTTCTGTTCCGTCACATCAAGATTTCGTGTGTACAATATGGTAAAATACGATTATGGCAGTATTCTTCACAATTCCTTTATGGTAACACATTTGGACTTAAACTATACGAAATTACATAATTATATACAAACTATCTGAGTTTTCGACAAAAATACCATATCATTCCTCCTATTAATTAATCATTTTAAGATATGGTGTTCACTTGATTAAATGCCGTCAAATATAACAGTTTATTCGACACTTCTTAATTTCAAAATGTCAAACTTTTAAATGAGATAAGATGAGAGAAACGTGATTGCCGCATAATTTTATACAGAATTCAAATCGATGCATTTGGAATGTCTACATATTTATATTATACTATAAACAATATCTTTAACAATACAGATGTCAGATAAGGCTGCGAAGGAACGCGACCTTTGCTCGTATCTATGACTGTCGACGTTTATTGTTTGCTGTACCGGACATCCGGCAATGAATCTGTAGCAACAAAAGATCAATACAAGAACTTATTCTGGATGATGTGATAATTGGCTCTTTATAATTTGTAATTCATTTACATATAAGTTTTGTAAATGTTAAATTTTGGTTTCCGACACCAAAGTCTCGAAGCTCTTTGAAATTTTGGATGAACATGTCTCTACAAAGAAAAGGATCACTATCGACAGAGCAATCGTAATTAAAATATCAACCTTCTACCAAATTCTTTTCGTTCATTTATAAAGAAACTAGCTTCTGCCCACGACTTCGTCCTCGTGGCATAGTTACTTTGGGCTAACGCTAACGTAGTGAAAGGTCTCAAAAGGAAAAAAACACCGCTTATGAAACATTCTTCCTTGGTGCTCCGCTCCTATTGGTCTTAAAGTGATAATATATAGCCTTCCTCGATAAATGAAGTATCTAGCACTGGCAGAATTTTTTCAAATCGGACTAGTAGTTCCTGAGATTAGCGCGTTCAAGCAAACAGACTCTGGAGCTTCATAATATTAGTATATAGGGTAACATATTATTACATTGGTGAAGTTATCTCAGAAAACTGGCAGTGCCTTAAAAATCTACTCTTTGGATACAATCATCTGAAGCGATGGCTCAGATTCATTCAGAATCATAAAGCAAAGTAATTACAGGTGCAACTCTTTACAATGAACCTGAGGTTTTGGTGCAGGAAAATATCTAAACGGAGCCATATAGCAAGGCCTTTTTAATATTGTCCTATTAATTAAAAAATCTGCCGACAAACACCTCTAAGTATTTCGATAATTTCACTTAACAGTTAGTCGTTTTTATATTTAGCGTCCTTTTTGGCCACATCATCACATAAAAATCTAGCGACTTTATGGTCAATCGTGAAAGATTACTCCGGCTATCTTTTACTAGACATCAGCCAAAATATGTTACAAAGTTTTCATATTATATTGTTCCAATAGCTTTACTTTCTAAAAGTGCACTCCTCGCAACTGTGAAAGATTTAATTTACACAATTCGAAACATTGCAGAATAAGTCACCATCCATGCCGACGAAATGCGAAGGACGATCGTGCGAGCGATTAGGTCGATATGTTTGCACCATAATGAAATCCTTATTTGGTCTAAACGTACATTTTGTTTGTTAAGTAATCGTTTATAATTAAACATAACGCTATCAAGAGAGTTATATGGTATACAGATATATTAAATATAATCGACATCAATGTTATTTAGTGTTAGGTATTATAACAAAGTAACAAAACACATTAGCGATTTATCGGATAGTGAGTTCAAGCACCATGTCAAGCGGGTTTTATTGTATAAGGCTATTATAGGGCGGATCAATAGGTAAACGATGGTGATGTCTGGAAATGACGCCCCTATCTGTGCATTCTTACCCATATGCGTAAGAATATGCATCATGAGAAGGTTAACCAGATCCAGTTTCCTGCCGGTTCTTCTCGATGACTGGATTGTTTTCTGAATCGGTGGTAGCTTTGACGTTTATAAGCGCCTTATCATGGCCTAAACTAAATAAAGTATTTTTCGATTTTGATTTATTCACAGAAAGCTTTCGGTGAAGGAAAATATCGGGTTAAAATGATAGAATGCTGGTAAGGATTTTTCTAAGCCCACTTAACTAAGTACCACCCTTAGGTTGAAAAGTTGGATCCATGCTACTATAGATGTGTTCTCGCAGCTGCACTTGAAAACAAGCCCGCCTCTAGGTTTAGCGTGTTTACTATTTTGAACCACATTGTCATTAAATATTAAGTGAGTCACTTACTCATAGGTCTTTTCATCTCTAACAGATGACTCAAGTAGCATTCTGGCGGCACTTCCATAGGTGGCTGACGAGGCCAATCCGGGAACGGATCCGTTGGCCGCATCTTCACCAGGTATATGTAGTCCCATGTGGACGGGGGTTGGAGTCGTGCTCATGACGCCTCATACGTTTTTCATTACTCATAGGTCTTTTCATCTCTAACAGATGACTCAAGTAGCATTCTGGCGGCACTTCCATAGGTGGCTCACGAGGCCAATCCGGGAACGGATCCGTTGGCCGCATCTTCACCAGGTATATGTAGTCCCATGTGGACGGGGGTTGGAGACGTGCTCATGACGCCTCATACGTTTTTCAGTGAGATTACAGTTAACACTGAAACATGAAAAAATTGAAATAAAAAATAAAATTCTTGAAGACATTATTAATTAATAAACATCATTTAGCAAATATCCACTGACATTACATGACGAGGATTACTTGGATGTAGATTATTAAGAATCACTGGAGTGCATACAGTGTCAAAGACTTGGAAATATGTTACACTTTTTAATTGTAACATGATAAAATGACGACACACTGCGTTATGGTAAGTATAAGGTTTATATATAATCAGTCACCAGTCGTTACTATCATGCCGGCTTGCAAGCTTCCAATAACTGAATATACAATCTCTGATTCCGAAAGGCGGTAATTCAAAATAATATCACAATGATACATTATGTGTAGGGTGGTGAGACCCAGTCGGAAGGAGGTTCTAATCATCGCGCTTGTTTATCATTTATATGGTTGTTTCTGAAACTTGATAGCCCTAAGTGTGTTCCTCGCCAGGTTAGGTACTTCCGGATATAATTACATTATCCATCACCTTCTAACCTTAAGTTCTTTTATATCCATTTATATATAAATATATAAAATTCCAGTTTCATGTTGATTGTCCACGATGAACTCCGAAACTACTCAACCGATCTTCATGAAAGTGGGCATTTACGTATAGTTATGTCCAACTTGAAAAATAGGATCATTTATATTTCGATTAGTGGGCTCAATATTTTTTAATTACAAATTAAATGATGGTCAATGTTGATTATTGTTATTTATTGTAAGTTTCATCATTGTCGAACAGATGGCGTTTTAAATTAGTTTCTTGACAGAAAATTGTAGCTCCGAATGTTATAGATATCTCATAAATAGTGTATAGTAGTATCTCATGTCATAGATAGTGCCATGTTTTAATTTTGAATTTATTTATCAACTCAAATTTAGTTTATGGTGCACGTGTTTTATTCAGTTCAACTTGTAATGACTGAGCCACAGCAGCACGTGGCCGGGTCAGCTAGTATATATATAAAGTTAACTGAAACTAATCTTTCGGTTGTCAAAGATATAAATGTATCAAGAAAAGTGAAACGAATTCACCGCCTGATAAGATATCGTCTCTCCTCGGAATTTCACTTAAATTAAAATAAAGATTAAGTTAAAAAAAGAACTTTATTTGGATTGAGTCGTATCGACTTGTCGACTGCCATTTCGCTACATGTTCACAATTAATAACATTTATTACGCATGTATGTATGTATGAATTTGTTGTACCATGTGGTACACAGTGCATTCGTATTCAATACTTCAACTTTGTTCCAACATAAAATAAATGCCTTCAACATCCGAAAATACTATTACAATATTTTCTATTGGTAGCATTTATTTCTAAATATTGCCATGCCTAGTATAATAATAACGAGTTTGTAACATAATTATAAATAGTAACTTTATATGAATAAGTTTATAGTAATAAAAGTAGGTCCGGCAGACTTTTTGTCCTCTATATCCTGGAGTCAGATCGCGCGCCACCTATCGGGTTGAATAATAAATGTAAACTATCCAGGCATCTACCCAAACAAATATATTTTTTATCTAAATCGGTCCTAGCATTTAGGTAGTGTTTTATCACATACACACATACAAAATAATTATATATACAAAGACATCAACAGAGCATCTCAAATATTAGTTTAATATTTTATTAAAAACAGCAAAAATGACCAAAGGGAAATATGTTTTTATTATTATCAACATTTTGTACACTCATAATTGTCTAACAACATATATGAATATTCAATGAAGCTAATATTATTATTGCAAACATATTTTGTGTTATCTGTTGGTGTGAATAAATAATTATTAGTCTTAAATTTTGTTTTCAATTATTAGGTTAAATGGTAAACACACAGATAAATGTTAATATTTGTGAACTGTAAACTCACATCCATAGTTTCTCATCTGAGACTTCAAAATAAGCAGGTAGGAAAACTATCGTACAGTTTGCAAAAGACAACATTCAGAAGCTGTAGAATTAAGAATTTGCATCGTGACGATCTGTATCAAAATAAAATTATCTATACCATACTTTATACTGGAACATCTATCTAACAAGTAACCTTGAAATATCTGGTATACTCACTATGACCTATAGTCCTGTGGCTCAGTGAACCCCAAAGGAACTGTATTTTCATTATACACATGTAGATAGAAGGTTAGTACAGGTAAATATTAGATGCTTAAAATATAGTATTAAAATTTGCACTATTTAGTAACAGCATACGATAAGAAATCATGAGATTAGTTCTCAACAGTCTGTACAATAGTCGACATCCAGTCATCGAAAACAATGATAGTTTGTAATGAGTCTAAAATATTAGGGCGCTTTCGATTTAAGCGAATGGTACCGGACTGCTGCCGCGCGACAGCTGGGCGGTTAGCGCACTGCACACGGCTGGTTATAATTTTCATACAAAATGTGCCGAACCGAGAACGGGCGAGAGCAGTCCGGCGCACGTCCGTTAGCAGAACGGCAACACCACGATCGTCTAAACTGTAAGTGCCCTTACTGTTTTTTTATCCTTGCAAATTTCCCTTTTTGGTTAATTAGTACACCGTTTGATATTAAACTGTGTTACGGATAAACGAAACATTTTAGCTTTTGCCTCAAACCTGTTTAGAATCGCGGAAGAACGGACCGCGGGCCACGGCGATTAATTATGTTCTATCAAAGATTAGTTGGCTCCGATATCTCGAAAGGTCAAAGTTGATTTTACTTTTATATCAAAACTTATGAATGTCATTTGTTCTATCATCTACATTTTTAGAATCCATTCAGAATGTAGGCGTTGTTGCGGAGCGATCATTTGTTTTGTGTCATCTAAGTAGAAAATATGAAATATTACCTAAAATTTGCTTTTTTTTCGAACTGACCTAGCTATTGGCCTATCAAGGCCTTAATAGCTTCACTGGACTAGCTAAAATTTGCTTATGAGTGGATAAGTATAAGTAAGGTTGGACCGTAAAATTATTTTTATTATATTAAGGAAGGCTATGCACTCTGTAATGCTGAACCACTGCGATCAGTATGAACTATTGTGGTCGCCCCATATTACTAAAGCTCCCTATCTAATCCTATAGCATTTATATACTGCAAGACTTTTTGCCGAGAGCACCTGTTCCTCAATCCGGGAGCAATACGTGCTTTCCCAGAATTCCCTTGCGTGTAGGTGGAATGCCATCCTGGCTATCACGAAATCTGCACTCGCTTACGCTCTGGAGCGTAAAATTACTGCTATGCTTATTTTTTCCGCGAAACAGCTGTGTCGAGTTTCGGTTTTAAGAGTTTGGTTGTACTGTTAAACGGGTACACACCGTGTTTTAATCAAATCCTTAGATATCGTAGCCTACTGACCAGCGGCCTTAAAACTACTATACTATTCCAGTTAGTTATACATAGTCAAAGGCTGCAATTACTAGTTGACAAAGAGCAAGTCTCTTTGCAACTTCATACCGTAACTTGTTACACTATTTTTGGTACGACCTTCTGATCGAAATCTGATCCGCAACCTTTTCATGTATGCCGCTTGCCTTTGGGTATTGGTGGATAATGAGATATACGCTCTTCTGGCATGCCTTCTTTCTTGTTTTTGGTGGTGGCGCTCACGGTACACAATTTATGCTATTCAAAAGTGATTGATGAGTAATTCAAATGTTTCCCTGTAATACAAAAGTTTCACTTCCATCGTGTGTATTTACGAGATACACCAATTTTTTTTAATTATGGAGGTGCTGAATATCTATGCAGTTATAAAGTGGTAACGTTTATTGATTGGTAATAAATAGTTTCTACGATTTAATAGTTTCCTTTATGTGTTGAAACTTATTTTTTCCCTAAGTGGTATGAGTTATATTCTATTATTAATTTTTATATGGTAATTAAGTTATACGAAGTCGCGAATCTTTTCTAATACTAATCCTAACTAATATTATAAATGTGAAAGTGAGTTTATTTGTCACGCTCTCACGCCTTCACTATTCAAACGACGATTATGAAATATCACATAAATTTTGGCAGGTGTATATGGACCAGGACGTAGGGTAGGTAGGTAGGTAGAACATATCCTTTTATACAGAAAAAGTACTATTCCCGAAGGTTACGTAAAATGTACATAACATGAGCGAAGGCGCGTGTAGAAGCTATTAATATTATAAATAGGTAAATTTTTAATATGTTTGTAGGATGTAAACTCTCAACCTACTAACGCAATACTAAATTTACACTAATTGCAATATCTATTACACTTGCTGACCCAGCCACGCGTTGCTGTGACTTAGTTATTACATGCTGAATTAAAATTATGTTAAAGTATTTGATATTATGAGGTATAATGGCTCTGCCTAAAACTTAATACAGAATAAGCGAGGTTACATAGTAAATAGATTAACAGAACACGTGCATCATGAATTAAATGGTGTTGAAAAAGAAATACAAAATTAAAGGTGGCGCTATCTATGAAATATCTATAGCAGTTAGTCCTACAGGTTTCTGTCAATAAACTAATCTAAAGCGCCATCTGTTCGCGACCGATGAAACTTAACAATAATCAATATTGACATTTATTTAATTTGTAATTAAAACATATGAAGGTCATTAATCGAAACATAAATTATCGTATCTCTCAAGTTGGACAAAATTATACATAAATGCCTGCTTTCACGATAATCTTTTGAGTAGTTTCGGAGTTCATCTGCGACAAAAATCATGTCACCGGATTTTTATATATAAAGATTTAAATGGTATAAGTTATTTTTATTATTATTTATTTAATTAAATTGTATATTATAATCAACACGAACGAATTCACGTATGGTTACTAGTATAAAATGACATGAAAATATATTTTTGTCTAATTTTTTAATTCGTGCTATATCAAAAGCCATAGGCATAAATCAAATTATTCTGTAAGTAGCTTATTCTTTGTCCTACTAATCACAGGGAAGTAAAGCTCAATGAAGAAACTTAATTACAACACTGTCATTGCAGCTACATATTTGTTATTATTTGAGTGATGGTTCTAAGGTTGTCGACTTGGGTACGATTCAATGTACTCTTGTATATCAGGGAGTCCGATATTTACGAAGTTGACTTTTTTGACTTCAGTATCGTTAAAATTGTTAGTTTATAGCCTAAAATATTTAAGAAAAAAAATCCAGTGCCGTTTAACCTAAATGACGATACAAAGTCCCATTAATTTAAAATGGGGGTTTTTCACTTTTTACAAAGCAATTTTTATATTGCTTATTTTATTGAATAACTTACCAAATATTATTAATTCTCTATCTACTATGATCCCTTGGGTTGGAAAAATCTTGACATGGGTGTAAAAAAATTAATTTGTATATTTTGAGAAATGCAAAATTTGTTAGAAAAAACTATAAAAATATTTTCTAAAAAGTGAGATTTCATCTATTTACATTTTTTATTACTTTAAAAATATTTTTTATGTATACGTAAAAAAACATAGGTACAATATCGCTTGCCTCACTGCTTCACGGCAACAAAACGCTTAATGTAATGTATATTATGTATATTAAGGTAATGTAGCGTAGTTTCTGAAAACATTAATTAACAACCTTATATTAAACTGACTCTTCCCGTGGCTTCGCTCTCTGACAAAGCCCCTCCTCCGTTGGTCCGCGATTCTAAACAGGTAAAAGCTAAAATGGTTCGTTCATCCGTAATTCTATCCATCCATCCGTCCATCCGTTTTGTAGGTGGTAGAGCCACGCTGAATCTGGTACTGGTTTCAGCATGAATGGGTCGGTTCGCTCGTGGTACTACCACTCGACCCTCCGTAAACCGACGTGAAGTAACAGTGCTTGCATTCTTGCGTCTCGTTCGGTCAGTGAGAGCGCCGGAGGCCCACCTTCCATCTATCCCCTCTCTCTCTTCCTCCACCCCCCTACAAACACAGACTGGCAACGCACTTGCGACTTCCCTTGTGTTGCTTGTTGCTGGTGGCTATGGACGGTGGTGATCACTTAACATCAGGTGACCGTTTGCCTCCTATGATAAAAATAATAATAATAACTCAGTTTAATATCAAACTGTGTACAGATTAACCAAAAAAGGAAATTTGCAAGGACTTTAAATAACCCGTGATATTTTATACTCATTATTTTATTGTTTTCGATGGTTGGCTGTCGACTACTGTATTCTGCATACTTGGAATTGAATATTGTCGAGAGCTAAGTCTATAACTTTTAGTCGTATGTTGTTATTAACTAATTTATCGAATTACTTAATTAATTAAAGGACAATTAAAATAATTTTATATCCATGACGATTTAAACAACATCCAGTAAATTATATTTATTGAAATATAATTCTATTGTATAGTATTCTTGATCATATTTGCCATCTGGTTTTCTTTTCCATAGGTTATTTTAAGTTTTTATAGATGAATTCATTTTCAATTTTTCATTTATGCTTGCTTTACCTTTCGTCTTTTTCAAATGTTTATCAATATTTAATGTTACATAATTTAATTTTGAATCCTAACAACGAGTAGGCAAAATTTTAAATTTTATGATTAAAATGAAGATGATGATGACTCATTTTTTTTTAATAAGTAACAAGTAACATAACAAAAGATTATCAAAATCTATTCAGTAATTTTATGCGATGCGTTCAGAATGACAGATCTCTGTAATTTTATCTATATCGATTTTGTTTTATGACAAATACTGTCTAAATTGTCTTGTTTTCTAAAATAATTTCTAAAACTAATTAATAAAACAAAATTTAAGTTATAAAATTTGTCAAGGATTAAGCGAACTTAGCGTATTTTTGCAGCGTTGTCTTTATCGCAACATGGAAAAACTTTCTTATTCTGTTAGAGCGATTATTTGAGAAATACGTATTTGTATGTTCCTGGATTCATACTTTTTAAACGCGGTACTTAATCTCTAGTGTAACACAAAACTCCTTGGGTAAAACACAGGTTGGCTGGAGTCGTGTCGTGCTAACACTAGCAGTGCCCTCGTTGATCGCCGCTCCCGTGCTACGTTGACTTGGGTAGAAAACATTTTATTAAAAACGATTTTAATTTTACTATTTATAAAATAAGTCGGGACTTACTATACGAGTCCTAATTATTATTAGCCTTGTTATTTCATTTTATTTTTTGGTATAAAATACTATACTCATTTTCTTCGTTACTACACGCATGGGTAGCTAAGTTAGTATAATAATCACCTAATTGCATGGTGTGTGGTATGGTTGAGGATGTATCCCGTATTTTGATGGAATGTGTTCAATATCAAGGTTGTAGAAATTGTTTTAAGGTTACTCGATCCAGGGATGTAGGTATTTGTAATTCGATGCTATCAGACTCTTTGACATAGAGTGGGAAAATGTTGTACAGAAACCCAAGTGTAGCTTTTAAGATTTAATTGGCCGTCCCTTTTTTGTATTTTTTACTTCCCCCTTAATTATTTTATTTTTCTCTCCCTCCCGCCCATTCAATTATTTTCTTGCCATCCCTCCCTCCTATCCCTCCCTTCCTTCCCTCCCTCCCTCTCCTTCCTTCGCCCGCCCCCCCCCCCCCCCCCCTTCTTTTGCTCCCGCCGGCCATCTTTGTCCCCCCCCTCCTCTTTCTTCTTCTCTCCTCTTCCATTGTTTTGTTCTCCCCCCTCACTCTTTTTTTTTCTTTCCCCCCCCCCCCCCCCCCCCCCCTTCCTTTTTTTTTTTTTTTTTTGTTGGTTGATTAAATAATTCATTCCCTCCTTCCTTCCCCCCAATATTATTAATAAATAATTAATTTTTTTTAGGAAGAAAACCCATTGAAAAAAAAAAAAAAAGACCTACCCGCCTACCCCCTTGGAGACTCCTTCCCCCCGAGGTTTTTGCCAAGTTTCCTTCCTACCTTGTCCCTAATCGTAACTGATCGCAATAGTTGAATATCAAATATAGCACCCCCGCAAATACAGTCCACTTAAATTTAGCATAGATAACCCCGCAGCCCGCACGCCTACGGTGACGTCGACAATCGCGGCGTCACCACACAATTTAATATGTATGTGATGTTGTTACGAGGTGTCGTAGTCGGTGTGTGACAAAGCCTATATTAAAGAAAGAAAAAACTAATATAATTAATACATTTTAATTATTTTTTCCCTCTCTTTTTTAGAATTTCTTTTTCTTTTTTTCCCCCTTTTTTTCCTCTAGATTTTTTTTTATTCCCTTTTTTTTTTTTTTTTTTTTTTTTTTTTCTCCCCTTTATTTTTTTTTCTTTCCCATTTTATATATATTAATATATTTTTTAAAATAATAATTTTATTTAATTATTTTATTTTCAGCTTAATTTTATCACTTTTTTTCATTTTTTAAAATTAAATTTTTTTTTATTTTTATAAATATAATTAAAAATTTTTAAATAAATTTAAATTTTTTATTTTCTTTTTTTTTCTTTCGGTTCTTACCTTCTAAAAATATCTCTTTTTTTTACCTAGGAATAACTTTTTTCTCCTCCTTTTCTTTCCTTTTTTTCTTTCCTTTCCTTTTTTTTTATTTTTTTTTTATGAAAAAAAAAATTAAATTATTTTTTTTTTTTTCCCCCTTTTTTCTTTATTAAAATATTTTTTTTCTTTTTTTTTCCTTTTTCCCTTCCTTCCTCGATTTTTTTTTTTCTTTCTCCCCCCCTTTTCCCCCCATTTTGATCTCATCATTCCCTCCCTTCCCTTTTGTTTGTCTTTTGAGTTTCATAAATTCTTTCTTAATTCTTTTCCTACTACATGGTAGAATAAATTATTTTATCATCACTATCTTAAAAATAAGAAGAAATTTTTCTTATTTATTATACCTCACAAATTTATAACCCCCTCCATTCTTTCTTCCACCCCCTTCCCCTAATTTCTCTCTTTTTCCCAAACTTCCTATCCCCCTTTCCTTTCCCTTCCCACCTCCCCCTTACCCCCTTTTTTCCACCCTTATTCGTTTGCTAGATTGTTTAATACGTTTCCCACAAATAATAACATCCATATTTTTGATCTTTTGGATCATTTAAGCGCACTTGATTAAAAATATAAGTTAATTTGTCTTATAAAAAAATATCTGTTATTCTCTATATAGATCTAATTAGAATTAGTTTATTTTTCATCTATTAATTCATCATCCTTGATTGTAATTATTACACTGTAATTTTATTTTGTAATTTACCACATGTAATTTTATCTATATGTAATATTTATGTTGGTGTGCTAAATACATAAAATAAAATAAAATAAAATTACTCAAACAGCTAATTTATAACCTCTTCACTTTTTTTCACTTCTCTAATGATTTTATGTAATTCATATTATTAATATTTGATTATTCTAAAGGTTGTTATGACCGCAATAGTTTATTATGATAAAACTTAAATGTATACTATGTTTGTATATACTTTTTAATTTTATACGTTCATTATTAAATTATTTTATTTATTACTAGCTGTGCCCGCAACTGCGTACGCGTGGAACCGAATGTAAAAAATTGTAACCAATAAAATCATCGGAATGTATTGAGTCCATTTCTCTCGTACTAGATCGCGCCGTCATTAAAATTACAACAACTTTTGATAGAGTGAACCGATTTCAACGAAACTAAGTCTAAATATTGCTCGAGGACATGCTTTATGTTTTATCGTGAACGCAGCAGTACCTTAGCAGTGTTGCGTGTTCATATAAACAGATAGACTGACATTTATAAGAATGATTGAAATGTATTTTATTACTTAGTCCAAGATACCTGCTACAATTTTTTTCACAAAAATCTAAAAAATACAGACACGTTAGATTTACATTCTCATTATATGTAATAGATTGAACTTTAAAATGTTGCGCTCCCCTGCCCCGGCTGCCCACGCCACAGTTCGTGCTTACTGACTTAATTTTCACGGGATCTGATAGTTCAATCGGTGCTGCTGCTTTTATATATGCAACACAAGTAGACAATAGTCTCTCCGTTAACTTTTAATAGTCTTGTATATGTTGGACCAAAACAGCTGCCGTAGCAATGGCAATTATTTGATTAGATAACTTTGAATAGTTCAAGAAGTCCAAATATCTTAATTGGTCACATTGAAATATCAAAAGAAATCTTATGAAGGGTTTCTAATATTCTCAGTAAATACCTAAATATAATAAATGAAAGTAATTAAATACATGTATATAGGTATATGTTAGGGTGTCCGTTGTTTAGCAAAGTGGCTTATTTGACTTGGGTATCGTTCAAATGGATAGTATATAGCCTAAAAACGTTTAAGAATTAGGTTTTTCTTCCGATGTTGCTTTTCCATGCCTAAATGGCGATACTTTTCCCATTTATTTAATATGGGGTCTTTTTACTTTTAAGCAATTAATTTTTATCTTGTTTGTTCTATTGATTAATTTATCAAATATTATTCATTCCCCATTTACTACGATCTCTTGTGATCGAGAAATTTTAATATTGGTGTCAAATATTTAATTTATACATTTTCATAAGGTGTTCAAAATTTATTTTTACCATTATTTACTACTTAGTACTTTTACTTTAATATTAAGAGCCGCAGGCAATTTCATTTCCGTTTGTATATATTGTTATATTAATTTAACACGGACAAAGTCGGGGCGCGTTACAAGTATAATCTAAAAATTTCAATTGCAACATATTTAATTTCAAGTGAAGCTTTCTTATGAAGAAGTTTTTGTTTTTGTTTCTTCATTGTGAATGACCGCTTGATGTTTTTAAATATAAAGGCGCATTCTCAATTCTATATCAAGTGAAGTAACTCAGCCGCTGCACTTGTGTAAAGAACTGATAATTGATTAACAGTATGCGAAAAAAAGAATCGGACAAATGAATGTAAAAACTTTAGCGTTGTGTCGAAGCTCAAACAATATTTTATCTTCCATCTGTTTCCTGTGGCAAAATATCATTTTTAACAATTCTGTAACGTCATCATGATAATCCTTCATCTTGTGTATAGTCGGAGTCATTTAACTGCAAATTTGTATTTTTATCGTTTTATTTTACTGAACGATAATTTTTCTGCGTGATTTTTCTTAGAAGATCATATCATCATTTAAAATCAGGTGAGTTCTGGTCATGTAGTAACAAAAAAAAATACAATGTTATAAAAAAACTTCTGTAAAAAACCAATAAAGGTTAAGTAAGAAATATTCAACTTGAGATTTACCTAGAATACCAATAACAGAAACCGTAATATTATTTTGTTATTGACATTTAACATATGGAGTGTTTCAAGTGAAGCGAAAACAACAACAACCAAAAACAAAAACAACAAACGACAAAAAAAACTGGGACTCTGAAATTCGTTCATATTCACTTACATATACTTGCACTTCTAGTAGGTACGAATGTGAATGTACAATGTTTTTTTTCTATGATGTATATTTCCCAAGTTATACTCTCCTAAAGTGAAATTCTTACTTCCGGTTTGTAAACGATTTTTTTTTAAGTTTGACTTCATTTTAAAAAGAGCAATACATTTTCTATATAAATGGATACGTTCAATATTTTATTGTAAGTTTGTTCAATACGAAAGACTATTTCCAAAAAATCAGGATTTCGATTATGACTATACTTTAAGAGAGTATAACTTGGCAAATAAACATTATAAAAAAATATAGTGTGTATAATATGTTCACATTCGTATCTACTAGAAATGCTATTATGAATATACATATAGGAATTTTATATTTAATAAAATTTTATTTTCAGTACAATTTTCTCATTTTCCATAAATACGTTTCATTGTTATATTTATTCTTATGGAGCAACATATGAACTGGTGATAAAACAAAACTATTTTTATATACATTATACTTATTATACTATAGTACAAGATTTCTTATTATCGCCGTGTAAGGTACACTTATACAAATAAGAGATTTTATGGCACGGATGACGTCATTGAAATTTCAAACAAAAGCCATACAATTGACATTGAAAACTTCAATCTGATGTTAACACACTACAAGGAATATCTTAGGCCCAATTAAATAAATTGCGTGATCCTTATTGTGATATGATATAACATGAAAATAGTTATTAGGAGCCGTAAGTTGGTTGTTGTGAACTTAACTGTTAAAAATACCAAACGATAAAGAAGCATGACACCACTCTGCAACTGAAATTGCGAACTAACATAACAATTCGCAGCGAAGGTGACAAAAAAAATAGATAATATAAAGTCACTAAAGAAAAAATGCTTCTCTATAAGCGAGCTACAATTACAATCTAACAAAAAAACTGTGCAAAATATTGTACTGAGTGTACGTGTATCCTTGTCATTTTTCTCCGCATATCACAGCCGAAATTGATGCGCCGACGAAATCAGATAGCACTAACAAGCAGTAGCTGATATGCGCGTGCGATGTTCCTGATAACTTCCCGACGAGGGATCGCCCAAGAGCGTGTCCGGTGGACGCTACCGATTTCCTTTTTAATACTCTTTAATAAGGGAATAAGGTTTTTTATAATCATTAGTTATGTACCACTAAAACCAACGAAATACTTAACTGTAGTCCGTTTAAGACCTACCGTTCCTACATTTAAGCTTCGTTGCTATGAATACCAAGATTGATTTTCAACATGTCACAGAAACTAGATTATTCACTAGTTTGCGGTTGGTCTGCAAGTTTGTACCCCGGACTTTCTTAGTAAAATAATAGACGGAATACTCAATACTGGATGCAAAACAATTTAACCATATATATACGATAAGTGATAAAAATGCAGCTAATAAAAAGTTTTTGGACAGTGTATATCGATTCCATAACCAAGAGATCATTTTACTAAAGGATATTAGTCAGTAATAGCCCTATCTCTAATACAAAGCACCACGGTGGATTTGATTTGATTTTGTAGTATATAGTAATTCCAAAGAATTCTCATAATTCGATTATCATAACCTTGCATTTGCTAATAGATATCCAAATTATATGTATTAGCTTGCTAGCCGCTTATCGATATTTCATAAACATTGATTTTCATTACCAAAATAACCACGCTTCCTTGTCACAGTTTTATAATTTTATTACGAGCTTACCATATTTAAAACTATTTTGGTTATGATATATTAAATATTTGTTTTAATATTTAATTCTTATACTAACTAAGCGTATATGAAATATAATTAGCCATTCAAAATGCAATAAATAATCTAGACAAAGATATAATCACAATTATTCTGTACCTGATAAAAGAATATTCTTCTTCAGAAATATCTTTAGGGTGCTGAAATGCATGTATGAAATTACCATGAATTCTATGTTCTAGCGATTGTTGAATATAATAAAATAATATAACCCCATCATAATCTTGTGCATCAGCATAAATAAAGCAGAAGCGTTATCGACTCCAGATAACCCTAATAAGACTAAAGATGTCACCGTATTTAGAATATTTAAAGTAGCTCTCATTTCGTTCATAACAATTCTCAAATTAAAATTCTTGGCTCAACTCCACGTTTTATCTATGTTGAATTATATAATTTATCACAAAATCATCATAATAAGACCAATTTACGTAGAAAAGGCATGATTTAAATTCATATAAGGCTGATCGCATTCTGTACTGGAAACCTTTATTATCATTGCCTCAAGATGACCTCATGCGCCATAGACTAATGATTCAGATGTGACATCTAGATGAACCGTAAAAATACTTCAAACTTATGTACAGTTACGTAATAATTGCGTAATGTAACTAATTTTTGGATATAATCGAGGTTCTTGTTTTCATTATTACTCAAACATTTAAGAAATTAAAGAGAATTGAATTTGCAAACAGGTTTGTAGTAGCTCTTTCATCAGTATTTTTTAGTAGATTAAGTTCTATGAAGACTGGTTATATTTGCTGTGATAATGAAAATTGTAAGGATAGAAGATTTGATGCCACTTATGTACTTATATTTGCGCAATCATTTACACACAGCAGCTGGAAATTGGCAAAACTGAATTTGGCAGCTAGTTTTACGTACACTCAAAAATAAGTTAATAGCCAATTATTGAGAAACTTTTACCTCTATCACAAATAATTAACAAAATAGGCTTGGCCATTTAAGAGAACATCATAGTAAAAAAAAGTCGAGGCAGACAAGAGTGAAAACTTAAAACCACGGAATTTAAACTGTGCTCTCTTTTGTTTCTTCATATTAAGTATAGTGTCAATGACAATATTTAAGTTTCAGAATTTATTTATGGAAATTATTATAAATAGTGTGGTTTTTGTATCTATTGGCATTTGGAGCAAAAAATATATACATTTTTATAAAGTCTATTAATCAATCACGCGTATGATGAGCTACGAAATATCAATATTACATGTAAACAATCCCCTATACTACACGTTACTAGTCTGTCGCAAGCCGTGCCAGCGCAATACAGCCGGGTATGCTTGCGTAGCATGCCATGACGCGAAATTTATAAATTTATCTCCTGCTAAAAATACCGCTCAACGCGCCTAAAGAAGTTTACACCTGAAAAGTAGGACAACTCTATAATACAAATAAATCAGTAGTAATTACTTATTTCTAAAATAAATGTTGTATCCCATCTACGTTAATTAAATTAATCAGTTAATTTTAGGTGCATATTAATCTTAAAAGGCTCGAACAGGGCCAACCCGGCGGTCCAGTTTGCGAACATCGACGTAACCACGAACGACAGTATAAAAACCAAATCACCCGGCAATTAGTTGATTAATTGTTTAATTAATTGTACCAGCCCTGGTGACATTGCGCACAGCCGAAGTGCCTTTTTTTGATAATGTGAAAGCAAAACACTTTGGTATTGTTACTACTGTTATGTTGGTCCAATTGGTACAGTTTGGAAAAAAAATGTTGCAATATTTATTTCATTTGATTTTTTGTTTAATTTATGCTTCACTAATAACCAATAGCACCTTCATTTGAAACATAAAAACTTCATAGATATGTCCTTCGAACTAATGTTTGCAATTTTTGTTGTCTATAAAGTTGGTTTACGGACGATAATTTTACGTGATCGACTCCGACGCATTGGCCGTTGGAGTGAAGGAGATATGGATGCGTCGCAAGCCATTACTCCGATCGCACCTCTCTATCGCTTGTTCCGCGCTCTCGCTTGCAAGCTCGGCTAAGGCGGAACGTGACAATGAGTCATGCTTTTTCGTGCGTGCAGCCGGCGTTCATCGATTTATAAGACGTTATCACGTCAAAAAGTATATACAAAATACGTTTTGAAGAGCGTGGCCTAACTTATTTCTTGAGTATTGATGTCCATCTCACCAATAGTTTTGGAACGAATAGGATTAGTTCCAGGTTAATTTTGATGAGTTCGTGGACTTAGTAAAATGTTGTTATTATGGTAAGTAATATTTACGTAAGAAATAGAATATGAGTCGAAAATTTTGTTAATACTGTATGGTGCGACAATGGGAATTCTAATTTAATAACGAGTATATACAATCTATCAAATTGTTTTTGACTTTGACAAATAACCCTTGCTGGCGTCGATTACTCAACCCTTGAATTCAAAATCCCTAAAATAAATTGTAAAAACAGGAGTGCACTCTATAGAACTACAAGTAAGAATAACGAAATTGGGTCGTCTGAAATGTTCTGTTCTGTGGTAATTGGTTCATAGATTAGTCACATGTATTTTGTTAAATTATTAAATTGCTGTTAAATGGGCATCGATACTTGCAGTCATCTAATATTCTTGATAAGTATGCTTATAAACGTTTTTTTTCTTTATTTGTTATTGGGGTTTGATAAGGTGAACCAATAGTTTTATGGATTATATTTACTTTTTTGTATTCTTTCATATGTTTAATATTCTATTATTTTAATTAACTTCGAAATGATGTAATGAGCTTGATCTATGTGTAAATACGTTATTGAACATCAGTCTATTGTAATTAACAATATTCTTAATTTTTATATTCTTTTGACTGGTGCCTGTTGTATACGTCACCTTTATAAATAAATAGGTAATACATTAAAAGCATAAAATACGAATTAGATATAATTAATGTGTATTATAACTATTTTCATTCTTATTCTGACTTGGACCACAATTTTCACATTTTGAACGATAAAATTTGACTTAAAAAATGATCCGAGCGTAATTTAAAAGTTTGCAAGTAATTATATATTTCTGGTGTATACCGGTTACGTGACAAAGTCTGATAACAGTTAATATATACTCGCTTACATCGCGATGGTTTATTTTGAACAACAATATTTCTCTAGGACCTTTAACATTTCTAGAGGATAATTTACTTTTAACATTTTGGTTGAATCTTCCCACTTACCTGTCTATGTATAGTTATATCATTACATAGTATAAAACACAGTCCTCTACCGCGTCTGTCTGTCTGTCTGTTCGCGATAAACTCAAAAACTACTAAACGAATGTTTATGCGGTTTTCACCAGTGGATAAAGTGATGCACGAGGAACGTTTTGGTATATAATTTGTCCAGATTTTTTTTATAATCAGGGCGGGACAACGTCTGCCTGGCCCACTAGTATTAAAATATAAATAAGATAACATCCGTGTCTTTATTTCTTTCAAATGGTGTTGTCAGTTCATGTGAACTATTTATTTTATCCGAATTAATATTTTACCTTTTATGTGTCTTGTATTTTTTTATTGTAATTATGTAATTATAGCCTAAATATTACAACTTGGGCACTTTGAAAGTAGCCTTGGTATTATTCGGAAAACTCCTCTGTCTATCTGCTAATCTCTCGTTAAAATAGGTTTAGCCATTTCGGAGATTTATTTTGGCCAAGCAACAGATATGATTTTATTTCTACAGACACATTGTTCAAAGAATTGCTAAATTTCAATTAATAAGAAACGTAACGATATAATTTTATTTGAAACTAGCTATGCGCGTGACTTTGTCCACGTGAAACCTGATGTATAAAACAGTGACTAATAAAGAAATCTCTATGTATTTTCTCTCGCACTTAAGTCGCGTCGTCATTAAAATTACAATAACTTTTGATAGAGTGAACCGATTTTAATGAAACAAAGACTAAATATTACTCGAAGACATGCTTTATGATTTTCTGTTTTATCGTTAACGCACGTGTATAAGGTTTTATCATGAACGCAGTATTTTAGCAGTGATACGTATTGAAACAAACTGATAAAAAGGAATACAGGGATTTCTAAAAATGATTGAAATGCATGTTATTACTTATTCCTACACACCTGCATCATTTTCTTTTACAAAAATCTAAAAAGTACAGTCGCGTTAGTCTGACATTCTTATTATATGTATAGATTTATAGATAAGTCAGTAATCATGTGAAAGTATCTTGATTAGGGCATTAATAAATAAATTTTAATAGGAGATATAGAAAATTTATTATGATACGTTTCAAACTGTAAACTAGTAGAGATATATAAACAGCTCTGCGTTACACAAAACGCACCATTTCAGTGCACGCTGAGTCAATTTATGGCACCTGCTTGTCATAAACACCAGATTTATATATATAACGACCTCACAACTAATACCATTCTTGAACGTTAATAAAACTATAAATTCTGAATTATACAAATCTAAATCTTAGGGAACGTAAATTTCCTTATTACTTAGATGTAAGTACCGCATTTAATACCAGTCTTCGCGCTTACGTATAGCGGTTTAAGGCGCGAAGGTTTATCAGACATTTAAATATACTAGAGGTCACCTAGCAGTCGAAATTCGACCATAATTCGTTATTACATGCAATAAGACCAAAAAGAATAATAATTATTTTAGTGATTTCATAAATTTACTAAAGATAAATTATTTACCAATGAATTATTATTTTTATTTTTTTTTTTTTTTTTATGTTATAGGAGGCAAACGAACATGTGGGTCACCTGATGGTAAGTGATCACCACCGTCCATAGACACTTGCAACACCAAGGGAGTCGCAAGTGCGTTGCCAACCTGTGTTTGGGGGAGAGGGGAGTGGGGAAGTGGGGGATGGGGAGGGGAAGAGAAATGCATATTATGAATTTCCATATTATATTATTATAAAATTAAGCTACAGTTTGATAAGTTCATTTCAAAGGGCATGTAAGGTAGGGAACGTAAGTCATGTTATAAATATTGTACGTAGGATGAAAAAAGGTAATATAAAAGTAAGAGTAAAAAGAAGAATGGTGAAACAACATTTTCATTTACGTGTGTGTATATGTTGTGTGTGATTCAAGCAATAGTGTGTGTAACTTTAATTAATGTAACGGATTTCTAATTCATTTCATATTTTAAAAATAGCTTCACGCACTTCTCCTTCGTATAAGCTATAAGAACTTTAACTATTTCATCCGTTCGCGCAATTCGCTTAAAAAGGGGTACAAAGTTTTCGTTTCACGTATTAATATATAGATAGAAAGTGAAAAAGTTTTTTCTAGTATTTGTATTAATATATAATGAGTACTAGTTGACACGGCCACGCGTTGCTGTGGCTCAGTTATTGCATGTTGAATTGAATAAAACAAGTACACCATAGAAAAAATTGGAGTTGAAAAAGAAATTCAAAAATAAAACATGATACCATCTATGAGATATTTATAACAGTCGGTCCTATAGTTTTCTGTAAACAAACTCATTTAAGGCGCCATCTGTTCGAGACTTATAAAACTTACAATTAATAACAATAATCAACATTGACAATTATTTAATTTGTCATTAAACAATTCAATATTGTGCCATTAATCAACAAATTTTCCTATGTCTCAAGGTGAACCAAATTATATATAATTGCCGACTTTCATGAAGATTGGTTGATTACTTTTGGAGTTCATCGTGGACAAACATCATGACATTTATATATATATTTAACATTTTTCCTACAAATTTCCTCTACAATTTTTAATTAAATATCGTTTAAGGAATATTAAAAAAAGAGTATAAACGAATCAAGATTATTTAGGACAAGCACCGTTCCAGGAGCGCACCATGTTGACTGACAGGCGCCATAAAACTTTACGAGGTCCGAACGCGCACAGTGGGCGATGTCCGCTCGGTGTGCGGACAAAAAATTGGAGCAAGCTGTTACTACTGCCTCATGAAATTTAATAAGCGTTTCGTCAGAAACTGTTGGTATCTCCACGAGAATTTTCTGAAAATTTTAGTAGCAATTTGTCTCGTTTTAATAACAATCCAATTGAAATGTTCTGTAATTTTCTGTATTAAATATTACCTTAAAATTTTATTCAGTAGTTAATTAATGCTAAATTTTTATTAAGTTATATTCAAAACATATAAAAAGAGATTTGTTATAAAATTAATATGACGTTTTTTTCTGTATAGTAAATGATGTGTTATGTTGTCTATATTTCATAATTCGAATAATTATGAGAAACGTTTTTCGAGCACGTATTTTAGTTCGCGATATATTTTTACTTGAGCATAACAATTAGTCTATCAAAAACCTAAACACCGTCATTTTAAAAGTACTCCACTATATTCAAAAATGATTAAATTATTGAAAATAAAAATCAGACAACGTTACAGTAAACAATACGAAACCGTTACAACGCATACCATAGAAAAAAAACGGTCAATTTCAATTTCTCATATACCCGTCAAAGAACAAAAAACTCATCCATTTTCCCAAAAATTAAGGTGAAACCAGCCGGAGCAAGTTCCACCTTATACGGTTCACGAACGGGCGGCCGGTATAAATGATTCGAAATTGTTTCCGCGAGCGTACGCGACGGCAAAAAATACGTGTTACAGCAATAAATCATTGAAGTCGGTTTACTCGATTAAACGTACGTTCCAATTGGCGGTTTCGTGTATGCGTCGGGCATCATCGAGAATGTCAACCGGCTGTGTTTTTATTGCAAAAACGCAAACAACGTTATGGTAAAGTTATTCTGATGAAAAAGGCTCAATCATAGCATTGCTTCCTTTGATATCGAAATTAGGCCTTATTCTGAAGCATTTTCCTAACTTTTAACTTTAGTTCAATTTTTCTTTTACATCCGATTAATACTGCACAAAATTAAATCTGTATCATTTTTATGCAAACAAATAGGCGACCAACCATTTAATCAATGTATGTACATCTAGACTCATCAAGATGATTTATTAACTGTCCAAAGATCCTTATTGGCTATCCACATTTTTACCTATGATTAACTAAATTGTAGATATCTCTACGAGCACAACGGATACCTAAATTATTAAAATAGTCTCCAATCTAGTCTACACCAGCTGTAGTAGTTGTGTTATTTGTGTTTAAGCTTGAACTTACTTACCCTATTCGGCTTATAGAAATTTATTTAGTCAAAAGAATTACATTAAAACATTAATTTTAATTAATAATCTTTAGCATCAATCAGTGATACAAAAAACAAAAATCATTTACAAAATATTTATTTTGCTAGAATATTGAAGAAAGAAAAACAAAAGATGTCAACGCCATCAACAAAGCAAATTCTAGGCAAAACGTATAAAATTGTGTATAAAAGTATTTATCTTTTAGATACATCTTTAGTCTTAATTTAAATACATTATGAAATACTAAACACAAAAAAAATCTCTTCAAAATGAAAACGAAAAGAAAAGGCAATTTAAACTCTAAATCTAACTATATTAAAATATGCACAGTGTGATTTCGGAAGAAATGGTCATGTTTACCTTATTTCTATATCTGAAATGCGTAATTGACTAAAAGCACTATCATCATCTGTTTGTCATAAAGCATGAACTTGCGCTATTGCAGTCCAATGTGAAAGTAAACTAGAGCTAGAATATTAATTGCAGCAAGCGTTACCCCTTGGGCCAACGAACCGATCCGAGAAACATACACTTAAGCCATTACGTTTTAAAATGAACATGAATCTGTCAACACAAAAATAATTTATAATTGTATGTCTTCCATACATATTCGTTAAGGCAAGATATAATGCCGTATTATGGTAATTGAAGTTAAATTTATATGATATATTACACGTAGGGACAAAGATCTCGCCTTATTTTAATTCGATATAAATTTTGACTAAAATGATATATGATGAACTTACACAAGGCTAAGATAACTTTCAACCTCCCTCTTAATCTTAAAATGGTAATAGGAAATAGCACAACAGAAATAATTTAAGAATTTAGAGATTTTGAAAAACATGTGTATTTTTTGTCCAATAATGACATTTAGAAGAAGATCTAAGTTTCAAAATGATAGCTAAACTATATACTACTAATACTAATTAGTCTTTCAACGTTAAATAATAATGAAAATTTATTTATTATAACGGTGTCGAAATATGTAGGTATGCTTCTAAAAAAATATTCGTACCACCAAAGTCATCTAAAAAATGTACTGAGTACTAGTGTAGATATCATATTTTTGGATCAGATAGTGACTAATTAGGAAATTTAATGTAGAATGCAAATTAAAAGTCCTAACGATATACATTTTAACTGATTAATCTGGTTTCGTAACACTCACGGTTATGAATACCTTACTATTATAAATAGCAGATTATGTAGAAATAGATTTGCAACGTATTCAGACAGCGATTTTCCAATACTTTTTTTGTAAATTTTAAAATTAAATGTGTATAGATTGAAAGATTAAATATCGCTTAAAATTTGAAATTATTTATAACTTTCTAAAGCAATTAATACGCGAAATAAATTTGAAAGAGTCCAAATAAATCTGTATATTAAAAAATAAAACTAAGAATATCATCGTGAGGGTTGGCAAATATATTTTAAACTAGCTTGCATTTGAAAATCATTTCAAATCACAAATTTTTGGTCTTTATTTAAGCCCGAACTTACGGCTATATTCAGAGAAATAGAATAGGAGGACTGTTAATAGGAATAAAAAAATCTTTCATAGCTTATGATTTTGTGTGCTGATTTGTCTTACTAGAAGCATTCATTCTATGTAACGGTTATTGCAGGCCGAAGGTCTTTTGTAACTAGGATTTTTCAGAACTGCACTTCTATATTATATATCAGATACTTATATATTCATAAAAAATATACATATTATTATCTGTTGGCACTTTTCATCTCCGGATAGCTCAGGAGGGTTATGTAAGACTGTTATTTATTAAAACTCTAAACTGACCTAAACCTTCAGCCGGATTTGACCTAGCGATTTTTGGAGCCTTTGTAGTTAAACATTAGCAAGGCCGGCGCTGTTTCGGGACCTGCTTAGGATGTGACTTTTATGATTATTCCAGGCCAAAATTGAACAGCACGGTGTGTTCCTCCTCCGATTTGTAGATGTCCGTGGGTGACAAGCTTTCTCCGTCGTTGTGGTGTTGTGGTGTGGCGTGGAGGTCATTGCGCGCCCTCTGGCTTCTTATTCATCAGTCACGGGCAATGGATAGCCTTCTCTCTCACCACCGCTTCTTCTGTGAGAATTTCTTGCTTACAGTATAAGACGATAGATTTCTACTTCTTCTCGCTCTCAACCATGGATTTTATCACGGACGGAAATAAATAATTTGAGCCAATCGCTACGATATGTGCCATGTATTATGAAACATTCTACGATCTCACAAGTTACATACGACAAGAACTTTTTTGCAAGTTCTCTTAAATTACGTGTATCAAAAATACGAATCTACAATCTCACAAGTTACAATATACAAGAACAGTTTATACGAGTTTATGCGAATTTGTATTTTTAATCTAAAAGCAAAATAATTTTTCTACCCGATTGTATGTCGGTCAATAGAATTTACGGTACAATAACTAGTCAGGTCAGTCTTAAAAATAAAACTGTTCTCATATAATTTGATGTTATGCATAAATAACTTTCCAACTTTTTGCAACAGGTTACAAGTTACAGCGACATTCATGATAAATCAAACCAGAAATACAAGTGTGAAAAACCACTTGTATTAGAAGTGATATCTGTGGGTTATAGTTTACACGTGTAGTTTTATAAACGCATTCTTGTAAAAATGCACTAAATTCCACGAGAAAACAGTTGTAATATAAGGCTTATAACGTTTGATAAGCAAGGTGTAGGTGGCAACAGGGAAAGTCTTACGAGTAACAAATAGTAAGTGTGTTATGCATTGTCCATAATAGAAGCCATTTTAATTTTATTTAACTTTAATTGATTTGAAAATTCAAAGTGATAGTGACCGACAAATACTTACAGAGCCATAGCCATATAGAGAACCGTTGATACAATGTAAAATACAATTCGTAAGTGAACCCTACGTAAATAGGTATCATACAACCAATGAATAACACACCGTTATAATTCCAGCCTTACATGGTAACAACCCAAAAAACGTTCGCATATAACAAATACAAATAAAGTCAAGATGCACCGGTTGGTACAAAAAAATATATCCGATTCTGTAATTAAACTGCGCATCGGTCTCACGAGCCGCCTCATGCCTCGGATGCTTCTGTGCACGGCGTACCTCGGATTGTACAAACAGAATTGAGTCATAAATATTCTACGCTTAATTTTCGATTGTGGACCTTTGTATGTTCAATTTGCATATCAACCCATTGGGTAATAGCATATTTTTAAAAAATCACCCACATTTTTTAAATATATAAAAATTCAGTACCATGATGTTTGTCCACGATGAACTGCAAAACTACTCAACCGATTTTCACGAATGTAGGCATTTGTGTACAATTTGGTCAAATGCGAGAGATAGGATAATTTATATTTCGATTAATGTAGCCTCAATACATGTTAATTACAAATGAAATAATTGACAATGTTGAATTGTATGTTTCATCAGTTTTCAACAAATGGCACTTTAATTTTTTTTTAACTTGTTGACTGAATACTGTAGATTCGACTAGAATACTTCTTACTTCTTCTGTACTTTTTACTTCTTATGAATTTAATATAAGGAATTTTTCCTTATTTTCTTTGGAATACACGTACCACCACCGAAAACATAATTTTTTTTGCTCAATGCTAGCTCACCATAAAGCTAGCATTATTTAGCTAGCTATATTCGTAATTTTCGAAAAAAAAAACAAACTCTAAATAGCTTACATTTATAACACATTCGCAATGAATTAGAAGTAATCTGGTATACTGACATTTTATAAAAATATTGGCTAGATAGATGGTACCACTCAATAATATTTTTTTAATGTTAAAATTTTTATACCGCTTTTATACAATACCGTGCAGTTATAGGGTTATCAGTAGGTACAAACTACATCGAGCGTAATATTTTATTGGAATTATTTGTGTGCCAACCCACTAAAAACACGTCCTAAAAACATATTTCTTCTTTTTTATGTTAGCCGTGTACAGTTTCTTAAGGCTTACATCCGCCTAAAGTCATTGTTTGCGTATATGTAACACAGTTTTACATATTTTCAAGAAGACAGAGCAACATAATTTATTACAAATTTTAAGATAAATATTTTAATGTTAAACCTGACCGGCGTAGTTTGAAATGGTTGAATGGTGACAATTGACATTTTTGAACATTTTAAAATGGATAATATACTTTAAAGCAACTATGATACAGTGAAAGGTAATAAAATAACCACTTCCAAAATTAGAGTTTCAAATAAACACCATTCGTAGCTACTGTCTGATGGTATAAATGGCGTAACCATAGCATGGTAGGAGACACTAACAGATCCTACAAATAAGTTTGAACAGTCGGTAAAGGATACATTATTTTCTAATCCATCCCCCGACTAAACTGGGTTGACACAAAAAGTTTTCCTCTTCCATTATTTTTTATCAGCTGTCAACTTTGCACACCTTTATATTGGGATCATTCATCACACAATCTATTCATACCTTCTTCTGCCTTCCTCTATTCCTATATCTGTCCACCTTAATACTCTGGACTCTTCTAATTATATGATGTCTACTATTCTTTATTACATGTTCATACCACATTAGTCATTAGCTTATACTCATATACTCATTAGCTTCTGTCTTTCGTGCTATTTCATACTTCTCCTGATGTACTCATTCCTAATTCTAGCCGTTTTTATTACACCACATACTCATCTTACCATTTGCATCTCTACTACCTGTATTCTTATTTCCACCGTTCGCTTTGTAGTCTGGCATTCAAATAAATACATCACAACAGATCTTAGGATTTCGTATACTTTTACTTGAAGTTTCTGAGGTATATATTGATCACATGTATTGAACTAATTTTAATGACATTGTTATTAGCTGATAGAGAACACTTTTAGCTTAGACATTATTACGAATTTCAGTAACGGAAAGCAGTAATTAAATTAATACTCAGCGGCTGTGGAAAAGCATAACTCTTAGATTTAACTGAGGTTACTTAAAATCGGTAAACAGTTGTAGGAGTTAGGTAGTAATGTAAAAATCACAATTGAAATGGTGTAAGAGAATCTAAAATGAATATAGAACGTAGTTTCGATGGAAAAACCAAAGGACGGACGAGGTCGACGGCCGAGGACGGAGGTGTAGGTATATGTTTAGTTTATATTAGGTTAGTGTGTGCAGGTGTATAATTATGTTTTATAATAATACTTACTATGTTGTACGACGCAGTTTAAGAGAGGACACACGATACCCGAGTTCTCATATCACAGAAATAAATTCAGATGTTATTTTTTGAAGGATAAGAATATAATAAATACTGTAAGGGCAGAGAGAATTTAAACTATCGCATATATCTAATCGAATAGATTCACGGCTTGATTAATGGATATCTCTATTGAATCTAATAAATACGGTAGCAAAAATGATTATCAAAAGTCCCAAGGCGATTGCGCGTGGAGGAAAGTCATGACTTCTGTTTAAACGCGCGGCGCCTTGCTCATGAGAACTGGAACACTTTGAAATCTAACCTGCTAAATAGAAATTGCGATACTTCCAGTAAGAGATCGACTTTTATCGATTTACATTTAAACTTTTACATAGACATCATAAAAGACATTAGTCTAAAACATTTGATGTCTGCCATTTATGGCCTTATTAAAGTTTTAAAAATATAAGCCTTTCTTGTGACTAGGGTATAGTAATTGTTACTAAATAATAAAGATTCATAATGAGTTTTTAACTATAGTAATTATAGTTATTGTTTTACTTTTTTTTTTAATAACAAAATCCCAATATACAAACAATGATATACTATACTATACATGGCTATAGTGCTCCCTAATATCTTATATTCCGCAGAAACGTGGATCGTGTACAGTCGTCACATCCGCATATTAGACCAATTCCACATCAAATGTTTGCGAAAAATTTTAAAGATTCATTGGTCTGATCGCGTACGAAACACCGAAGTGTTACGGCGAGCTAAAGTATGTGGCATTGAAGCGTATTTGATGCGACGACAGCTTCATTGGTGCGGTCATATGTCACGCATGGCGGAAGAGCGACTTGCGAAGCGCATTTTTTATTCTGAACTCGAAGACGGCAAGCGTAAGCAGGGCGGTCAACTACTCAGATACAAAGATGTGCTTAAGCGTCACATGAAAAAGTGTAACATAGACCCTTCACACAGGGAGGTTCTAGCAGCTAAACGTCCAGAATGGAGAGCTCATGTGACAACTAGAGTCCAGACTTACGAAGAACATCGACGTGCTGCACTTGATATTAGACGTGATGAATTGAAAGCCCGACCACCAGCGGCAATCAATTATACCTACGGGAACGGTGTTCTCACTTGTGTACAATGTGCACGCACCTTCCGCAAGAAAATCGGCTATATTAGCCATATGAAAGCACACGAGCGCCGGAGTTGGAGCAGTCGCTGTGGCCGAAAACGGCCAGGAGCATACATCTACATCAAGAATGTAAATGTAACGTGTATGTACTTTTTAGATTTAAAAAAAATGTTGCATGTGTCTAAGAATAAGTAATAAAATACATATCAATCAATTTTAGAAATATCTGTGTTTCTGTCCGATTGTATGAACACACATCACTGTTAAATACTGCGTTCACGATAAAACCTTTTGAAGAAAATCATAAAGCATGTCTTTCAGTAATCTGTTTAATATTTATTTGATTAAAATCGGTTGGGTCTGTCAAAAGTTATTGTAATTTTAATGACGACGCGCCTTAAGTACGAGAGGAAAGCAGAGTAGTAAATGGACTTAATACAATCAGATGGGTTTATTAGTCACTTTTTTTTTTTTTTTATTGTAGCTCGGCAAAGTGGCTGTACTGTGCCTGATGGTAAGCACAGTACAATCCAAAAACAATGGCGACCACCGAAAGACATACTATCTATCGCCGGTCGCCGCTGTCATGCCGGCCTGAAAGCGACCCAGTCAAGGACAGCCCCCCCCCCCCTCCCGGTTGCTGGATATACACCGGCTGATCCCGGAACGCGACACGCCCAAACATGTCACTATGGCGGGTGTTCCACCTGGTGTACGGTGGTCGCGATCCAGTCGGGTATAGACACCCTACCACCCCGCAAACACCCTACCACCCCGCAGACACCCTACCACCCCGCAGACACCCTACCACCCCGTTTTTTATATAACTGTTTTATATAAGGTTCCATACAGACAAAGTCACGGGCCCAGTTAGTCGTAAATAGTTGTAAAAGATCATTATGGTTGGTTCATTTTAAAACTGTTACTTACTAACCCGTGTTCGAGTTCGTTCTACTTTTTTTTATATTTTACAGGTTATAGCATTTGACCGCAATCTTGTTTGAAGTCAAATGAAGACGTGGTCTACAACACGTAAACAAGCAAAACTTAGAGGGGACTAGCCCTTAAGTGCAGCGCTGGGACACACCCACAAGCGCTTGGTGATAGATTTTCAACTTGAGGGCGGTGGCTATCCAGGCGGACTTATATAGAAAATACCCACCATGCTATGGTTTCGATGTTTTCCTTCACTGGAAGCTCCAAGTCAGTTGCAAGGATTCGAACCTACGTCCATTGATGTTGTGTCCAAACACGCTATCAATTAAGCCATCCTATCTTCAGTAATGCTAATTATATTATATACGAGAATATTTGTGGCGTTGTATGTATGTTTGTTATATCTTCATGCTAAAATTACTGAATGGATTTTGATGAGACTTTACATTAAAATATATTATTATTATTATAATACATAGGCCATCATTCATAAAGATATGTTTTAATTGCCTAAAATACAATGATGCGCTGTATTAAATGATGAAAGTTACTTGCAATGCCACCTAGTGGTGATTTATAGCAATATGCTTGGCACAAAAACTTTTACATTAAGAAAGTATTAAATATGCCAAACCTTATAATTACCGGTCAAACGATCGTTTACATATTTACTAACATTATACAAAAGTTATGTATAAACTAGAATCAAATCCACCTACAAGAATCAAAGCCAGCACTCGGCGCAAAAGCAGTACTATTCCCCGTCCCACTTTCCCAAGACTCCAAACTCCAAACTCCACCACTAATTACTGTTAAATTTAATTTAAAAAGTTGTATCTTACATTACACTTAAACTTTTAAATAATAATTTAAATAATAACAAAACCTCTGAAGTGCAATATAATTCCACAGATATCTGTTATAATCCAAGCGTCGTTTGGATTTAACGTTATAAATTAAAGAGTACGAAATGTTCACACGCCCATTTCTATTAGCCACGGCCGGTTTTATATTTATCGGGAAGTTAGTATTGCTTCTAGACACGCTATGAGCCGCGCGCCGCTAACTTACTTTCACTTCAGTGTAGAATTGAATCTATATACACAATACTAACGGCCGTCCGCGAATTCGTTTACAATTTTTTCTTTATAAATAACGACAACACATTATATTGGCCCAAATTCACGTTCTACCGTCAAAAATATTTGTACCGACATTTTTTTTTCTCGAACTGACTACGCTATTGTCCTAGCAAGGTCTTAACAGCTTCACCGGACTACCGTAAACTGACATAAATATTACCTACTACACTCTAATACGAAGCAAGTTTATAAAAAGCGTACTTATCGAAAAGGAAGCGGGGTTCAGTCTTACAGATCCTCGTGATAAAATCACGGCAGAGAACGATCAGTACCAGCCTGTCTCTCCAAACAGAGCGTGTTCACGCCCACCCCCGTGGTCCCGGGGGTAAATTTCACTTCCGCACACTAAACTAGGCAACGGCTCAAGCCTAGGTCCGTTCCCTTGGCGTCGAGCCCTTGAGTACGTTGCTCGCACGATATAGTGACACAACATCTTACATCACTGCAACAACATTACACATATCACCTCCACACTCGTGCACTCACACATGAAAGTGGAAGGGTTTTATTTTTTCCCCTTATCGAACTGGAATATTTAAGAAAATGTATCCGACACAAAATACATATAAGAGTTATTGAGGTATGTATGCTTGGTACACTTATATATTAGGTCTTTCCCTATGAAATTGCCGTTTTGTATGAAAAAATTTAAACGAATTTTTTTCATGTATTTTTTATTTGTATTAATCGAAGTAATCACCCATGCAATCAATGCATCTTTGCCAACGCAGTGGCAGTTTATTGATGCCCTTCTTAAAGAAATCAGCTGGACGGGAGGCAACAAATTCTTCAAAAGCATTTTGTACTGCCTCTCGGGTATTGAATTTTTTTCCCGCCAAGGAGTTATCCAAATTCTGGAAAAAGTAGTAGTCTGTAGGCGCAAGGTCTGGTGAGTAGGGCGGATGACGGAGAACTTCCAACCCCAGTTCTTGCAACTTGGAGACTGTCTGCTGTGCAGTATGAGGTTGCGCGTTGTCGTGCAGGAGCAGCGGAGATGAGCGATTGACCAATGCTGGTTGGAGATGTGCCAGCTTCTCCATCATTGTGTTCAGTTCTTCACAATACACATCTGCAGTAATGCTCACCCCGTTTGGTAAGAAGCTGTGATAAATCACACCGGCGCTAGACCACCAAACAATGACCATCACTTTTCTAGGGGTAAGTTTTCGTTTAGGGCATTGTTTAGGTGCTGAACCAGGATCCAACCAACTTGCTGAGCGCTTGCGGTTATCAAACAGAATCCATTTTTCATCGCAGGTAATAATGCGGTTCAAAATTCCTTCATTTGTGTGTCTGTTGAGCAGTGCAAGGCACGTCTCGACGCGTACTTTGCGCTGGCGATCATTGAGTTCGTGGGGCACCCATTTGTCAAGCTTTTTTACCTTGCCAATTTGACGCAAATGAACCAATATTATTTTGACGCTAACGTCGAAAGCTGCTGCTAATTCAGCCGTAGATTGTGTATCATCAGCTTCCACAATCGCCTTTAATTCGTCATTGTCGACCAAAGTCTTCGGACGACCGCGAGGTTCATTTTTCAGGCCGAAATTCCCAGAACGGAAGCGAGCAAACCAATAACAGGTGGTGCGTTGGTTTGTAGTGTTAGCTTCGTATACGTCGTTGACGTTGCGTGCCGCTTGTGCCGCGTTGCTGCCATGACGGTACTCATATTCCATAATTACTCGAATTTTTAACGTATCCATGATGACAAAAAAGATTGAAATGCGATGAAAATGTAACGCTAATCAATAAACAATGACTACTTTTGGAAAAAGAATTCCATGTTTTTAAAATAAAATTAATTTGAAATTAGAATTCTTAGCCAAACAAAAATTATTTTGATTTGAAATAGCCAGTACTGCAGAACGGCAATTTCATAGGTAAAGACCTATTATTTCAACAACTCATATAAGTATGAATATGTAGCTTAACTTAGGTTAGCTCAGTTAGGTCGCGAATTGCATGAATCAGGCACCATCCCAAGCCGAGGTGTGCCGTGCACCCTTGAGCTAGTTGTCAAAATAAAATCGGCTGAGTGCCTTAAGCGTTCGTCTTAGTAGTCCGGTGAAGCTGTTAAGGCCTTGCTAGGTCAAAAGCGTATTCAGTTCGAGAAAAAAAACGGGGTTCAGTTTCGTGTGGATCGTCGGACTATTCATATCTCTGACTATATTCAGTAGTGTATCGCTGTATATGCTGAATAATAATAATAAACCCGTTTATTATGATTATTACTTGATTGGTCTTGAGTGACTGATCGATTAATTGACAAGGAGGTCGTTATATCAATGTGACATCATACCTTTATAACTACCGCTCTCAACGTCAACGTCTTCTGCCAGTCGCGACATATATTGTCTTCGTGTAATTCTAATGGTCTCTCTAGCGCCCGACGAAACTTACAAATAGGAGAATTTTTCGTAGGCAGCTATTTTATAAACCGTACAATAATTATGTTTAGCTCAAATATTATTAAAATAAAACGAATGAGAACAAACGATTTACCTCGATTTATATAACTTGGTGTTCAAGATGTGAGTTTTTATTAAGTGTAAGTTAATAAAAACAGTTCACGCAATGAACTTTACGATCGCTCGATGGTTCGTAAAGATAATGGTATTATAATAAAATGTATGTTTATTTAACGTTTATGATGGATATTGTTTGAGTACTTTATTCCGGTTAAGGGTAAGTTCTATATTTGCTGTTAAATACTTAAGACGTATAAAAATAATAACGTGTAATAAAATTTGTGTTAGGTTGAATCTAGGAAGCACATATATTGTTGTCACCGAACTCGAACTACTGTATAGTAAGTAGTCCGGTGAAGCTGTAAACAAATAGCTGTAAAAATTACGAATAAATAAAAATGACTCGTCGATCATGGGAAACTAAAAACAACGGGGTTTTTGAAATAAACTGTTTCGAATGTTGTCAAACTGTTCGAATGATGACGTCACGCTTCCAGAGTTTTCCATCCTCCTTCAGTGAAAGGTATATAAAACCTGCCACCGTGCGTCAGAGAAGAGTTATATTGTAGACATCGGAGCAAATACGGAAAGGAAACAAAAGAAAGAGATTTTTAAGTAGACTACAATTACAGAATTATAAAGTTTAAGTGTGACTGTATTGTATTTATTTTATAAAGAATTTATATATATTTTATATCATGGAAGGCAAACCAACAGGCGGGCCACCTAATGTTAAATGATCACCGCCGTCCATAGACACTAGCAACACCAGGGGAGTCGCAAGTGCGTTGCTACGTTGTGTTTGGGAGGAAGGTGGAGAAGAGGTGGGGCCGTGGGAAGGGGAAGGGAATGGGAGGTGGGCCTTCGGCGTTGTCACTGGCCGAACGAAACGCAACAATGTAAGCACTGTTACTTCACGTCGGTTTTCTGTGAGAGGGTGCTAGTACAGCTTTGTCTAAAATAGAAACGAAAAGAGCAGGACGAAAATATATCTTTTTCTATGTACCGAGATAACTGTTAGAACGGGCACCGATATTACTACAGATTAAAGTGAAAAATTAACTAGTATCACAAGGGGATGTACAAGAGAAGCATTTCTCATTTCAGTAATCACCAAAAATAATTCCCAATCAAAAATAATTAAGGTTAAACCTCCTTTACAAAATATAACCCGTTGTTAAATATTAAAGTTCATTAAACAAAATCGCATCGGAGCCTTAAAGGGACTCGACTTTACGACTAAGCATTACGAACTTCTGGCAGTCGCTTATGGCAATCACAATTATGTTATGCGAGCTTTAAAACAATCTGATATACTTACAAAATAATTGATGACATGTTTTATACCATAACAGGAATAAATATGACTGCCCACCTGATGTTAAGTTTTCACTAATTATACATAGAAATTAACGGGCTGAATTTAAATATAAGATAGATCGAACTGAATAAATTATTTAGTTGAAGCAATTATGACTTAGTTGATTCGGAAACAACGTCGATGGACATAGGTTTGAATCCTTGCAACTAAGTCGGAGCTTCTACTGAAAGAAGACGTCGTGATGAAACCATAGCAGCATTGTAAGATTTTTCTCTAAGTTCGCCCGGCTAGCTGCCACCCCAAACTTGAAAATCTGTCACCTGTTGATGTGTTCCTTAAGTTCCAGTTGAAAGTCCCTCTAGGCATAGCGTGTATACCACCTTAGACTACATCTTCATATAACATTAGATAAGATTGTGGTCGACCTATAAAACCTATAAGGATTTTTTTTTAAATATAGGAGACTGCCTAATAAGAAGATAGAAACTGATCGCCAAATGATCTGATTACTTTTATCAATGAGGCACTACAGCGGTACAAAGAGTATAATATAGGAGTTATAAAATACGGTACTGGGCCATACGGTTAAATGAAAAAAAAGGGTGTTACTAATTTAAAAAAAAATTCATTGAATGTACATATTTTTAACGTATATGATACGATATTGACAGTTGATTATGTGAAAAATTGTATGAAATTTTCTTCATATGTTATGAAAATATAGCTCATTTGATGTATAGAAATCCACGAGAATAAAACCATGATGTCAATCAATCGATCTGAAATTTTTCTTATATAGTTACAGAATACTTATTTTTTTTTAATTTCACTGAGCTCTTGTCAAGTTTTTATGTTAAATTTTATTTAATGCCCTACAAGCGGACGGGTATTCACTAGTTTATGATACAATCAGATAGCGATAATAAGAACGAGAGTAATTTTTCATGCCAGATAGATTTTATTAGATACTTAGATAGCGTAAGTAACAACCAATGCCAATTAAAAAAAAATCACAACCATATTCGTATCTCACGTACAAAACACTTATTTTTTTGTTCTGTTACGTAAAATATCCGACAACTATCAAGTTATATAAATATGTTAACAAATCTAAACAGATTTGCTTTTAAGCAACTCCGTATGAGTCCGCGCCTATCATATTCTCACGTAACGGCTAATGACTAATTGCTATAATGATTCACCGGGAGCTAGGATACCTTCATATATACATATTCTTATATTTTGCAAGAGAAAACTTCTTTATACCCGTTGTGATTTAAAATTCTATGAAACGAAAAAGCGACATTAAAAAAGACAAACGTACATAGTGAATGAAATAGAATATATTATACAGTGTTTCTTTTACTCGCGGTCTCCTCATTTTATATTGCACTGCAGAATACTTGTTCTGGTCTGTGTTTACGCCTGCGTATTATAAAACTTTGGGAGAAGGCATCATATCCGGTGTGCTGTAATGTTCACATGTATTGTTTACATGTCTATTTTTATTATTATTTGGAGGTACGCTACCGCGTATGAACTGCACATGTATGTGTTTTATGTTACTATCTGTACTCGCGGTTCCCGTTTGTTATTA